>OX424576.1:126273553-126873553 GCA_949152435.1 Gastracanthus pulcherrimus
AACGCATGAAAGTACCTCAATTTATTTCTTCTAGTATCTAAACAATTTGTTAAAGAACAAAAAACATTGACTTACTTTTGAATTTAATTTTATTCTCAGTTATTTATACAATAAATATTACGTAGAACATCAATAATTTTTAATAATTTATATCTGAAATAATAAGGATTTTTAATTAAGTTTAAGTGATATTCTGATACGTAAAAGTGCTTGTTGTTTTAATTATTTAAAATATTTATTGAGAATTAATTGAGTCTTTTATACATTAAATAAAAACGTGAAAAATAAGGCATACGTTTACATATGCGTGTGACATTAGTCATAACACTGCAAAAAGTTGGCCTGCTTCTAATATAGTACTCAACTCGATTATATGGGCGAAAGATAATCTCTCGTGACAAGCCAGGCATCGCACGCAATCGACAGCAATATTTACGACTTTATTTACGTGTGGCGGCAATGCACAGTCCATGAATTAGGGTAGTATATACGATGGTGAGATCAGAATGAGGGTGGAATCGGCCTCCTTGAGAAAGGAAGGGATCAGTGAAAGATAATTTGATTGAGCTGTCAAACGCCGAGTTGCGAGAGCGACTGGCTATCGTCATTTTGGGCCGCAACGGGGGGACAGAGCTTTCTAGACTATCACTCTCTGCACTCGGGAAGAAAAAGTGAGCACATTGGACTGAGAGGGATGACATATGTCGTAAATCGCGACGAGTATATGTAGAGTGTGTAGCCCTCTCTACTCGAAATAGAATTAAGGTGGTTGTTGTCGGAACCCGAAGTCAATTGAGTGTATAATATAAAAAAGAAGTTACGAAAACGTTATTCAATGTGTACAAATAGTGATTAATAAATTTACAATTTCTAAATTTTAAGATAATCTAAGATTGTTATAATTCAAAAAAATATATTTTTCCCCCTCAAAGAGGAAGTTTTGTAATAGTAAAAAACAAGCTTTTAAGAAAACATGTTAAAAATAAATTAGTTTTCTTGACCCATTTTGTTTCTTTTTTTTGCGATGTGGGGAAAATAAATTTTGATTGTTGGATCCTGTATTGTTGTTTAGTCTTTCGATTTTTGGATTTTAGTTTTTCGTATTTTTTGGTACTTTAGAAATATTATTATTGTTTCAGTGTAAATTTGACATTTGGCAGAAAATAAAATTAGGTGTCGTTTGCGACTAAAAATTCTGGATTACCTTATTCCCTTCTCTCGTTATACAGGAAAACGTTATTTTTTTCCTAACAGTTATATTTCTACAACGTACGATGGAATATCATTGGAAAAAATTTTAGGTATGTAATTAGTAATACGGAGAAGAATATTCCGTTAAATTCTTGAGGCATTTTAGTTTTCTCTTGCCGAGAAAGCAATCATTAAAAATAAAAAGTATTTGCTATGACGATAACTTGAGTAAAACCACATGAATCTTGCTGAAAATTTACAGAAAGGTAGTTTTTCCGTATCTCTTAGCTCAGTTCTTTGCCCAAATTATAAATACTTTTGTCAGGACTTTTTGTGTACAGCAGGATTGAGACCGTTCGCGCGCGTTCGCAAAATCACTCTTCCTCCTGCCTATACTGCCTATAACCATTCCTGCATCGTCGGCCTAGATTGGCAACTATTACAATAAATAAGCAAATAAATTCTTGAGGTGAAGATCACAATAATATTAGAATAATTTCATATGGGAATAATTAACAAGGTTTGAGGAAGCTAAATACCAATGAATTGGCAGCGGTATTTTCCTTTTCATGAATAATATTTTCATGCTTGCATGACTCACGCAGCCACGCTTAGACAGTAAAAACGTGTATGCATTTTTGGCATTTTCGTAAATATTACAATACATATCTTTTTATGCTATACTTTGCTTTGGGTCATTAGAATGTGCGCAATTTACATTATTATACTCTCGTTATTCATTATGATCAGAAGTCTATCTGTTGAGAAATCTTAATATTACTACTCAGAATTGGGCTTTTTCTATAATACTGTATGTCAAAATGACAATTTTAAAGTAATTTTTTCTATAAAATTAATTTGGTAACCCGGGTACAGCAAAATCTGAATACATTCCTCAAAGTCCAAAATTTAAAAAATATTTTTTTGATTAATTTCTGTACTTACGTATTGACAAGAACCACCTTAACCAGCGACCGACCCCTTCACGCACTGCGTCCTTGCTCTTTATTTTTTCTCTTCACTCAAGACTTTGTTATAAGCATGCCAAGGCTCGGCGAGATGATGCTGCGCTTTCCTGCCCCCCCCCCCCTCCTCCTCCCTACTTGGATGAGCGCAGCAACTCATCGACATGTTACATCTGAATAATGGCAATCTCAGCCTTCCTCTCGATGATGAGCGTAACGAGCAGCTGATCCGTTCTCAGGATTGGCTGCCTAACTTGATGATGTATATTATTTTGCAAAACTGATTGCCGATACTTACTGAACACTCTAGTACAACAAAATTTGTTTGGGGCACTACCTAGGTTTTAAAGTAACTGATTCATGATTATCATCTTTGAATTTAAATTTTTTACCTTTCACATTAGTTAAAAAAATAATACATATATTATTAGCTGCCATATATGTATTATTGTAGATTAACCAATTGTTTAACCAATTGTTCGTAGAAGCTCGGAGCCACGAAGTACGTCAAATTAAGGCTCACAACAATGAAAGCAGTCTTTATTCTGGCGTACTAGGTCTATGAGTACGCTCGTCTATCTAACGTGCAGAGCGCATTGTATAATGTAGGGTAGACTTTATTCTCACTAGCCCTTGGGGCTCTATTGAGGTGGAGGCTATATATATATATATAGCCTCCACCTCAATAGAGCCCCAAGGGCTAGTGAGAATAAAGTCTACCCTACATTATACAATGCGCTCTGATATATATATATATATATATCTCGCCAGTTCAAAACTTCGGCTGTAAACATCGCTTTCACATACTTTTACCAAAAATATACAAAACCGGTATTTACCGCTGGAGAAAAAAAGTAGGGAACGCGTCGACAAATAAATAGCAGAGTTTCGCATGACTACGCTGGTGAAAATGAATTCTGTAGATAAATGTAAATCAGTGAAAAGTAGTGTGAAAAATGTAAGAAGTATAAAAGAACGTTGAAAATTGTAAAATAGTGTAAAAAAAGTATCGGAATTTGGATCTATGCTTACATAACTTTACACTTTTTAACACTTTCATACACTTTCTTACACTTCATTACATATTTTTACATATTTTCACACTTACTTACATTTGTTTACACTTAAAGAAAAATGTCTTCAAAATAGTTTGGTAACAATACACTGACAAAACAGTTTAGTCGTCACACCGAGAAAAATATGTTAAAAGCAAAATTGCTTCTGGAGCTGTACGTACGGGTTCGATCCAAATTTTATTTCGTTTTTGTATCTAATATTATATTGACGATAGAGCAATATCCGATCCAGCAGTGCAGTTTGCTTACACAATTTTAATGAGTCAAAAGTGTATTGTTAAACGAACATTTCATGAGAATTGAGTAAAAAGATTTGGTACTAATTCATTATGTGTAGCTGGATTTCTTTTGATATAATCACTCCTATCATTGCTTTCGATTAGTGTTATCAAAGCTTAGGATTTGAAATTAGAATTTGGCATACTAAAACATAAACAAACTTCACGGCTGATATTGCTGCCATGTCTATACCGTACCTATACAGGAGAAAAATGTCATAGTAAATAATAACCTATAGCTGTGGTAATTAGACATTGTTCTTTTTATTGTACATTCAGGATGGATTAATTCTGATGTTTTTTTACTTAACTTTGTTATTTGAATTAATCCACGCTAAATATACCTAAACGTAATACAGATCGCACAACCAAATTCTGGTTGCTCCAGCAAAACATTTTTCTCAGTGTTCACACGGAGAGAAAAAGATTGTAATTGCTACTAAATTACAGTGACTAATGTTAACAAAAATTACTATAAACTCGGAAAAATATTCGATTTCTCGTCTTAAATTTTGTTTTATATTGATAATCGTCTGAAAAATGTTTCTGTAAAACATTGTTAGAAAGTATAAGAAAGTGTAAAAAAGTATAAAAAAGTACGAGAGAGTCTAAAAACTGTAAAAAATTTGTTTTATAATGTAAGGGAGTGAAAAAAGTATAAGAAAAAGTATGAAAGAGTCTAAAAAACTGCGAAAATTTGGTTTTAAAGTGTAAAAATGTGTACAAAAATGTAAAAAAGTGTTAAAAATTGTTAGAAAATGTAATATTATGTAAATAATGGTCCAAAATCAGATATTTTTATACACTTTTCTACATTTCTACACTGTTACACTGTTTTACAGATTTTTACACTATCTTTCAGAATATCCAATTTTCTTTACAAAAATTATTTTCTCCAGGGTAATGCTGATGATGTGTGTATATGTGCGTGTATGCATGCGTGCTTGTATGCGTGTGCGCATGCGCGCTTGCGTGCGTGTGTGTGTTTGTGTCGGCACTTGTGTCCGTATGTGCGCGTGTATGTTTAAGTACATGTGTGTGTGCGCGCGCGTGTGTGTGTGTATGTGTGTGAGGTTGTGTATATGTATGTGATATGTGTATGTGTGTGTATGTGTGTGTATGTGTATGTGTGTGCACGCGTGCGTGCGTGCGTGCGTGTGTGAGTTTGTGTCTGCGCATGTGTGTATGTGTGTGTGTATGTGTTAGTGTATGTATGTTTGTGTATTCGTATGTGTGTGCGCGTGTAAATGTGTGCGTGCGCAAAAGTATATTATATCGATTTAATGTTGATGTATTTTTGTTGGGGTATGTTTGCAGGCCACGGGGGAGTGAACCAGCTCGGCGGCGTCTTTGTGAACGGGAGACCGCTGCCGGACGTCGTGAGGCAGAGGATAGTCGAGCTCGCGCACAGCGGCGTCCGACCGTGCGACATCTCCCGACAACTCAGGGTATCCCACGGCTGTGTATCCAAGATATTGTCGAGGTAAGTGAATCGCACCACCGCGCCGTGCCACGCTACACGGATTTTTTCGTCCTGAAGATGCGATGCTCTCTCACTCACTTTTCTCCCATAATAGCACCTATACGCTCTTTAACTACACATTTTATACTCGCTCTATTTCTATAGAGATGACAATGACTTATATTCTTAGGGTATTCAGGCACCTGACTCGCGGACTTCACATTTTTTTACTGCTGATCTTATATCTCGAAACTATCAATGTTTACCTCCATAGCATTGTTATTGTTTTACCAAAATATCTTCACAAGTCAAAATATTAATGCACTTATTTGTATCTTTTCGATGTAATTAATGATGGTAATGAGATAAAACTAAATTAACAATATAAATTTTGTACATTTTGTACTAATTAGTTAATATTTTAACTGATTAATATTCATGAAGTATATATAGTTCTACATAGTATGCAACGCTATATCGATTTTCGCAATCTAATTTGAACATAATGAATTTTCAATTAGCTCGCAGTGATCATGGGGAAGCTACATCAATATAAATAATCGTAGCAAAAAAAGTTAATAGAAAAATAGTCGTCGAGTCAAGGGCAAAGAGTGAATGGTGAATAAGAGCGAAATAAATAAATAAAGAAGAAAAAAGTAGCTGGGTAGAAAAGCATCGGGGGGACGTCCGCGTCGGGTGCTGCTGTTACTGCTCGCGGAGACCGGAAGGAAGGACCTGGGTGGCGGAGGTGACGCGATGCGGTTTTCATGTTTTTTTCGCCCTAGCTCGGTTCTTTCTCCTTATTTCAACGGCGGCGGGCGGCAGCAGCAAGAAGTCGACTACATAGTATAAACGGCTCACTCATTCTCTTTTTTCATCCGTCTCTCTCTTTCTCTCTCTCTCTCTCTCTCTCTCTCGCTCTCTCTCTCTCTCTCGCTCTCTCTCTCTCGCTCTCTCTCTCTCTCTCTCTCTCTCTCTCTCTCCCCTCTCACTCTCACTGTCTTTATCGTTCTCTGCTCGCGTCGCTCTTTGATGGCCCAAAATATGTAGGTATCGTTCATTCTTTACGGCTGTATCATAAGTCCTCGTGTCGTGCGCTCGTTGCTGCTCGCATCATGCAAAATGCTCATTGTCCAATTATTTAATGTCCTACTCGCCGCGCGCGTCGTCGCGCGCCGTCGGATCCCGATTTGCTCATCAACGACATTAATACGTAAATTTGCTCTCTCGAGATGGATGGTTCTATATGTACGACAGATAAGGTAAGTGTACCCTATATGGCCCACCTAAGGTTTGAGCAACTTCCATAATTCGAATTTTACGAAAAAAAAATTCGGGCCATTTGGATACCAAAAATGGCATAAAAACTATGAAAAAAGATTTTTAAATTTAAAATATGCATGTAGGGCAATTCGTTTTTAACATGATTTTTTTTATATCATATTTTTACAGACTATAGCATACTTTGTTTTAAATTTGGAAAATGTCCAAAATTAAAGAATATATAGCGCTTCGAAAATCCTCGTGACGTCAGACTGTAGACGCGGCACCTTTGAAGTAACTACAGTCTGACGACATTCAAAGGAACGTAAATAAGCTATAACTTTTTTGTATTAAGCTTTTTTGAAAAAATTCAACAGAATTGCAAGTCTTCAGAAATTGGAAAAAATAACAGCAAATGGGACATTATAGGTACACGTGTACTTAATATCACTCGCCATTAATTTTCATTCTTCAATCGCTAATAATAATCAAATGTATCTATCGGGAGGGGTTCAAAATAATGAAATAATATAGGTAAATGTTAAAAATAATAGATTTTATTCATTTAAATCAAATTTAGGCATTCCGGATAGATATAATCATCTTTTTCGGTAGTAGTAAGATCTACGCGAATTTCTTCGGTGGTAAAAACGTATAAAAAGCATAAAACATTTAAACACATATTATTTATATCATTTCTTACAAATTAATCACCAGCGCAGTATCTTATGAAACATATATATACATATCTCTTCTTGTAAATATATATATATATATATATATATATATATATATATATATATATATATATATATATATATATATATATATATATATATATATATATATTTATTTACAAGAAGAGAATTTGAGTTTTGAGTAAGTATATGTATATATCTACTCAAAACTCAAATTCTCTTCTTGAAACCCTTCAAAATGTTGTAATTGGCTTAAAAAGGAGATATATTGTCCGCCGGTTGCCTGAAATTAACATTAAGAGCTCTCTACCACCGCAAACAGCTTTTAACATTTGACTTTGAGCACTTTTATTACATTAGGTGAACTGAAAATAATTGTATGTTAATTTATCCAGTTATCATATTTTAATGTTTATTATAAGTTTATTAAAAACTTCATCGCATTAGGCAAGCCGAAACTTTTTCTTCCTTCTGAATAAAATTATGGTTTGCTCATTATTCACTAAAAAATCTGCTATTTTCAACGAATTTTCGTGGCAGTAAATTTTAAAGATTTGACACGTTCGACATCGCATTTTGAAGAGTAAACCGAGTACTATATATAGAAAAATTAAGGGTCAATAGGATGTCTTGGATTTTATATGCCAACCGATTATAATAAATAAATAAATAAATATAACCTATGAAGTAACATTTATATATGTTTTGTTTTGAGATACGTAAACGCAACAGTGATCGAGTAGTTAAGGCATTAGCATGGCACGCAGCGGATTCCAGTTAAAATCCGGCATAATCATCGAAAAAATTTTATTTTATTCATTAATTCTATTTCTATTTGTATTTAAGTTAATATAATTCATAAAATACCTACATTTAATAAAAACATTAATAAATGTTAGGAATGCAAGAGATAAAAAATAATAATTTTTTTTCTTTGATGGGGACTGACATCAGGAATCAATTGGCAGCGGTTTTTCTTTATGCGTATCCTTGAACAATCGTATCGGAAACAACGCAGAGTGCAGCAATGATACAAAAGACAATTTCAAACATGAAAATACCAATAATTTGTATAAATGCGAGCATAAAAGAATGTACTTCCTAGCACGTCACAATACTGCAAAAGACTAATACTGAAATAAAATTTTTAACGAGCCAGCGACAAGTACAAAGTTACAAAGACACTTTTTGAGCGTCTCTTTGAGCGGCGCTGCATATGCAGGGCAGCAACGGAGAGCTAATAATCTCTGTGCAAGCGAAGACAAAAAATTGTTGCGCAACACTTGAGCAAAGCTGCGACTTATTAACCGTGCTACGTTGCGCGGTAGCGAGGACGTTGAGTCATAGACGCGTAACAACAAGCAAAGGGAAGAGCAACTCGTGGCTGTTTACTGTAATGCCGAAGGGTACGACGATTTCCACACATATGTTACATGCATACAGCGATTCGCGTGCGCCGCTACTCTTTTCATATCCTATGCACAAGATGCGCACATGCCTGTGCACACGTGGATCTCGTTCGCGTGACGTTAACGTACAGTTTACGCAGTCACGCGTCGTTTATATGCGCGAAGACGAGCGGGAAGGGGCTTAAGAGAGACTTTTTCTGAGAACAAGCGCAGCTCGCCGAAATAGATGCGCGTGCATGCGTGCTGCATGCAGGAGTTTGTAAAATTAGCCGCAAAGCGTTTTATGTGCCGCTCGTGCACACGCCGCGAATAGAAAAGGATGTGTGGAAAACTTTTGTCAGTCGCTGCTTCTACCTTATTTCTTCTTTTTTTTTATTCCGCTTGTTTACAAGATTATTCTTTACCGAGTTATATAAAAAAGTACTCAATACATTTTTTTAAGGTATAACAATTAGACCTATTTACTAACAAAAACAAGTTAAGATGAAGCTTTACGGTTCAAAAAACTACAAATTTTTCTTTAAAAGTCAAATAATTTTATTGTATATTCAATATTAAAAAATCAAAAAATCATCATACTTTTTGTAACATACGCACGATTGTCGCGTTTTTTCATGCCTATAATAAGCAGACCAAAAGTGGTCATTTTCCGTCCCACGGGAAAAAAGTCGGAAGCGGGCAATAATAGTATATTGTGCAAATTAAGGGGTGAATTAGCCTTCCCCGTGTTATATCCTGTATATTTTTTTCAAAAAAGACATGATTGGGCCTTTATTACGCATAGCATCGGTTGGGAAATTCTGCATTTTGATTCGTGCAGCACACTAAGGAGGGTAGAAATGGCTATTACTACTTTCATCAGGCATACAGTCAAAATGGGCAATTTTCCATCCGGTTTACAGGCATGCAAAAGAGTCCATTCCATGCCTGGGTTGAAAAAAATCATTTTTCTCGATTACGGGGGTAAATAAAAGGGTGTCTAAATATGAGAATTTAAAAATATATTAATGAGTATGTCTTTTTTTCTAAAAACAGCTTAAATGTTCAATTTTATGTTCAATTATATTATGTACATAGCAAAAGAAAAAAATTACTCAACCTCACACATTATTACCCATTGTCTTCATCGGTGACACCCAAAATTGATACTATCACAGTTACCGTAGAATATTTATTCAAATTTTTAATCTTATGACCTAAAAAAATTGTTTACGTTCTTTGTACGTATTCATTGCAGTGACCTAAAAAATCTAAAGTTTCTTTAATTTGATCCAAGAAAATCATTTTGTTTTCAAATTTTTTTATAAAAAAGTTAATAAAAATAATGATTTTACGATATAAAATAATTTTTTTTTATCCAACTCAAAAAACTTTAGGTATTTTATGTCACTGACATGAATACATATATACAAAGAATGTTATTTTGAGAAACAAAGAAAATAAAAACAAAGGATAATTTTTTTACTTTGATGATTTGTCAACTTCCTTGTTACGTACATAATCTAATAATCACCATCAAATTGAACATTTAAGCTGTTTTTAGAAACATACATTAACATTGTTTTAAATTTTCATATATGGTGAAAAGATAAACTTCTTTTATTGTTCAGTCTTACGGGCTAAATTTTTAAAGCCTTATGTAGGATGATATTAGTGGGTTCTATATCAATTTGTAGCTCAAGATATCGATTACTTTCCGAGTTATTAATAAAAATAGTTTTTTTAACAAAAATTGCCAGTTTTCAAAATATCACTTACGCCTAGCTTTTTGACAAAAAGCTCTGAAAAAATTGAGTTATTTCCATGTTTGGCCAACAAAATAAACTATTGACAGAATTTGACAAATCGTTTTTTACTTCCTTAAAATAATTTAGTTTTCATTTGACTTATGAAAATGCTTAAAAATCACGTTTTCTAATAATGACTGATGGATAAAATTAAATAAAAAGAGAAAAGTTTAAATATAATCAACACTTTATTTAGTCTCGCTGGATAAGCAGTAAACCACTTCACCGACTCTGCACGACATCACGGATACTCACACAAACAGCACACATAGCACTACGCACGCCTGAGTGGACGCTATTTTTACGCTCGCAGCACCTGCTGCCGCCTATAGCGGATTGTTTTGCGGGTGTTTCTAATTAGAAAGATTAAGAAAATTCTATACAAATTTTTTTGATATTTTCGCCAAAAAACACCAGAGTCCTACCTCAAGCGGGAAAAAATAAAAATATTGAGAAGTAATAGTATATTACGCAACAAGTGCGCAAAGTAGTCACGTTACGCACGCCGCCGTCATTTGGAAAGATTACATTACGCAACTAGTACGCAAAGCAGGTGAGTCTCGCACGGGTGTAGTTCCCTCGCCCGCGCTTCAGCAGAGTGACAACAACACCCACGCTAGGATTGCCAACTGTGCGTACTCTATTTAGTTGAGGCCTTTCCAGAATACTGTGGCTGGACGTGTTGTGTACGTGCAAGTCTGTTATTTTTTCATGACTACCAATGTATAAATAAAATATTAATAGTATTTAGACTCTGCAGACCGAGTCAACACTACCCATATTTTGTTTATACGTTGGTAGTCATCAAAAAATGGCCGACTTTTACGTCTACAACACGTCCATACATATATGTAGAATAGTATTCTGGAAAAGCCTTAATTAAAGGTCTTAATATACTCGTGTGCGCAGCGCAACGCAACGCGGGCGCCACGGTTGGGTTTCATACGTGGTTTGGAGGTTTCATACGGTATGATGTATGATACAGATATCATACATCTAAAACGTATGAAGCCAGGTTTCATACGTCGTAACATTCCGAATAAAATACAGTTGCTCGAGTTGTTATCCTTTTAACCCTCTAAAGCACAGGTATCAAAATCGTCAAAAAATTGTGAAAAAATTCAGGGATGATTATTGGGCCTTGGATTTGGATATGAGAAATAACTTTTTCTTTGTAATTTTCGAGTTTTCTCGACTATTTTGAGGTAAAAAATAACTTAGGCTCACCTAACGAGATCGAAATAGTCCACTTCAATAAACAAAAATATATATGGGTCCTGGAGGACCCACCAGGCTTAAACGATTAAATAATAATAATTCAGTTAATGATTAATTAAAAAATTAATGTTTTGTTACGGAATTTCAGGGTTGAGAAGTAACTGTATTAGTTGATATATGTATATATATATATATATATATATATATATATATATATATATATATATATATATATATATATATATATATATATATATATATATATATATATATATATATATATATATATATATATATATATATATATATATATATATATATATATATATATATATATATATATATATATATATATATATATATATATATATATATATATATATATATATATATATATATATCTGTCAATGTTTAACCGAGTTTATTTTTGTTTGTAGCTTCTTTTCTTAACTAGTAAAAATTTAATTTTTAACTTTTTAACTATTAGAGTTACTTCTCAACTCTGATATTCCGTAACAAAACATTAATTTTTTAATTAATCATTATAAATATATTATTATTTTAATTTATATTATTAAATTATTCTATATATATAATTTTTTTTGTACGTGATACAATAATACGTTAAAAGAAAATATTTGCACTAGTTAGAATACTTCTAAACCTTCCTTAAAATATCAGTGCAGCCAGAAAACCTTCAAAAAAAGTTTACTTTACTTTACATTACTTTAATTATCGTTTGGCGCAACAGATTTTGATCAACTAAATTAAGTTTTTAATTTTTTATTTCCACATAAATCATGTGTTTAATTATTAATATTGCCGAGCCAAAGTTTGTATTTAAACTTTTATCAATAATCCACATAAATCATGTGTTTAATTATTAATATTGCCGAGCCAAAGTTTGTATTTAAACTTTTATCAATAAGTTTCAACATAGACTTATAATAAATGTATTTAAAGAGTAGATTATCATACATTTAAAATATAAGAACAAAATCTGGTTCATAAAACGAAATTAGATATTACGAAAGAATTGAGAAAAATCACTTTAAAGTAAAATTGTAGTAATAATTAAATAAAAGTTAATTCGTAATTATTCATGATTCCTGTATTGTTTTATGAGATACATTTGTTTGTTCACCACTGACATAGGCTTTTGACTTTTATTTACGTTTATCCTTGCTTAGGGCGTACTTATTTAACTTTCTTTGTCACACAAGTGTTACAAAATATTGAGTTTTAGATAAAAACGAAATTATTTAAAAAAATTAAAACAGCTTAAACAAGTCAAATTTTTTTGTGAAAATTCTTTCATTATTAAAAAATAGGGTAAGAGTTAGTATAAAAATATAAAAAAATCGGTTTTTGGTCCACAAACCTGTATCTTCCTCCCTTGGAACGCGAAAATTGAAGTTAGCTATTCCGTTCCGAAGTTTTCTCGAAAAGGAAATAATTTTAGATACTTTTTAAGGTCTGAAAATATTCCTTATTTTAATACCAATTGGGGTCAATTTTTAGTTTTTCAATTAACAAACTACAATTTGAATAAATAGCAAAAACGTGATTAGACAAGGACAGTAGATACAGACTCCTCTTAAGGGTCGATTTAGTATTTATAATATATGTTTATTATATGCTCACAGTGTACCTACAAAATAGATTACCAATATGAGGGTGTTAAATCGATTTTGGAATTAAAATTTCCCGCCTTAAACTTTACTTTACGACAAAAAGTAATTTGATATAATTCGATATTTATATACTTAATTATCCAAAACGAAGAGGTCATTGCCCTTCGTAATACAATTATTTACCACTGTGCAAAGTTTCAAACGAAAACTTTAAAAACTTTTAAAATTGCAATTGAATAATATTTGAAATGTTCGATTTGATTACGATAATTGTATTACGAAGGGCAATCACCTTTTCGTTTTGGATAATTAAGTATATATACCGAATTATATCAAATTATTCATTTTTCGGACGGTAACATTTGAAGCGGGACTCAAATCGACTTTGGTACCCCCCTAAGCCCAACTACTCCAAAATAACAAACAATTTGCTAGAAATTAAATAATACAATACTAAGTTGTTGTATTGATATGTAATCGGATTTGATACATCATTATTTGTTGAATTTGGGGCTTTTACTGTATTCTGTAAACTTGTAGTATTACAAATTGCTTCTCTTGGGGTAGTTGAGATTAGAGTTTATGAATACCGATTTTTATTTAACTGTTTTTATTATTTCGAATTGTTCTACTTGGGGAAGTTGAGTTTTAACGTTTAGAGTATATGGATTACGATTTCTTTTGTAACTTTTTATTATTGAAAATAACTTCTTTTGTTGTAGTTCTGTTTAAAGTTTAGGATTTAGTGATTAGTACGGATTTTATTATTTAAACGTATGATTAAAAAATGCTCCACTTGGGGTAGTTCGGTTTAAAGTTTAGAGTTTAAGGATAATGATTTTTTATTCAAATTTGTTACTAATGCAAATTTCTCTATTTGGGGTATTGATATACCATGTATAACTTGCATACATATAAACAAACGTTGCATACGTTAACTTTGTAAGCTAGCAGAAATACGTATGATATGCAAATTTTCGTATGAAACCCTGGACGTCTTATACGCCCAACCTTGGCGGGCGTCAATGTAAAAATATCGAGCGCGTAAAACGCGCGTCCACTGCGTTCAAACTTTTTACATTGGGCGTCCGCGTTGCGTCGCGCTGCGCACACGAGTATACCAAGACGTTAAACAACCGCGCGAAACTTAATTTTTTTATTGATTGGCTGGCATGTAAAAAACACAGAATTATCGCATTTGAAGCAAGCAGTGCGCAAGCAAAATGTTTCGCACAGTCAGTGTTCGAAACCAAATGCTTTGCACTCTGCTAGAGTGCCTAAATTACATGTGTTGCACACTGTGTGTGGCAAACATTTTGCTTCGCGCACTATTTGCTTAAATTCGAGAATCGTGTAATTCGCGCACGCCGATAAGTACAAGAAATCAAGTTTCGCGCATCGAGATACAAAAAGTTTTATTTACACTTGGAACAAACACGCTCGAAATGCACAAGTTTCCATCCTATTTTCAGGCACGAAAAAGGGCCTTTTTCATGCCTGTGTTAAAGAAAAAGTATTTTTTGCTCGTCTAGCAAACGAAACATAACCTTAGGCAAAAGGTGTTTAGGTCCCCTAGTCCCCTTAACCCATTTCTTCCTAAGCGGCCATTTTATAGTCAATTGGCTTTTTGCCTAAAAAAAAGTCGAAAAAAAAATTTCAAAATGGCGGATTTAGGCAAAAAACCAATCGACTATAAAATGGCCGCTTGAAAAGAAATGGATTAAGGGGGCAGGCCTGGGTTCAACCCAAAAAAATAATTCTTTTTACTAGTCCAGGAAACTTTTTATGTTTCAAAGCAATCATTCTGAAAATGTATCTGTTATTGAAACACAATAGTATCTTAAATTTTACCGTTGTAAAACCTTAAAATATTGATCCTACACGTCACAATAAATCACTATTTTCAATACCATATTTATTAAAGGAACTTTGATCCTCACACGATTCGAAAATTTTATTTCGACGGTTATTCGACTCCTTTTGACATGCATTATAAAAAGAGCGGAGCATTTTTTCGTTAAAATATTTTTTATTATGTTTTTTCGGAGACTCAACGTATTAAAAAAAAATAATATACGAATTTGTCGAAAAATTGGTTAGATCGACGAAAGAAAGATAATAAAAAAAAAATTTTACGAAAACGTGCTTCGCTCTTTTTGTACTGCATGTCAAAAGGAATAGAATAACCGTCGAAAAGAAAGTTTTCGTTGATCATGTTACCGGCAATCGTGTGAGGGACACAGTAACTTTAAATAATATGGTGTTTCAAATAGTGATTTATTGTGACATGTAGATTAAAGATGTTGAGGTTTTACAACGGTAAAATGTAAGAGTATATATAGCACAAATATTTTCAGAATGATGAAAATTCGTTTTTTGGGTGTAACTCAGGCCTGTCCCCTTAAACGTTGGGTATATGATTGTCCTTAGAAATGTTTAGGTCTCCCTAAATATGGGGAACTATCTGAATGATACCACATGTTTTTTTTTGGGGGGGGGGGGGTAGGTATTATGGTAGTCCGATTTTATCTTACAATAGCGGCAAAGTGTATACAGTATACTGCACCAGCAATTGTCTACCGATAAGAAGTCAGCAATAGTCCGTGCTATCAGCATCGGAGATTCTTACAAGGTATATTTCATGTGTCAGCCACTCGCTAGTGAGAGTCTAGAATTTTTATAAATTTTTTGACACCATGAACAGTAAAAGTCAACTTAATTTGTAATTTTTCATTTACTGTTTTTTTTAACTTTATAACAATTTGTTAAAATACTTTGTAAGAATAAGTTAAGTATAAATGAGGAAATGTTAAAAAGTTTTGTTATAATAATTCTCATAAATTTTAAATAAGTATTGATGGCTATCAGATTATAAAATAATATCAAATAAGAATTATACGAGCAGTTGTATCTACCAAAACTGGCTTAAAATATCACCCCCTTTTGCTTTGCTCGTTCCCGAATCAATAGCACAAGAAGAAATAAAGAAATAAAGAAATAAAGAAATAATGAAAAAAAGAAAAAAAGAAAAAAGAAACAAAGAAAGTAACAGAGCAAAATAATAAATAAAAGCATGCGGCGTGCAGTGCGAACAGTTATTGAGGTCGTTTAAATCGGTATTAAAGCGGGTAGCACGGACGCGCGTTGAAGCGGCTCGAGATTTGAAAAATCGTGCGTTCTAATGGTCATTTCACGCTGAAAAGAACGGGGTGGAACAGGGACCGGGGGCAAATGTCAACGGGCGCGCTCTCGCTCTTGCTTGCGACATGTGCGTCGCGAATGGGGTTTTACGCAAGATATAATCGTTTTAATTTCGAGGGGTGCTGTTACTCGCTTAATGGACTTTCTTCACAGCAGGTTTCTCACCGAGATTCGATAAATACATCAACTCGAGTCGTAAGCTAAATTACATTACAACATTATCACGAATTTCGATTGAAAATATACAACATTTACAACAAATGTATTTATATAGTATCAAATGCTTTCTCAATGCTGAAGCTTTCTCAATGAGTGAAGCAAAGTTTCTTCTATAATCAAATTGATAGGAACGATCAATTTGCTAACTTTACGACTGTTCAGAAGTTCAATTGCCGAATGAAACTTACTTCTCTGTTTCAAAGATTATCGAACTCTTATTATTTACGGAATAAGCACTCTACAATACATTTTTTTTATTACCGTAAAGACTTAGTATTTTTTCTATCCGGAAAATAGTTCTATCATCAGTAGCAAAGAAAACTAATTTTGTTAAATAGGGTATTGTAATAGATTACAGTGTACATTCTTTTGTGAACGTTCAGAGTTTTCGTGATATCTTCAAAATTGAGGAAGATCCTGTAATCGGAAATTTTTGTGCCGTCACGCCCTCGCGGGTGGCGGCATCCTTTGATGTGCGCGTGAGTAACGTTGTGAGGCCACAAAAGAAATTTAGTAGGATGCATCCTTCCTACATTCAGCTTATTTTCAAGTGCACAAAAAATAGAATAGAAATCGAGACTTTAGTTCATTAAGTATTTTATAAATACTGCTAGAAAAAGGAAATTTATTTTCTTATACAATGTCCGATTTTATGGGCATATACACGTATCTGGAGTGATACAGGTCGAAGTTGTTTGCTGTAAAGAACTTAAATCTCTAATTTAGATGATTGCTTCTAACAGCAAATTGTAGACGGAGTTTTTAAAGTATCTCATACACTCTACTAGTAAAAATTTACTATATTTATTAGAACAACAGAAACAACTACTCTGCGGGCAAATACCCCTTCCAGGAGTAGTTGTTTCTGTTGTTCTAATAAATATAGTAGATTTTTTGTTAGAGAGTGTATGAGCCACTCTGAAAACCTCGTCTACAATTTGCTGTTAGAAGAAATCATCTAAATTTTATTAAAGAAAGACGTTCAAATCATTTTTAAGAAACGAATGTTTGTATTAACATCGTACAAACATTCCAATAATTAAATCTCTAACCTATAACTACAAGAATATCACTCACGCGAAGAGTTTAAAAAGGTAATCTCAAATAATAAACAGAGATCACAAGAATAGTACGGATCAGCTTTAAATGTCTTAATGTTTCCTCATTCACGTGTTTATCTATTATCTCCATGAGTCGGAAAGGTCTAACTCTTCCCGCTCGTTTTCGGCGCTGCCTCAACAGACAGACCGCCGAGGTGTGTGTGTGTGTGGTAGGTAGAAATACAGACAACAAACGCTGCGCATTCATCACGGTTACGTGCGCGAGAGTGGGATAGACGAAAAGGGGGAGGGGCACAAGCGAGCCATTATTGCGGGCCCGCGTTGTAATTCAATTCAAGCACGAGCAAAGATATTATTTAGTTAATTAGGCACAAAGGATTCCTTCAGCCTCTGCTTCTCCGATAGCATCGGCGCTTTGGGGGGTCACTGCGCAAGCTCGCTCACTCCTAAATTAGGACTACTATCCGTTTGAAAATGATAGTCACCTTCCTTTTAAGGTAATATCTTCAAGAAAAAAATCACTTAATATTTGGATAAATTGGATGTAGAAGATTAACTATTCCATGACAAAGTGGCATGTGTTGCGTATATTAAAAACCATTTGTATAATTATAATGGCAGGTGGAAGGCAAAGAGCACAGATTTTCAGCGTTTTCTATCTACCCCAGCTTTGGAAACCTGCCATTTTGTTGATAATAATAATAGACGTTTGATATCTTCTAGTTGGTACACTGGAATATAACTAGATTCATATATTAGCTAGAAATCAAGATAGATTCTGGCTAGGGACCCGGCAAGCATATATATTGTATGTATACTAAAACATGGCAGAATTTATTCGAAGGTTAAACATCCGATTAAATTATTATGATATTTGAACATTGTTAATGTATGATGTAATGTATAATGTAAAGCTTTCTAATTAGGATAATTATAAAAACTTTAACTTAATATTATTTATTAATTAAATTAATTGAACCCACTAAATTTACAGCAAAAATACTTTATATTTTAAACTAATGGCGTACAAACGAAGGAAACTTTTTTATAAGAAAAATTACTTTTTTGATATATAATTAGCTATCTAAGCTTCAAGAAAAGTAGGGTTAGGTTACTGAAATTAAAAGGCACGATTAAAACTATAGCTAAAATAAAAAGAATTTAATTCAGATTTTATAATATAATTCTTTTAATTGATTAACCATTATTACAGTATTGTTTAATTTATTTAACAATGATGACAGCTTTAAAACTCATTTTTATTCCTTGGCCAAATTCTACTTAGAATTTCATATAAAATGCAACAGTTTATATTTAACAATTCTCGTGTTTTAAAGTTGCTTGTATTTTATACAATTTCTTAAGCTTTGTCTGGCCTCAGTGCGACTTTTCATTGCCAAGCTACACTTTGTGTTTTTTTTATAAACTTATGAGATAATTTTTTAATCTTTTTGAAAATCATTTACGCGTTCGTGTTCCTGAATCTTGAAGATGTACGCCTGATTTTCTCCGAACGTCTGTTATCATTATGAACGAATAAGTAAAAATTTTTGATTTGTTACGTTTTACCTGATGGTATTTCAATTACCTGGCGGCATTTTGTCACTGATTCGTTGAGCTTCAACGTCCAATTTATCCGAATATTAATCGATTTTTTCTTGAAGATATTATTAAAAATGCCAGATGACTATCATTTTTAAACGGATAGTAGGTGGCCAACGCGGTCAGAAAGCGAGACCAGCATGCACTGACGTACTAGCGGCAGCAGTTCCAATCGTTATTTTAGCTCGATTGAATCGACACGCGAATTTCGACACGAGTGCGGAAGTAGATTATTTGCCTCATATGACATTTTTCGCTCGAGTAAAGCGAGAGTTTACAAATAAAAAATAAACCGCTGCCAATTTATTGACACTTAGCTTCCCTGGTAGAAAATAGACCAACCAAGATGTCCAGTTCGTCAACGGTTCAACAAAGACGTTGGCCAATACTTACTGCTATAATTGACCATCGGTTCACCAACGACTGCTCTATTTGTAATTCTAAAATTCTATTTTCAAATTATAAATCGAATCGTTAAATGTACGTCACTAAATATATATTTTACAATAAACCACTGAATGATAAAAATAATAGCGCATATACTGTCATGAAGTTGTAAAATATAATTAAATTTTTATTTAAAGAAGGGTTATGGTTACGAATGATTCAATGTATATGTGTATATTGTGCCTACCCGTGCTTGTCGCGCAAACTAAGAGCGCGCCTTGAGTTGCGGAGCATGCAAATATCTCTCGCAACTACATGGTTTTGATATAATTTTTTACTATCTATCCAACTTCCCATGTTTTCATATTATACTATAGAATTGATAAAAAGCATTTTTTATTTTATACTTAATTCATAATTATAATAGTAAATTATAATGTATTACCCTAGTGGAAATAGTTTTGATGTCAAAAGTTTACCAAATTTTGCCAAAGTTTACTAGATTTAGATAAAGTTTGTAAGAGTACGCCAAATGTCTTCCAATTGGTTGTTTTGGCACACATATGACAAATTTTGGCATAAAAGATTTCCTTGACTAGGGTAGTACACTAAATCATCAGCTTACTACACCTAACCTCAAATTTGAATTAAGTGTACATATATTTAAATGTGAAATTTTTAAGTAAAATATATAAAATTGCTCGTATAATGACTTTTTATTGATTGTATAATATACCATAACACTTTACATAAGCAGTATTTAGTACTTTTCGCCGTTTTCAAATTTTCAGCATTCGTTGGCCAACGATGAATGGAAAAGCGTTTCAAAAGAAGTGGGTTCATTGATGAATGGTTGGTGAAACTTCTGGCCAACCTTAGTAAAATTGGCCAACGATTGGCGAATCGTTGGTGAACGTTTCTACCAGGGTTCCTTAAACCTTGTTAAATGTTTCAATATGAAATTATTTGTTTTATTAAATTCTGTGGTAAAACGACAAGTCCATTTTTTTAAATGTCGAGATACTCGTATATAGATGTAAATTTTTAAATTACTATTCAAACCTATGCAAAAGTATAGCATAGATTATGAAAAGTATTTAAATTGTATAAAAACTTAAAATGTTTTCGTATATCAATTAACATTTTTTTCTATTGACAATAATACATTTCGCAACACTGTAATTGTGAATAATTTATTGTTCATGTATACACAAAATGCATATTACTTTTGCAAATAATTTTTTTTTAATTTTGTAATTTTGTAAAAGAAACGTTATAAAACAAAATGAATCAATGAATCTTAAAAATTCTTTTTTATTTCAAATCTTCATTAAAAAACGGAAAAAATGATTTGTGATTGGTAAAAAAAATTACCGTATTCCTGGTAGAAAATAAGCCAATTCGGCTGGTTAACGTATTAATTTATAGCTAAATTTTTTACCTAAAAATAAGGTAATTTTTAGCTTATTTCGAACTAATTTCTAGTTAAGAAGCAGTTAGATAATTGAAGTATCATGGCAACCAAAACAATCTATAGGTTAGGGCAGTTTTCGATAAATACTTATACTATGAGAATTAATAAATTATTTTTAGTTATTCTTAACTACAAATCAAGTAATTATAATTCAATTTTAATATTGAAGAAGTTACACTAGACGTCTTTTTGGTAAGAAAACCCTTGTGCATAGTTAGTCGCGAGTGTTTTAACTTTAACTTATCAATAATAAAGTAATAGAAAGAAATATGCTTCGCGTAATATACCTGTATGTTAATAGGTTAATTATATAGTTCTCATTGATTCTACGTAGTTCTACACTATTTATACTTAAATTAACGTAATGTAAATGTGTATTTTACAACGTTTACAAAAAGTGATTAATGTTAGCTAGAAATTAGCTAGAAAAAGCATACCACTGTAAGCAGATTTTTAGCTAATTCGTTAAGTAGAACTAAGCTAATTCGATCAATATGAGCTAATTTCTGGTTAAATACCATCTTAGATTTCTACTAGGAGATACCCAAGAATTAAGCAATCAAAAATGTGTTGAAAAAAAATATTATAAAAATGAAAAAATGCTGCAAAACCGAATTGATGAATCTTAAATATTCTTTTTAATTTTGAATCTTCATCAAACGACAAAAAAAATGAGCTGTCAAAAATTACCTCGTAATACCCAAGAAAAACAATGAAAAATTAAAAAAGAATTATAACCAAGGGATAGTGAAAAGCTACCTATCTGGAAATTTTCAGAAGGAACGGTGTCGTTTTACACAAGTTATCGTGAACCATAAAAAATCGATTTTATTTTTAAATAATTTTTTTGTCGGCAATTGTTTCAATGAATTTCACTCATACATTTTTGATATATAACAGTATTTAAAAAGACACGTTTATGTTTATAACAAACCAATATTGTCTTATAAAAAATTTCGAGTCGGAAAAGAATTCAAATGCATTTTTACTGCATTAATGATAAGATTTTTAATACCTCAGAAGACTCGAAAAACTAAATCCTACGAATCGAAAAACAGCTAAAAAACAAATACAATGCCGGAATAATAATAAAAATTATTTCGGCCCCCTTCGTGTAAAAAAATAAACAAAATAATCCCTGAAACATTAAATTTGACTGTGTAGTACACCCGCCCACCATACCTTCTGTGTAAACTTCGTATCCACGGGGTAACTTGGGTGCAAATGAAAGCTAGAGTTGTCAGGATATGGAAAATGTCGGTTACCCCAACGAAAAAGTGTGCAACTAATTTGTTATAAACAATTGAATTCTTTATAAAGTTGTAGCGAGCGTATTTTAATGGTTAAAAAAATTATTTTAATTGAAAATCATTCGTTTTATTCCTAGAAACATGTTGCATTTTGATTCTTGGCGATATATTTTTTCCTTCCAGAGGTATCATAGTTTTAGTGTTAAAAAGACGAAAATGTATACTTTCGCGCACCTAACGCGCAACGTACGTTCAAGATTTCTCGTATATCTATATTTCATTTCTAATAAATGGCTTTCTGATGTTCCAATTTGAAAAAAAAACATGTGAACACAATATCAAACAAAACAAATCATATAAAGTTTAACAAAATGTATTTTTGCACTAATCAATAGCAACAAATGACAAAAAATGTAATATTTTTCATTTACTGCTGATCCTTAGCCATTCTAATTGCAAATACCGAAATAAAAGTTATGGTAAATTATGCAGCCAGTAGCAGGAAATAGCCAAAAATTTTTATTAATAGATATGATAAGGTTTTGGTGAAAAAATGCTGATCTACAGATTCAGTACGCAACGGTGCGGTATGTGCATTTCCTGTGACGAACGCGCGCGCATAGCAGAGCTTTATTTTAGTTACTTGTTTAACACTTTTTTTTGTGATTTCTTATATAAAAAGATAAGCTTAAAAAATTATTCATGAAAAGTTTAAAATATGTACTAAATATTTATAATATATGCGAATGAAATCTTTTTAATAAAACTGGCCTTTTCGCTATTGACTTATTTTAGCTGTTACTTAAGGATAGAAGATACAGGTTTTTGGTCAAAAAACCGATTTTATTTTTATTTTTTTATATTCATTCTTAACCTTTTTTCTTAATACTAAAAGAGGTTTAAAAAAGAAAATTTGACTTTTTTAACCTGTTTTAATTTTTTAAATATTTTCGTTTTTATCTAAAATTCAATGTTTTTCAACATTTGCGTCACAAAAATATTTAAATAAGTGCGCCCTAAGCAAGGTTAAACGTCAGTAAAAGTCAAAACTCTATGTTAGCGGTGGACAAAAAAATTTGATCTATAAGCAAAAATGGAATCATAAATAATTACCAATTTACTTTTATTTAATTATTACTACTATTTTACTTTAAAGTCATTTTTCTCAATTCTTTATTTTCATAACTTCCAGTTACGTTTTGCGAACCAGATTTTAATTTTATATGTATGATAATCTTCTTTTTAAATACATGTTTTATAAGTCTATGTTCAGACCTATTGATTAAAGTTTAAATACAAATTTTGGCCGGGCAATAATTATAATAAAATACATGATTTTTTTGGAAATAAAAAATTAAAAATTAAATTTAGCTATAGAATCTTTTTACGAACAAAAATAAAATAATACAGCAATATCGATTGCTAAGTTTTACTTAAAAAAATACATACATTCGAGCTGATCAAAATTCACCGATACCTGTTGTGCTAAAAGATAATAAAAATAATGTCCTTGTATGAATGTTTTCTGGCTGTTCTGATATTTTAAAGGCGGTTTTAGCGGGATTTTAAGTATTGCAAATATGTTCTTTTTACGTATTATTAAGTACAAAAAAAGAAAAAATATATTTGTCAATGCTTAACAGATTTTGGTTTTTCCTGTACCTTAAGCATTAGAAGAATAAGAAGAATAATAATTCTTCCCTTAATCCCCCCCCCCCCTGCGCAGAATATCGAGTATATATATCCAAAATGAATGCCATTTTTTTATACATTTTCTTTTACAGTCAAGAATAAAAAAATATAATTGATAGGGATACTACTCCCGTAAGGCGTTTCTAAGTAATCGGTATCAACGTATTCAAAGCAGTTGTATTATGGATATGATATGATTTTGTAATTACACGAATAAATTTTTTTTTTTAATCAACGTCGCCATGTTTGTGCTCTCACGTGGTGCTAATCGACGACGGGGGTCTGTGGTGTGTTTGTAAACAAAGCACATGTAATTTTTACAGAGGTGCTTGTATCAATCGGCAGAGATTAGGATTCGAACCCGGGTGACCGGCGTGGGAATCCGACACTCCACCAACTGAGCCGCCGCAGGCCCCTACACGAATAAATAATTTTCTTTTATTATTTACTGAACGTATTACAATTACTGAACAATATTTTTTAAATCTAACATAGTAATGTATCTAACATACTATTGAATATACGGATCAAAGAAAACTATTGATTAATATTTTCTTATTAGGGGGGGAGGGGCGGGGATGGAAGTCAAACATACTGAAAATTATATCATTGCGTAATATGTGAATGGCCCCTTATTAAAGAGGTTCGTCTGTTCGAGCGGCATTTTCTGATAAAATATAACCTTTTGGTAAATACGTAGCTGATTAATATCAAATCTTTAATATTACCATGCTCTGTTGTACTACAATAAGTACTACAAACATATTTATAAAAAAAAATAATTTCTTAACTTTTTATTAACAAAACAAAACAATTTTTGTAAAAATAGAGAGAAAAAATTGAAAATTTTGTACTATGTAAAGAAACGTTTTTTAAGCTCATTGTAAAATTTTTTTTACAATATAAGGCATCGTTAATTAAAGTCGCTGTAAAAATTAAATGAGTTAAAATGTTAGCAGTGTTTATTTACCACTTTTGTTAGCAAGTACAATTTTTGTTAGCTCTTTGCCTTCATTTTCAATTGGACGCTCGAACCTCCTTAATATCCTCTATGTCTTTCCCATCTCTCCGATTTGAAGACTAAATTTTATAACGATTTAAATCAGACATAAAACACATATAATATCTTAATATACATACATAGATACATATATAGCAGAGCGGCGCACTCTGAAAAGTTAAGGGTCGGATATATTTTGACATCTGTGCGCTATCTGTTTTTGAATTTATAGGTATTATGAGACTGGTAGCTTCAAAGCCGGAGTCATAGGAGGCTCGAAGCCCAAAGTGGCGACGCCGCCGGTAGTCGATGCGATCGCCAACTACAAAAGGGACAATCCCACGATGTTCGCCTGGGAGATCCGTGATAGATTGCTTGCCGAGGGCATCTGCTCGCAGGACAACGTGCCATCCGTCTCCTCCATCAACCGGTGAGTTTATACATCATTGCCAAATTATGCGCTGAAACTTCTTTTTTACTTAGCTTTGTTGCCATCGGCGTTATTTATTATACGCATACTTAAATATTTAAACAAGATCTAAAGATTTCCCAATAGAAAGATAGAAAGTGATACTGTAAAGTAGATTTTGTGTAATATGAAACAGTAATTTCTGTGCGCGTGTTATTACTATACTGAAGGTCAATGAAACTGAGCATAAAAAGCAACTATCTCTTGCAATTTTCCTCTTGGAATTATTCAAAATTAGTGTTTATGAGCGTAACGCAACTTCATAATTATAATTTCAAAAGTAAAATCTACAGTTAGGCTCTAGTAAATTTTACGCTGTTTTAGGTTCTATTTTTATACGCGTATTCGCTCGTGACGGCCGACCGCGACGAGCGCAAAGGAAGTTTATAAGATCTTTTAATTAAAGAAGCGAACTTTTCTAAATTATATTCTCGAATAGGCCAAAGAATGAAAAGATACTCTGTTTTAAAGAATTCATTGTCAGTCTCATGCGGGTATGGAAATTGTTGAAATAGCCGCGCATGAAAACAGTGAAGACGTACGTATAGGAAGGCTTAAGCGCTAGCCGCAGCTAAGCAAAATGACGAAGCAGCAGCCACTCATGTTTTTTAATGACCGCTCGCGCTAATCGCACCTCCCGCTAACTCATTTGCGTGAGTTTCCATTAGTGGCGAGTCCCTAGCCGGCGCTGCCGCCGCTTCACCGCGATCGAGTTAGTGGATTCGCGCTCGCGCACAGGAAATTCGATCCCCATTAAGAGCAATCCCGTTATCTCGTCGCGGTGCGCGGTGCGCAGGAGAAGAAGGGCGCAAAGGGGGAGGAGACAGACAGAAACATGTAGTACGAGGAGAGAGGTGGGGGCAGCGGAAAGGAGAAGGCACGCGCGCGATGGGCGAGGGATAAGCATGCCGGATAAAGCCCTAAGTAGTGACTGATTAAATCTGGCGACATATGTGCGCGCAGCTAGTGCCTCGTATAATCCTCTTCCTCCTTTTTCTCTGTTATGCATCTCTCTGCAGGCGCGACAGCGACAGTGTAATTGGGCTACAGCTAGACCATAGTGGTGTTCAGAGGCCGCGCGCTGATACGCTGCAAAGTCCTGTCCCGAGGGATCACTCGTCTCTCTGGCACTCTAGAGAGTCTCGCGCGAGCTTTGCTACACATGTAGTACGAGGAGCCACCCTAGACGTAAAAACACTTGAATTAATCGGGACTATTCCCCAAGGAATTTGTTAAAGGTCAATAGGGGCGAACCGAGGCGGCGAGACCTCGCCTTCGGGTGCTCAAAGTGCCGAGAACACCGCTCTATACTGCTGCTGTCAAGTGCATCGCCTAATCGCCTAATCGCTGAGCGATACCCTCCTCCAAACACCGAGCGTATGGCCATTATTTCCCTAAATCTATCGGATGATTTTGATTTCAATCGGCCGCGAGAGACACGTATACTACTACGCTTGTGCGTGTTATACCGAAGCTGGGCCGAGACCCCCCGCAATATGTCTCCAAAGTTCATGTCTTCAGGGAGTACTTGGACATGTTGTACAAATGAACGCCTAATCGCTTTGTATAATAAATTACAAGTACGCCTACCTAACTTTCCAATGCTATGATGTTTGGTTGAAACGAGTATTAAAATGAATAGCGGTGTTTTCTTACGGCTAGGCTTACGCGTTTTAAGCAAATATTTATTAACACTCTTTTTTAACTTTGAATAGGATAGTGTATATCAAATAGGAACTTTTAATTTAAACGTTATTTAACATTTTATTGCATATAAAGTTGTTATTAAAAATTGTAAAATACTTGGCAAAGAAATGCATCATAAAATACATGCACGCAAGAAAAGGTGCGTTCGCAAAATTGTATAAAAAGTCAATTATATACATATAATCAGCTAGAGAGTATAATCAGTGTAGTGTTTAGATTTATTACACGCATATAGTTTACTTTTGGTAAACTATTGTAGAGCATATTCTGCACCTTTAATCGTCTACTAAGGCTTAACAAAAACTTTTCCAATGTAAGAAAAATTGAAAAAGACTTATTATTTTATAAATTTTTGTACGTATTGAATCGAATTCTTATAAATTTCGTCCTAAGTTAAACTATGCGTTCGTCATCAACAGGCCTGATCAACAAGCCTAAATACTCACTTGGGCTCCAAATATTCGTATTGTACAAACGTACCCTGTATACAAATTCGCCCCACTCTGCCGTATTTATTAATATCAGTTGTGCACCTCTGAGATATAAATATTATGTATAATTTTTTCATTTTATATTTTATGTTTAATGATGCATTAAACCGTATATTTTTATATTCAAAATTTATACTTTAATCATTATAATTTTTCAACTAGCTTTATCCACTCGATCACTGTAATGATTGCTCGGTTAAGTTAAGAACGGCAGGGAAATGTGAATAATAGATCTACGTATGTATTCTGTCAAGGGTGTTTTATATTAAGCGATCAAAACATTCGTATTTTATATTGTATATGTATTAGTTATTGTACATGCGTTACCTAATTATTAAGTACTTATTAGTACACTGAAAAAAAAATTTGTTAAATCTAAGTAAACGTTTCCTTGAATCGTACTAAGAAAATATTTTTTTGATAATAGTAAATTTTATTTGATAATAGTAAATATTTAATTATGTTTCGACTGGTATTCATCAATTCAATAAATATTTACTAAATTTAAGAAATATTTACTTTATTTAAGTAAATCTTTTCTTAGTACGATTCAAGGAAACGTTTACTTAGATTCAACAAATTTTTTTTTCAGTGTATTTAAAGTAGACACTCCTTAATTACCCGTCAAGCGGTAATGAAACCTTTCAGGACGGCTGCCAGTCAAAACATATAAAATATTCTCCCCACGGCCCACACGGACCTCACATGTACATTCTTAAAGCTTCTGGTACATGGAAGAATGAAAAAGTGCATGAATATTAAGAAAAAAGTAATTTGAAGTAAACAAGATATGCAAAAACTTGTGGAGAAATGAGAAAAACTCATGAAAAATTGATTTAGACTAATTATTTTAATATGACGAATAATATCGACATGAAATTTGAATATAACGTAAACTTGCAAATATTGAGAGAAATGAAGAAAAATATACTTGTCTATTAACTTGATACAGAGCGGGTACACTTTAAGAATCAGAACAAAGTTTAGTTATGAGCTATTGCCAGAAGAAGAAGTTAGTGCAAAAGTGTGGCAGTCGCACTAGTCGCGGATGGCGGATAAAATGACTAGGTATATCGAGAGCCGACGAAAAGACAAAGAGAAAGTGCAAGTGCGTCGCACTGGGTGCCGTCCGTATTATTTGACTCTGTTTAAGACGGGACGACGGTCGTTTTGGCCGGCGCATAGCGACGCGACGGAATGGCGGCTGCGATACACACTCGCAGCCGAATCACCGAAGTGAAACTCGCGATGCAAGTATCAGCGAAGAAGCAGCAGCAGCAACAGCAATACCGCCATCACGACGGCGATATTTCGACTGCAAGCCTGAAATCATAGAGCGAGAATGTGCGAGGGTGGCTTGTTGCTCGAGTAACTCCGCCGTCAGTCGTCACCCTCTCGTGTTCTCTTCGTCTTAGCTCCTTGACACCTTTAGCCGCTCCGACTAACCCAAGAAACTCTACTAGTACACTAGCCCTGGCTGCAGGATTACTGCTCGCACGAGCGCAAGTATTGATCTGAATCCAGAATCTGAGGAAGTAGATCGGCCGGAAAATGTTGGAGTCGAGCGATGTGCAGCATGCGCGTGCGAGCGCTCAGCGGTAACCACGAGACTTCCACTCAGCCTAGAGGAAATTCCCTTTCGAGCTCGGCCCCGCACTTTTCACCGAAAAGCCTATCCAACCCAAAGCTTAGCTTAGCTCGATGGCTCCTTTTCTCCCTAACGGACAAGGGAAGAAAAAAAGGGCAATCAAGAGCTGCTTCAGTTGCTGCGCGATTTATCTGTACTTTACCAACTTTCGAATCTCAAATTTTCTTTTCAAATGGTCTGTTTCTTTCATCTATATTTTCGCTTCTTTTTCCATTTATAATTTCTGTAACACAGACATTTCTTGTATATTTTTTCATTTTTAAAGTATCACAGACTCAGACTTTACCTTATATATTACTACAATTTTAAACTTACTTTCCTGTAACAGTTTTCTCTAACTTATTCTAATTGATGAAACAATTCAAGAAAATAAATGTACAATATATGTTTCATCATACATAAACAGAAGACTCTGTTAATGAAATATTTATAATGCAAGAATATAAAGTATTCCAAAATTTAAACCATGAAATAGTGCATACCACGCACACATGATATAGGTATATTCTCCATCAGTTCAAAGGGAATGTGAAAGTGCTACTTCATACCAACACAGAACATGTGAATATGTGAACATGTGAAATTAATTTTTTATTATACCGAACTTTGACATCTCCCATGGAAGAATTTACTCTCGGCAGAATACTGTTCGAGTATTAGTTGCCGACACTACCAGTGCTTGCCAACGTTAGAGGTCCAGCACTGAGATGTAACGGGGATGATAAGAACGGGCCAGTACAACACTTTTCTTCTTGATGTATTCAAAATTGTACAAGAAATATACATTTTTAGGCACACGCGAGACACTTCCCTCAAAGTTTAGTGTAATAAACATAACTACAGATTACTATCGCGCGGCCGAAAATTTCACGTAAGCTTAGTAATCGTACATTAAATTAATATTTTGTTAAAAACTAACCTAAAAATTAGGTTAAGTTACGCTTGACGATTTCGCGATGTTTTCTTTTCTTTCAATATCGGCAAAAAGTATTACACCGACTCTGAGACGTTCTTCGGGCCAACGTCGATTCATTTTACTGGCCCATTCTTATCAAAACAATATAATCCCTTTATTGATTCAGCACCGAAAAATAATTTACCGGCATACAATATTCAACCAGACTCGGCCCGAACTACCACTGCTGGCAAATTCTTTCATGGGCTCTTTAATTATTTTCTCGAGTAAAACATATATATCATTTATAAAAGTATATAAAACCATATCAAATTATTTGTATAAATTTGTACAAATCACTTGTTTTGTGAACTAGATTGGAATATATTAAGAAAAAGTCTATATTAAGAGTGTGGCATATGGCGCGTTCGTTTGCAGCGATTACTCTCCCTCCATCACTCCGTCCTTCTCTCTGTTCTCTCTGGCCAGTGGCCATTATGGGCGCATCAGGTTTTTCTCTCGTTTTCAAGCTGACTTTCGGGCGGAAAAATAAGACTGATATAATGGCCAGCAGATCCGTAGACCACTTGGCGTTGGCGACGGCGTAGAATACGCGCAAAAAGCAGCCAGCTGCAGCAGTATAGCCGAGAGACCGCGCGAGGAAGAAATAATGGAGTGCCCGTACTCGCGAAAAATAGCAGTTATATATGTGCCGCAAATACCAGCGCGGAAAATCTCGTCGAAAGAGCTGCGAAAGTACTCCGATGTCATTAACTCGTGCGCTCTACAAGCCGCGCTGTGGCCTCGGTGAACTCTCACTGAAAAATATTGGCCGCTAAGTCTTCTTCAAACGACGTTTGCGCGATGTAAAGGTTCTTTATCGGCTTGATTGCTTTCTACAAAATGTATATGTGTGAAATTTACCTCTTATTTAACAAAAGCTCTCACTACATATTGATGGACGAATTATATAAATTATATTCTCTGGTGATCGGTTAACATTATACAATACTAACATTTATATTTTGACTATTTCAATAAGTCGTTAATCTATTTTACCTTTTGATGTAAACTTATACGCATTTTATAAAGCACTTATAATATACCGTACGTTTCTGTGTATACATCACCGGCAAATATATTAATCTGATATACTTTAGCGCTTGAAAAAACGAATTATAAAGTAAACTATGATTTACTAACACCAACACAGCTCACAACTACAAAGTTTCTTCGGGTGTTCATGTTACAACCGGTTTCACCGATTATGAAAATTTCTCTTATTTTTTAACCATCAAACCCAAATTTCTTTGACAATAATATCGTATTAAAGCCAAGTTTTTTCACAAAATTAGAAGTAATTAAGGCAAATAATTTTCGAACTAGCGGGACATATATGTCCTACGAAAGAGTTAAACACAGCTTTTTTCAATGAATAACAGATTATAAATTTATTTTTTTACAAATAACGCATACATCTAACAAAAACTAAAAAATAATAACAAATTATAATAATAGAAAATAAAAAATGTCGGATTCATTTGAATCGAGAAAATTGAATCTGATTTAAAATCTCGATCCATTTGAATCAAGATTTTGAATCGTGACTTAAATGTCCCAATTCAAATGAAATTTCATTAAATTAGATCTACTGTTTTTGAGTTATACAGGTTTTAAAAAAAGTTCTTAATCACATGGTACATATATAACAAATAAACAATGGCACATATCATGTAATTTTCGGTCTCAAAATACAGATATCAATTTATGAGGAATTCTACAAAATAATCGGTCGATATGTGGTTCGAAAAGTGACGAAATTTTTTTCTTATACATATATTTATATATAGATATTAGAAGAAAAAGGTCCTTTTCGCGTGTTGGAAATTTTTCTCGTATATTTTAGGATCTATATACTACAAGAAAAGTAAAGTTGCAGTGGCGTGTCTCATCACTTATTTTTCGTCACTTTTCAAGCTACTTCTCGGCCGATTTTTTGTACAATTCCTCTTATGTCCGAATCTAAGACTTATCATCGCTGTATAATTAAATAATAAGCAATTTGTAAAGAAAATTAAGATTTATTTGGATTTACGTACACTGCGTGTATGTCTATTGAGCCTCGTTTCAGCGTGGCCATTTTAGTCCCAAACGACATTTCCAATTTTAATACAGAAAACTTTTTTGTTTTTACCAAAATCAAAAATTCTTTTTTTAAAACAAAGTATGCATGGATATGTTTCTATTAGATGCTAAGTAAAGTTCAACTTTAATAGTTTTCATACTCCAGGTACAAGCACATTTGTTATTTTCTAATTATTAAATTTTGTTTATAAATAGAAACATTTTATCTAATCAATGCTGTGTAGTTATTTTGCACATCATATATTTTATTAGAGAAAACAATTTTTTTCTGTATTTCCTTTATTTTGTCGAATCTTCCGCCTTTAGGTAAAACCATTTTAGTTACAGAACATCGGCAAATAAGTGCTTTAATAAAGTCGAATGAATTTAGGTTGAGAACAGAATCGGAAGTATGAATAAGTCAGTTGATCGGAGGACAGTATTAGGTATACCGACAGGTTCGGTCGCCAACATTGCAGGAAAGAAAAATTCTCGAAAGAAGAAGAATCAATCAGTCACAGGGTGCTACTGTATGGACTTGGTAGCGGTGGCGTCGGCCGTCGGCAGCCGACCCGCGACGGATGGCACACCGCCTCTCGACTACGATTACTCTACTACTACTATACACTATACTTACTACTACGACGACGACAACGACGACGACGTTTAGTAGTACTACTACGTCACTGCACGTGCGATTAACCTTCGGAGTCGCTGCTGGCGTGGCTATGTTGCCCGGTAAATTAAAAGATCAAATGAGTAGGGCATTATGGTCGGCAGGAAAAGATGGCGTCGCAGCAGGCAGGCAAGAAATCGTCGCTTGTCCGCGTGGAGGACGGAGGAAGGAGGCGGAGGAGAAAAGAGGGAGAAGGAATGAGCGAGACTAGGGATTTCGGGAGGAAATATTGATAGGCTCGGCTTTTGCTGCGGAGTTACGCTCGAGTAGGCGGTGCTCTATCCGACGAGCTAGCTCTCTATCTTGCATGCTTCTCTCTCTCTCTCTCTCTCTCTCTCTCTCTCTCTCTCTCTCTCTCTCTCTCTCCTCCTTCGCATCCAAAGCAGCCCCTCTCTCGCTGTAACACGGACCAGATCGATAAGAGCGAGTTTCGTCGCTGCTGCAAGGGGCTTAAGCTCCGTCCAGCCTCCTTCGTTTCTTCAACTTGACGCGCTTGCTCTGTTTGTCTCAGCTCCTCGCTGAGTTAAGAAAGCTCCTCGCAAGTCGATACACGAGAAAAAGAGCGAGCAAGAACGAATCAACCTGATACTGCCTCCATCCCCATGACTATGTCACACCCTTTCCAGGAATAATAGCTTGTGAGTTTTAGGCAGCCTGGGGGATGGAGGTAGTATACAAAGTAGGATTTGCAAATGTACATACACGGTATCGGTATGCTTGTGTCGAAATTTACAGTTGGGCATTTATTAATATTTTCAGATGGACGATCGTTTTTTCTATAAATTATTGATTAAAATGGAAAAGTCGAAATCGAAATCACAACAAGATTGCAAAGAAAACAATTAGTTTGATAGTTTCTGTTGGAGTTCAACAATATACAATGTAATTATATACAGTTTGGTAATTGCTCGTTGATAATATTAGTAAAAACTCCAATCTTATTTGGTCATACGAGCGTTTTTAGATTTTTACGATCTTAAAGACCTTTGACTGCAATTTTTACAAATTGTTAAATATGTAATATTTATTTTTAATAAGGTATTTATTTTCAACTAATTTTAATTTTCGATAAATGTTTCTGGTTAGTAATTTTATTTGTAATTTTTGTACTAGAGCCTTGAAAAAGACCGTTAATATTACGGTCGAAACTTCGACTACATAAATCGACATAACATGTACAGTCAAGCGGGAAAGTGTTAGATATCTTGACCTTCAGTTTTTATGACCGTTTGCTGGACCCAAAGGACCATCGGAACGAAGGAACCATCTGTGAGGAATCACCTCCACAGCGGGAAGACAAGACTACAGCAAGATATTAATACCGAGTCAATTCTTATGCAGTTTACATACAGTTTAAATAAAGTTAATATTTCACATAGTTACTCATTCAGTTATAAAGTTTTCCCACAGTGCAATGTATCATATTTACTATTCCATTTTATTAATACACTAACTCTATAAAGACTGTTCAATGTATTTTGTTTGAATAAATATTATTATTGTTTAAATGAAAACTAACAACTTACATTACAATCTTTCATTAAATAAACGATTCAACATTGGGAAAACAGGAATAATAATTGTTGGTATAATACAAAAATGATCGGATATTGTTTGAATTGATGTATTGATTATGATAAATATGATATACTATTAATTTATCAAACACGAGTCTGGTTAAAAATAGGGTATAATCTGGTTTTTAAGACGCTTTTGAAACGCGGCTTTTTGAAAGAATTTTATAATACGATAAAAAACTTATTTATCATTTATTAATACATATTTTAAGATATAAACAAATTTTATTTTTTCTTGCTGAATTCTGTAAGTATCAGCCGAGCTCGAAGTCTTGAAAAAACGTCGACTAAAAGATATCGAAAAAACTAATCGTTCGATTTGAAAGTTTCTAACGTTCTTGTGATACATATATATATATATATATATATATGAGTCATTTATTTTACGAAATCGATACGTATTTAGGTCTACCACATCTAAAATTCTTCGTCTTTAAAAGACCTTTAATTTATTTTTGGTTCGTTCAAAACGGTTGCTTATAGCTAAAGATGCAGCCTCTGGAAAATAGGTACATTTTTGAAAATCGTTAAGTTGGTGCCCCTAAAACTTTTTTCTCTGAGCCCTTTTTTGAGCTCTAACTTTCAGAAAACATAGTTTAAAAATCCTAGAAAACAATGCTTTTAGTTTGGTGTTGTGTATTGAACTTATAGCATAACTGTGAATTTTCTTTTCCAGCTTGCTTTTTCGCCTAAAGTAAACGTCATACTATTAAAGTCTGACGTAATTTACGTGACATATTATACATTACGGGAAATTCTGTGTATGTTGAAAATAAAACTGACATTACGAGCTTTAATTTGAGTGGTCGCAGCATCTTTGAAGATATTTCAATGAAAAGTTACGCTTAATTCCAAATTATGGTAAAATTTAGCTGACCAAATGGAAGACCGCAACTTGTCAGCAACTCAGGTGCGCAAGTCGTCGGCAACTTGCGGTCTCCCATTTGGTCACCTAAATTTTTTCGTATTTTTGAATCGAGCGTAACTTTCCATCGAAATATCCTCAAAGATGGTTCGACCTCTTAAATTAAAGGTCTCGATGTCAGCTTTGATTTGGACATGCACATAATTGTCCGTAATGTATAATACGTCACGTAAATTACGTCAGACTTGAATAGTATGACGTTTTTGGTGAAGAAAGGAAGCTGGAACAAAAATTCACAGTTATGCTATCAGTTCAATACACAACACGAAACCAAAATCATTGCTTTCTAAGATGTATAAACTATGTTTCCTGAAAGATGAAGCTCAAAAGGGGTTCAGAGAAGAATGTTACAAGGACAACAACTTAACGATTTTCAAAATAGTACCTATTTTCCAGAGGCTGTATCTTTAACTATAAAAAACGGGTTTGAACGTACCAAAAAGGAATTAAAGGCGTTTTAAAGACAATGAGTTTGAGACGTGGTAGACCTAAATTCGTATCGATTTCGTAAAATGGCAAGCAATCGAACATAACCTAAAAAACACAAAATTTTAGGTTTGTATTCAGCTCCATACTACTCCATAGGGTAATCCATTGAGCTGCTAAGGGGGTCTAATATTTTTTGTCTTAAAGTTCATAAAGAGATGAGAAAACATTTTTCTGTACGTTTAAAATGGTGTTAATGAGAGCACCCTCGAATTTTTGAAAAATAACTGTTTTTGGCCACTTTTGTAAATTTAGAACACTATTAGATCGTTTAGGGGACTTAAAGAGCTAAAAAAATGTTGATAGCTTATATATATATATAAAGAAATTTGATCGATATTCTGCGATAGAAAAATTGTTTTCACATCATCCGAAAATGATTTATTTTTTTACAAATGTGCGGTTTTCTCCTTTTATGGTTTTCCAATGTTCAGTAAGTCTTATGCGCATAAGATTCCAATGAAATAATCTGGAACTTTAAAAATATCGTATTCAACTTATTCTCACTACAACCATGAACTCCGATTTTTTAAAAAAAATTTATTAAGAAAGTGTTGCCCATCAATGGAATTAAAAATGTGTTTTTTATGTTATTTTTACGATGACAATTCGATATAATTTTATTTTTCTTTATAATTGTGTATTTAAAAATTTGGAGTTTACAGTTCTATGTGGTACAGGTGTTATATATTACATAATGTTTTCAAATGCTATATTTGCATTCTCATTCGCAAGGGCAGTTTTGATAAACCTACATAACTATGGGTAATAATATAACCTAAATAACTATGGGTATAAGCTGTCTAAAAATTTATGAAAATTAACAAAAAATCTTCTATTAATTTTTCAAAATTTACTATAGGACCACCTTAAATGTTCCGATAAAAATCTTTTTTAACAGACTTCGAAAAAGGAGTAGGTTCTCAATTCGACCTGTATATTTCTCTTTTTTTCTATGTTTGTTCGCGCATTACTCTGAAACTACTGGACCAATATGAATGAACTTTTAATGAAAGAGGATAACCCCTGGCGGCCCCATTCCGATTTTGTAAGAATTGATCCAGTATCTGACAAATAATTAATGTTTTGTTAGATATTTTTTCCGGACTTTTCGGCCATTGCCGAACTGTCTGCCGATTATTCGGAAACTACTGAACTGATTTAGATAAACTTTTTTTTGAATGGAAGAGAATGATCCCATAGAGGTCACGTTGCATCACTGACCTAGTATCGAGTACTACGTCAGTACTGGCGCTTTGTTATGTTCCTCTGCCAATTATTCCAAAACTGCTGAACCGATTTGGATAAACTTTTGGATTCGGATAAATAAAATTAAATTTGTCCGGTACAACTAAAAAGTATAAAATAAAATTAAAAAAAAAACTTTAAAAACCTTTTTGAAGTCAGCGCCGAATTTCAAACTGACTTATAGTAGTACCTTTCTTATGGATATGATTTAGAGCTTATACTGGATTGGGTCTAAATACATATACTTATAAGGCCTCTAAAGTCAGACCACCGTAACTCGGTGAAATTCGGCGTCGACTTTGAAAAGGTTTTTATCGATTATTCATACTTTTTGTCGATTATGTCATACTTTTTGATCCGGTTTTTTGTGCGTTTTTTTCGGAGTCGGTTTTTTCTTTTATATTTAATTCTGTGTTAAAATGTCAAAACGACAAGTTGATGTTTTAACAGATCGAGGTACATAGATTTAAATTTTTAAATTGTCATTTAAACCTATACAAGAGTATAGCATAGATTACGAAAAAATATTTAAATTGTATAAAAACTTAACAATTTTTTGCATATCAAGTATTTTTTTCATTTGGCAATAAATTTTGAAGCACTATAAAATTGTTGATTACATTTCTTTTTATGCATATAAAAAATGCATACTACTTTTACAAATAATTTTTTTTTGTAATTTTCTAATTTTATTTGAGTTTATGAACAACGAATTTATACACTTAATACAAAAATATCATAAATTCAAACAACGCTATAAAATAAAAACGAATCGATGTATCTTAAAAGTTATTTTAAATTTCAAATATTCATAAAAAAAATGAGTTTTTATTGGCCGAAAATAACCATGTATTACCAAAGAGAAAGCGATTAAAATATTTAAAAAAAATGAATATAAAAATGAGAAAAACGTTATAGATTCGTTTTTGTTTTATAGTGGTGTTTGAATTTTTTTGTCTTTTTTTGATAAAAATTTTTTGTTTTCAAATCTTTATCAAAAAAAGAAAAAGAAAATATTTATTAGTCAAAAAATACCGCGTAATACCCAAAATATAAGCGATAAAAAATAGATAAATGAAGGATCATACAAATGAAAAATCGATATAAAACAAAAACGAATCGATAAATCTCGAAATATTTTTTTTATTTGATATCTTCATCAAAGGGCGAAAAAAATAATAGTTTATTGGTAAAATAATTACCATTAAGCAATCAAAATTTTGTTGAGATAAAATATAACCTGAAATATCTTGAAAAATAAAAGTCCTGATGATCTGGGCAAATAATTTAGCCAAGAGATAGTTAAAAGCTATCTGTCTGGAAACTTTCAAAAGGAATAATGCCGTGTTACTCAAGTTATCGTACGACATAGAAAATCGATTTTTTTCACAAAATTATTTTCTTCTTTTAAGTAGAAAAGTATTAAGACCAAAAATGACCTAAATATTCCTCTGGGTGTTATTAATAACCAGATATTTTTTCACTAAATTTTCCTGACATATTTCCGAGATATAACAGCTTATAAATAATTACGATTTCGTGTATAACAAAAGAAGAGAATATATAATTAAAAAAACCTAATAAAAAATTTCGGATCAGAAAACATAGGTAATTTTAAACTCTTCCAAATGCAATTTATGCGAATTAATTATATTAATTTTAACCTATAAAAAAATCTGAAAAACTGAAACCTAAAAATCGAAAAATCGTTAAAAGAACAAAAAAGCATCAATGAATCAAAAAGATTATTTGTCAGCCGCCTTAGTGCGTCAAAAACAAAGAAAATGAGCTCTGAAATATTAAATTTAGCCGTGGATTACTTGAGATATAGAGGGACACACACACACACACACATACATACACACACGCACACGCACACATACATTCACACACGCACACGCACACGCACACATATATACACACACGCACACCTCCATACGGACATTTTCTAAAAATATAGTAATTTGAGAAAAAAGCTTCCTGTAGGTGTTGCAATAGGTTTCGGAAATAGGTATTGCAAAAGTCTTTTTTCTCAAACGTGTGTCCGGAACTTTTGCGGTTAGACAATCCAGAATTTTTGCAAAACTTATAAGAACGCAAATTAATTATAACAGAAACATAAATCCAAATTTCGGTGAGGATTTGAACCGGCAAACTTTTGTAGGCTGCTTGCTCTCTAATGATTTAGCCATTGCCGATTTGTTTCTGTCATCAACAAATAAATTATTTAAGTTTAAACATTGGAGTTTAGTTATATTGAAAGCTATACCTACATTTGATTCATTGACAGAAACGAAACGGTAGCTCAGTTGGTATAAAGAGCATGTTTATAAACCAAATTGCGCCGTTTCAAATTCTCACAGAAATTTTTTATTTCTTTTTTTTTGATAATCAACTTACTTTTTTTAAAGTTTTGCAAAAGTTCCGGATTGTCTCATCGCAAAAGTTCCGGGCATATGTTTGCGATATAGAACTCTTGCGACACTTTTCCGAAACCCAATTTAAATTCATCCGTAGCAATACTAGATCCTCGTATTAGTTGATGAAATTCCGTGTCGATCATATCCAGAGCATAATCAATCGTAATGCATTGTTGCGCATCGGTGCATTAACTTTATTTCGTCATAATAAGACTCTATCGCCGAAGCATACATATATAGACATTACTCGCTCTGACCCGTCAACCGCGACAGTTGTCAGAAAATCTGTCGCCGAGAATTTCGCTCATGGGAATTATATCAATCTGTCATCGAGATAATGCGTTTTCGTTCCTCCTAGTCGTGCATCGTAGTCGTAGAGAGAGAGAGAGGGAGAGAGAGAGAGAGTGAGAGAGAGCGAGAGAGAGAGAGAGAGAGAGAGAGAGAAAGAGAGAGACAGAGAGAGACAGAGAGAGACAGAGAGAGAAACTGAGAGAAAGAAGGGGGGGAGGGAGGTGGCGCGTGCTCTGTTCTCCATTACTTCCATATCATTTCACACCCTAAAAAGACTGCGGCTTGCACGCAAGCAGCCATATGGCCTCGCGCCATTGCTACTTTTATGCCATTTTCTACTCTTATTCCCGAATACTCTTCCGCACTATCTCTCGCTTCATCTTCAGCTTATTAAATTATATGACCGTAAATAAAATTTGCGCCCACCGAGCCCGCTTATTTACGCATTTCGAAAGTCTGTCTGTCTCTATACTCTCTACATCATGCTGTGCGCGTCTCGTTTTTCGCACCCGCGCATCGATGCGTTCATGCTGCATAATCATTTGATGCGTTTTACGCATACCGGCTGCCTGAAAACTATGAATTATGCTAGTATGCCTATGTAGTCCTGCAGAACATTCGATTAATATGGTATGTATTTTTATGCTTGGTCATTCTCACAAAATGAAAATCTTTGCTACTGCTATCATAAATTACATGAACCTTTAATATCCTCTTAAAGCTAATAAATTATTATTCTGTGCTCAATGTTATTGGTGTATGTTTAAGTTAAGAATTAACAATAATATATGTTTGTTAGTTGATACAGGTCATTTTTAATTCTACTGAATTCATTAATAGCTCTTGCTACTTATTTATTAAAGATATAAAAGTAAAATTTTCTTGACTCGTAATAATTTACAACTGTATAACAGCAACTATATTTTCAGACAAGGAACAAAATTATTTAAATATTTATTGTTCTATATTGCTATTAATAAGATAAAACATTTAAAAATAAAAAAAGAATACTACAATTATCATTTATAAGAGAAAAATGGTTCTCATCTTCGAAGCAAAGAGCAAATCCTTTTCTAAAGAGCTGCGCTCTCGACATTAATCAGTGGAAAAAGGCATTATTCATGCGGCCGTGTTTATATAAAGTGCTCGCTCGCGCAAGTCTCGGGAGGGAGTAAATTCGGCGAGGTACATAAATTCGCGCGTGCTGGCAACAAAGCGAAAATGGCGCTACTCGCCGTCGCTCGAATATGCGGGTCCTCAGCGCGACAATGGCGCCTACAGCTCGCTCGTTCTCTACGCGAGTGCTAAATTAATAAGGGAAGAATTACGTATGCCCATATTGGAGAGTTTGAAGAGGTCGTTGTCGTGTCCCAGGAGGCCGCACAGGTAGACTCATATACAATGTGCTTCCACCTCCCGTGTGCCATGGCTCTGCTGTTAATGCGGCCATATTTGCAGAATATACAACGGGTGTTCTCCCCGAGGTTCTCCCTCCCTCTCCCTCCCCCCTCTCTCTCTCTCTCTCTCTCTCTCTCTCTCTCTATCGCTCTTTCTCTCTCCCCCTCTCTCTCTCTCTCTCTCTCTCTCTCTCTCTCTCTCCCTCTCTCGGGCGAGGCGGGGGACTTGCTAGGGTGGCTGCTATCGCTACTGTTGCCACGTCGGCAGCGCGTATCCATAACCGTCCTTTGTCTGGCTAATACAATTATTACCACGTTTCATCATACCCTCCGCTTGAAATTAGTCTCAAATGAAGTTACAATTACGATCCTCTCTCTCTTCCATCCCGCTTGCCTGTTATTGGCTTCGTCCCTCTCCTAGTTAGCTTTCTTCTTCCTCTCGCTCGCTCCCTGGGGGAGAGGAGAGCCGGGGCACGAAATCCGGGTTGCCGTGGAAACGTCAGAGGACAGACGGAACCACGATGAAACCGGATGGTCGCGGGCGGCAAGCTACTCTGTGGCACATAATGCCATTGTTCCTGAGTAGCAGCAGCAGCAACGCAACTTAAATGCGGCAATCCGCTGTGATTTTTCGCAGCGGCACGAGTTGAAGAAGCGAGCCACCACCTGACATGACATTCCGCTCACGCTAGTTCTCGACTCCTCTCAAAGTTAATGCTGCTGCTGGTGGTGCCGCTACTAGACAAGATCAGTGGCAAGATTTTATTGGCATTTGATGTTCTTTGACAACTGATCAAAACAATGGGTGTCAGAAATCAAAACTATTGCGCTCTTACGAAGATTTATCTGCCCGACTCGTTAAGGGAAGAAGATACAGGTTTTTGGTAAAATAATCGATTTTTTTTATATTTTTATACTACTTCTTAATCTTTTCTCTTAATATTGAAAGAGGTTGCAGAAGAGAATTTGTCATCTTTAAGTTGTTTTAATTGTTATTAGTATTTTCATATTTATCTAAAATTTAATGATTTTCAACATTTTCGTAAAAAAATAATTAAATAAGTGCGCCCTCATAAGGAAGGCTAATCGTCAGTAAAAGTCTAACCCCAACAATAGTCGTGGATAAATAAAAAATTATTTCATAAACAGAAAAGGAATCATAAATAATTACGAATTAACTTTTATTTAATTATTACTACTATAATAATTTGGCATAGCGCGTTTCTTACATATAAGAATTATACACGTAATTATTGTACACAATTTAGCATTGGTTAAATTATATATAGATATATTTGACCAATGCTAAATTGTGCACAATAATTACGTGTACAATTCTTATGTGTAAGAAACGCATTATGCCAATAATTTAAAGTCATTTTACTCAATTCTTTATTTTCATAACTTCCAGTTGCGTTTTGCGCATGAGATATTTTTCTTATGATTCAAATACATGGTAAACAACTTTTTAAATACATTTTTTATAAAGCTATGTTGAGACCTATTGATAAAAGTTTAAATACAAATTTTTGCTTGGCAATATTAATAATAAATTTATATGATTTTTATGGAAATAAAAAATTACTTAATTTAGCTATAGAATCTTTTTAGTACCAAAAATAAAATAATATTGCAACATAGATTTTTAAGTTTTACTTAAAAGAATACATAAATTCAAGCAGATCAAAATTCACCGATGCCAGTTGCGCAAATCGACAATTAAAATAATGTCTTTTTTGAAGGCTTTCTGGCTACACTGATATTTTAACAGCGGTTTAGAGGGATGCTAACTAATGCAAATATATTCTTTTTACGTATTATTATGTACAAAAAACAAAAAAATATATTTGTCAATACTTAACAGATTTTCGTTTTTTTTTGTAGATTCTTCCTTTAAAACCAAACGGTTCGATTTTCATTACTTAAAATACCATAGCATCTTTTTAAAAGACATCATATATGGCTCAAAACGACCTGTATAGTTGTATAAAAATACAACGCAGGGCTGCTCGGTTAAAAAATGAAGACTAAAAGAACGAATTTCGAGCTGCTCGACAGACTCCGAAAATGCCAGTCGCGGCAACAGGCGTACGCGTATTTTGTAATTGCTTTCAAGACAAATTGGCCGAGTCAGCAAGCCACAATTCATAGGACGCGTGCATGTGATGGTTACTGCACTGGCTCCGGTTATAACGTGCCCTGAACCAAAGTTCTGCTGCGCGATATCTGTCACAAACGTCTCATCAGCCAAACAGCAACGCGAATTAGCTCTCCCTCTCTCCCTCTCTCTCTCTCTCTCTCTCTTTCTCTCTCTCTCCCTCTCTCCCTCTCTCTCTTTCTCTCTCCCTCTCTCCCCTCCTCTCTCTCTCTCTCTTTCTCTCTCTCTATAAATGTAATTTCAGATAAATTTTAAAAATCCGTCCGCACTCGAGTCTTTGTTACTTGCCGCCGATATTTTATATAAAAACAAATCTATGAAAGTAAGTTCTCAAAAAAAATTTCAGCCCCTAAAGTTCACTGTGTAACCCAGTAAAGTGTTCTGAATTTTCAAACATGTCCAAAAAACGGTTATTTTCAAAACATTCTAGGAGCTCCCGTTTTTATTTAATTTACGTAATTTAAGTTCCGTAATTTACGTAAGGTATTATAAATTACGGATAAATAGACGCACGGTAAAAAGAAAGCTGACATTAAAATCTTTAATTTGAGAGGCCGGAGCATCATTGAGGATATTTGGATAAAAAGTTACTCTCGATTCAAAATTGTGAAAAAATTTAGGTGGTAAAATAGGATGCCTTCAAGAGCCGGCAATTTAGGAACACGAGTCGTTGGCAACATGCAGCATCTTCAGGCCGCCCATTAAGGCGATGCTAAAGCCACCTGTCACCGAAAAATACGAGGATCCACTTTTCTCATTTCATTTTCAATTTTGAGTAAATATCTCTATGGAAAGTTATTGTTCCAACCAAAAAGAACAACTTTTCATAGAGATATTTTCTTAAAATTGAAAAATGAATCAAAATAGTGGTTCCCCGTATTTACCAGTAACACATGGTTTAACATCACCTTAAGCCACCTAAATATTTCACAATTTTGAATCGAGCGTAACTTTTTATCCAAATATCATCAATGATGCTCCGGCCACTCAAATTAAAGATTTTAATGTCAGCTTTCTTTTTACCGTACGTCTAATTATTTGTAATTTATAATACCTTACGTAAATTACGTCAGACTTTAATAATATGTCTTTTACTTTAACTGGAATAATCAAACTAAGAAAAAAATTCACAGTTATGCTATATATTCAAAAGGCAAAACTAAACCAAGTACATTAGTTTCTAGGATGTTTGAACTATGTTTCCTGAAAGTTAGAGCTCAAAAGGTGGTAATAGAACTAAGTTACAGGAGTGCTAACTTGACGATTTCTGAAAAAGTACCTATCTACCATAGGCTGTAACTTTGGTTATACGAAACGAATTTAAACGTACTAAAAAACGAATTAAAGGTCTTTTTAAGACGAAAATTGAGACGTGATAGACCTAAATCCGTTTTGATTACGTAAAATGGCAAACGATCAAACATAACCTGAAACTTTCCAAAACGTTAGCTTTTTACTATCTCTTGAACGAGTTAATTGCTCAGAGCACAATAACCTTTATATTTCGAGAAATTGAGGTTATTTATTTTTTCAAAATTTGTTTTCATTGCTTATATCTCGAGAATGGAACGGTCATTTTTACCAAGCAGGGCTTGGTTTCGTTTTTAATGATTCGTGATGCTGGATTCGCTTTTTAATGGCTTTCGTTTTTTAATAAAGATTCAAAATTGAAAAGAATTTTAAAAATTCTTCGACTCGTTTTTTTTTTATAAAAACTTTTCGATTTTTGGATTTTTTAGTTTTAGTTTTTCAAGATTTTTGGTATATTAGAAATATTATGATCAATTTAGTGTAAATGCATTATAAAGTGCATACGATTACCTATATTTTACAACCACAAATTTTAGATAGGCTCTTTCCCTTCTTTTGTTATACAACGAAAGTCATATTTAGTTTAAATGGTTATATCTTGGAAATCTATAATGGTAAATTGTTCACAAAATTTTAGATGAGTAGGAATTTAGTGAATCTACATACTAACATCTGATTACATTTAATTCAAATATTTAAATAATATTAATAAATTACGTACAGAGATAAAATTGCTGTGATAAGGATTATTATCTATCGTTCTGGAATTTTAGTAAAAAATTATCTTTTGTCAAACCATCAATGCTAAAAAAGCACACCCTTTTTGAGCTATTATTTAGAAAGAGATATATCAATTTAAAATTAAGTTATTAGAACAAAGAGTTTCGCATTGGAACAATTAATTTAGTTTGAGGAAGCTAAGTGCCAATGAATTGGCAGCGGTTTTTTTATTGACTAATTTGTATATTGTAATAATTATTGATAAAGTTTGTAATGAAAGAAATATTTTTAAACCTGATAGATATCATAATGTTAAAAATTAACTAATAAGGGGAGACCAGTTCGAGACTTGAATTTTTATGAAACTTTGGAGATCGATTTTTGGAACCTAAAAATGAAGCAAAGTACCCATAGTTTTATCCAATGGGTCTTTAAATCTGAGATAGAGGCAAAAAACATTACCATTTCTCATATGAGCAATGCTAAAAATCAGATATATATAGATATACTATCATCGTTAATGAAATAGGCCGTATCTACCATACAAAAGCTTATTGGATAAAACCACTAGTATCGAGCTTCATTTTTAGGTATAAGAAAACGATCCCTAATGTTTCATTAAAATCCGTGACCCAAACTCCGTTGTCTCCCCACGTAAATTATAATAATTTAAATAAATCAATATGCATTACGGTGGTTCATGCGGCAATACGTATCTAAATTTAAAAAAAGTATCATAATCTGTTCTTATCTCATGATATGAGAAACGATATAATATAAAAAATGGACACTTCAAGCGTCGAAAAAAATTTTTTTAACTAAATGAGCATATTGCAAAAGTATAAATCGTCGAGCCAGACGAAGAAGGTACTACGTCGGGCTGGGGTTCGAAAAGGTACTACGTCAGGCTCGGGTTCGAAAAGGTACTACGTCGATCTCGGCTTCAAAAGGGTACTACGTTGGTAACTGATTGAGAAAGGTTTTACTGGGAGCACAATTTTCCGTTTGGATTTTGAGTTGGCAGCATTGATGAGTTAATACTAACTTGTAAACTTTATTATTCGACAAATAAAGCTTTTGATTTCGTTAATGTTTAGAATTTTGATATTTTAAGTATCTTAACATTTAACTGAGCATTAAACTCTATAAGGTTATTTTCGCATTGACAAAAGAAGCGAATGAATTTCAAATTATAAACATATTTCGTAACATTATATTTTATGAGTAATTCAAATGAGATTGATACGAATTAAGTAATGTTTTTGTATAAAAATTAATTATGCACATTTTAAATCACCTAAATACATACATTTCTTCTTAAATAAAACTTATAATACTGGAAAATGCATCTCATTGCATTAAATCATCGTAGAAAGACTAGAACTATTCAGGAATGATATTTTTTTGCATAAATTAATTAAATCCTTTTTTGTCGTTATACTTAATTTTAGTTTATCAATATATGCTGGAAGAAAATATACGACTCCCATAATGTCTTATTTATGTTTACATTATTTCCTTCGCTTTGTTCTGTAAGGTCATACTGTTCTCTGTTACAGATGCATCTTTGAATTAAAGGAAAATAGAAGTATATCGATTGAATTAATTGAAGTCAGTATTGTATTCGTTCCAAAAAGTTTCGCCTGTTAAAGGAATATTAACTAAAACATTAGCTAAGAAGATTGTACGATCACTGTAATATAGATGTATTAAAGAAATAAAATCATAGCTATAAAAAATAAAAAATTACATTCGTAATTACGCGTTACTTAACAATCTAATTTTGTCAATTTATTTGACAGTTCAACTGATAAATCTGTTGCTTTGAGAGTAAATCATATAAAAAATTATTTTTATAAACTTCTCTCATAGACAATAATGTTCTTAAAAACAAAAGAATATCTGTAAAACTTTCTAATGTATCTGCTTTTCATTTATTTTCGTCCATATTTTTTCATATATACATATGCTTATAATTGATGCAATGAGATATATTTTACAGTATTATAAGTTTTATTTAAGATGAAATGTATATATTTTAGTTAATTTACATTTTTATGGAAATATTTCGAATACTATTTAGAATGTGCATTGTTAACTTTTATTCAAAAACGTTAATTCATATCATTCTCATTTGGCTTACTCATAAAATATAATATTACGAAATATGTTTATAATTTGAAATTCATTCGTTTCCGTTGTCAATGCGAAAATAACCTTTTAGGGTTGTATCTTCAGTTAAATGTTAAGATACTTAAAATATCAAAATTCTAATCATTAACGAAATCAAAAGCGTTATTTGTTGAATAATAAGGCTTACAATTTAGTATTAACTCGCCAATGCTGCCAACTAAAAATCCAAACGGAAAATTGAGCTCCCAAGGTCGAACCTTTTTCAATCAGTCACCGTCGTTGTACCGTTTTGAAGCCGAGATCGACGTAATACCTTTTAGAACCCGAGCCCGACGTAATATCTTTCCGAACTCAATCCCGATGTAGTAGGGGAGAACGGAGTGATGCCGGTCACTGGCTAATTACTTTTGTTTTTCTTTCACAAAAATAGCTTTACAGCAGTTATTAGATATATATCCATTATAATGAAATTACGTCTACTTTATAAAAGCATACATACTTTTAATATATTAAAGAGGAGTTCGTGTCTTCTGTCCTTGTCTAATCACGTTCTTGCTTTTTATACAAATTGTAGTTTGTAAATTGAAAAACTAAAAGTTGGCCCAAATTGGTATTAAAATAGGAATATTTTGAAACCTTAAAAAGGAAATAATGTTAGTTATTTTTTAAGGTCTCAAAGTATCCCTTATTTTAATACCAATTGGGGTCAACTTTTAGTTTTTCAATTAACAAACTACAATTTGAATAAATAGCAAAAACGCGATTAGACAAGGACAGAAGATACGGACTCCTATTTATATATAAAAAGACAAAAAAAGATATTTTTTAATTTTCTAAAATTAATATTTTTATTAAAAAATGTACTTTTTATTGTCCAGTAGGAGTTCCAAAATATAATCAGTTCTACGTTGAGATGTACCCAATATGTGTGCAAAATTTCAGTTTTTGATATGCTTCCCTGGAAGAGTTATGGAGGACACAAAATGTGGTTACATGCATACGCACATACACGCACACAAATATACATACAGACAGACGTTTTTCAAAAACCCATTTCTCTGACTCAGAAACCTCAAGAACATTGTAATTTATCAAAATCTCCGATCCGAAAATTTTTGTTGTTACAAAGCTTTTTCTCCGAGAATGCAATAACCGTAAAATAACATAGAATAACATAAATTAAGGGAAACTAACGTTAACTACAGCATAAATTACGTCAAAATAACGAAAAATTTAGAAAAATATGTCGTATTAACGTAGAATAACAGAGATATGGAGAGATCCTTGAGTTTTAGAATTAAAATAACATAAAATAACACAAAATCGTGTAAAATAACGTATAAGAACGTAAAATAACGGAATATAGCACACAAAGATCGTAAAAATAATTAAACATATCGTAAAATAAGCCAAAATAACGTATAATGACGAAGTTTTGGAAAGAGCCTAGATTTTTAGATGTAAAATGAGGTAGAATACTGTAATATAACTTTAAATAACGTAAGAACGTAGCCTTGAAATAGCATGATAAACGAAAAATTACGTAAAATAACGTCAAATAGTACATAAATAACGTAAAAGTACCAACAAAATTCGATAAATAGCCCCAAATAACATAGAAAGGCAGGAGGAGGAGGGGCCGAGGAGGGCTAGCTTGAAGCGACGGCAGCGGCGATATATTTTTAATATATATCATATATATATATGATTGATTCTCTGGGAAATCGAGAACAAAGAAATTTTCTTTTAATTTCGGCAATAATGTTTCTTTTGGTATGTGCATACATGTTTCAAATTTTTTAACGCCCATATATTTAAAATGGTTTTAAGCTAAATATGAGTATGACCCTATTGACAAATTGTGCATTTTAATAATTTATTCACAATATTTCATGTTATTACAATTTTTTTGATTTTTTTGGTTATTTTGCGAGTAAAGTAGTCACGCTTGTACTAAAAAAGCTATCTTCACGACTATTGGCGTGATGGTTCGTGATTTAAACCACTTCTTTAAGAATTTTAAGTCTTAAAGTGAATTGAATTATAATCGACAGGGACATTAAATGGTTTTAGGACCATTTATTAAGAAAAATTCAGAAAATTAGCAAAAAAAGCACAGTTTCTGAAATTTTTTTAATCTCGATTCCCCAGGGAAGTACCCAATATATATATATACATATATATATAATCAATCTCTCTCTATCTCCCTCTCCTCTCTCTCTCCCTCCCTCTCTTTCTAACCCCCCTCTCAATCACCCTCTCTCTCTCTACCCCCTCACTCTCTCTCTCTCTCTCTCATTCTTTTCCTTAATAAATACTTAAAAACTGCTATGCTTTTAATAAATTTCAGTAACGAAAATGGAACAAATATGTTTAATGGAAGATCTAAGAGTTTGAAGATATCTAGTTTTTCCGATCCAGTAACAATCGTTTATTCCGCTGATCAATGCACAGTCCGTAGATAACGCAATAAAAGCACTCATATTTGGTGAAACGTACGGAGAAAGGAAAATCGGTTACAAAAAGTACCAGTAACTGGGCTATAGAATCAATATCAATCGATTACCCCCTCGATTAGTAATGCAGAAAAAAACCGAGTAAAAAAGACTTCGAGAGATAGAGAGAGAGAGAGAGAGAGAGAGAGAGTGAGAGAGAGAGAGAGAGAGAGAGAGAGAGAGAGAGAGAGAGAGAGAGAGAGAGAGAGAGAGACGAGAGAGAGAGAGAGAGAGAGAATGGCCGATAAATTGCACGTCGGTCCACATTGTGCAGGGAGCAGTAGCGCATTGTCGTTTTCTGGTTCGCGACTGTTGGAGCTGCTGCTGCTCTGCACTGACCAGCGCCATTGTCGGTGCAGCCAGGCCAGCTCGACTTTTGTGAGCGGGCCGGAACGCGCTCGCAAACAAGCACCCGCTGCAGGCAAAAGTCGCTGCACGACGACAAACAAACAGAGACGTATATTCCCCGTGTTCGTGCATTGTGAGCTGACTCGCTGAGCGAGTTGCACACTCGAGGATATATAATGTAGGGGACCGTAGAGTCCGTGGCGTGCGTCCTCCCCACTCTTTCACTCTTAAATGTAGTCGTGCGCCCATAGAGGAGGTGGCGAGCCAGCTGCCGTTTGACAATGCAGCAGTGGCAGTGCCGTGGCTAGATAATAATGTACTCATCCCTCTCTCCTGGCCACTTCATCAAACTGCCGTTCGCTCGCTCGCGTGTATACGTATAATATTCGCGAGGATGTGCTGCGTGCGCGTCCATAGTGGCTGTAGCGGGAGAAAGAAGAGAGCGAGCAAGCGCGAGAGAGATAAGAGAGAGAGAGAGAGAGAGAGAGAGAGAGAGAGAGAGAGAGAGAGAGAGAGAGAGAGAGGGAGAGATGGCGTCGCGGGAGCTCTGCCATAGGTCGCGAGTACCGCACACGTGAACGCGCACGGGAGGAGGAAAAAACGACGACGCCCGACGCTTTCTACGATGTGTTGCTCTGCCCCCCTATATATGTCTACCTACCTCGCACACGAGGCTATACCTACGTGTGCCGTGCTCACGTTAGCTCTTTCCCCCCTATTACGACTCTCGCCCTCCTACTCGCGCCGGTTCGTTTCCTTCCTTCTTTTTTTTTCTGTATTTTTTTCTTACTTTTTGTTATTTCACGAGCGGAAGATCATTTTAACGATCGAGAGGACGTCGTCGCTCTTCTTTTCTTCTGACAGCTTTGCCCTCGTGATTGCTCCTATTTTCACTCGGATTTATGACTTTCTACTTGTGTATACACTATACAGTATACGTACTGCCTATACTTATCTATCTAATTTACCAAGAAGTTGAAATATTATATTCTTGAGCAATATCAAGTGAATATATCGTGAATAAGTCTATTTTTATAATAAAAATTCATTTTATTTTATAATTTATGAAATATAATATAGCTGCCTAAATAAGAATGACTATTTTATGCGCAAACTTCAAAAATAAATATTTTTATGAATTTACCAATAGCATTCTTGATGACAAGATATGATCCATTGTAATGTCATATCAACTTTTACGGAACTGCGTAGCGTCTTTTATAACATTCTCTGCATAACAAACTTACAATCGCATGTAAAGAATAAGGTCTTCAAAATTTATATAAGTCTTTAGAAACTTTATTTGCGACGGGATTACAAAGGGGGCAGGACTGGACTGGGTTACACCTCAAAAAATATTTTCTTTTACGAGGCCATAAATCTTTTTTTATTTAAAAGAAATTATTCTGAAATTTATTTGACTATAAATACTTGATTACATCTTTAATTTCATCATTGAAAACCTCAAAATATTTTTTATACAGGTTACGATAAATCACTATTGTCAATACCAAATTTATTGGAGAAACTTTGGGCGTGTACCATTCTATTAGGTGACATAATGAATAAATATTATGTTTTCGATGGTCATTTGACTCCTTTTGACATGTATTAAAAAGTAAGCGACGCACTATCCAATAACATATTACAAGTTTATAAAATTACTACAAACTATAATTCATAAACAGAGTTCAAGCCATCTGCTTCGAGCATACACTAGCTATTTATATAAATCCATATTATCAGCATGCCACTGACATAAACAATAACTATAAAACGGCTTAAATGTTAAAAAACGATCCCTATTGTACGAAAAGCAATTACCTATAAAAAACGAACCTAATATATAGTAGGTTTTGTGTAATAAAAGAAGCATCTTTCAAATTTGCACGAGTGCTGACAAAGACTCCGTTAAATAGTCAAGTTATTTAGCCATCATAGCCGCGATGAATTGATATCGTCATTAGCGCAAAAGAGTAAAGCAAAGTCAGACAGAAGCGCATGTAATAAAGCAATTTCTCGCGAAGATGTCAGCGCAGTGTTCGTGCGCCAGTTTACAAGAGAGAGCGTCAGAGAGAGAGAGAGAGAGAGAGAGAGAGAGAGAGAGAGAGAGAGAGAGAGAGAGAGAGAGAGAGACGGGGCACACTTTTGCGGCACCTCGAGGCAAAGGCGAAGGCGACGTGCGCGCAGTTGTATTATCAAGAAGATGGGTGTCTCGGTGCAGGCGCGGCTGCAGCGTACATCAGAATGCAGCAGCTTTTGCAGTGGCGCGCGTGTGCATTGTCTAGAGAGTCCCGATGGCCGGACTCGTCGCTACACACAATGGGCCCGCAGTAGCGGCATTGTGTCGGCTGGTTGCGCGCGAGCGAGGTGAGCTCCTCGCAGCGGAACCGTTCGCTCGCGCCACCCGAGACAACTACAACTCACCGCGCACCACGGCTATGTACCCCCTGCACTCACCTCGCTCTTTCTCTCTCCCTCTTCTCTTTCCTTTCCTTTCCTCTGCACAGTAGACTATAATACTTCATACCAGCGGCGCGTGTGTGCCAACGAGGGAAGAAGCATCTGCCGCTCGCGCAAAGCCGCTAACTCCACTAAATCCTTGGAAATCCCCGCCGCCACTAGCAAAGCAAAAAGCCGACAACACAACGGCTCGACTGAGTGAGTCCACAAAGAGAAGTCAGAGAGCTACCTACTCGTATAAATACTCCTTAATAACGGCGATATCCGTATTAGTAACACCCAAAGGCTTTAAGGGCTATCTGTTGACTCCTCGCGATAATCTGCAAATAATCTGATGCTCTTGATTTTTTATGTCGCTAATTAGCTGATTTTGTTCATTTTATTAATATTAAGTTTTAAAGTTTTTATAAATGTTAAAAAAGCAAAATGCATAGGGTAGTGACCCCAGTAATCGGCCACCTAAGGAAAAACTTGTATTCAAGCTATAACAAAAGATTCAGTAACATCTTTGTTTATAAATTACCAGTTCTATTACACTTTAAATGTATTCTGATTTTTGATAAAATATTTATTTTTACTTAAAATGTTTACAGGATAATTATAATATGTGTTTTAATGAAATATGACGAAAGCGCTAGTAGTCGGCACTCGATTTCTAGTACTCGGCCGCTAGATCGCTAGTAGTCGACCAGGACAATTTAAGGCAATAGATCGCGCTTTAAAAACATTGTTTATTCTTTTTAATAATTCTATGATTCAAGTTAAGCTATAAAAGATTGAATAAATATCAAATGAATGAAATTAAATATTTATTAATCGTAATGATCATTACAATTAAAAGAATTCTAGTAGTTCATCACCTGTAAGCACATATCGATAAAGATATATCAAAAACAATTTTTATTTTATGGTTCTTAAACTGCTTTAACGTTAGAATTAAATGTTTAAATGGCATTGATCATTAAAAAATTATTAACCTAACAATATTTTGTCTAGGGGTTGATATTTTAAAAGAAAATAGTCAAAGAAAATACGTTTAGCCTCGCGTTTAGCTAGTCGGTGTATTTTAAGGCGGCGTCTAACAATAACAAAAAAAATACAAAAATTTGTCCTTAAAGCGGTCAGAAAAGTAGATATAAATCCGGTCTTATTGAGACCAATGACAAATCGGTCAGATCGGAAATTTAAAAGTCAGCGTGTCTGGAATGGCCGCCATAAAAATGATAAAGGTAGGAAAAGAGACGCTATCTAAGTTCCATAAAAACCAGTCATTTGTCCGAATGGACAGCAGCAGCACTTGCTCACAAGCGGAGGCTACATTCTATGCAAATGCGGGTGGCACAAGGCGAGCGCAAAGTCGCGACATTCGCGTTGGCGAGCGAGCGAGGAGGTGCGCATCGCGAGACACATATAAGCTCGCCCCCCGCGCTCTGAGCTAAAGAGAATGTCGAAATCTCCCCGTCGATTCCGTTCCGGTGCTCGGCGCAGCGAGCGAGATCCGCGCCAGGATGAAATGCGATAAAGTTAGCGTAGAGGTAATTTGAGTATAAAGTTTTATTCGCAATAATTTAGAGGTAAGCCCGCACACCCCAAGTCGCTCGCACTCGCGGCTTGTACATTTCGTAGGATACTTGACATAAAGTCGCAAGCATAAAAGTAATGCCAACATTAAACTTTGCGGTTCCAGAGCCGCTACTACCTCGCTCCTCCACCTACTCCCTTTACATATAGCGCGTCTCTCTCTCTCTCTCTCTCTCTCTCTCTCTCTCTCTCTCTCTCTCCTCTCTCTCTCTCTCTATCTCTCTATCTCACTATCTAGATAACATATGTATAAATTGATTGATATTTTTATTATTTTAAGTATATATCTACATACTGTTGTAAGAATTTTGTCATTGATTAATAAACAGTATATCTATCTATCTATCTATCTATCTGTCTATCTATCTATCTATCTATCTATCTATCTATCTATCTATCTATCTATCTATCTATCTATCTATCTATCTATCTATCTATCTATCTATCTATCTATGTACTATGTACACTGTGCAGTGTGCGTAGTGAGGTGCCTTTATCGCGCGACTATGCAAATGCCGACCGCGGCACCGGAAGAACAAGGCGTTCGTCAATTAAAATTCAATCAGCGAAATTTAAATTTTTAATTGCGACTCTCTGTAGTAGACAATATATAGCCGAAGGTTAAATGTAAAATCAACCGAAAAATAGAAGAGCGTAGAGTACTGCGATGTAAGTAGCATAGACAGTAAAAGACGCTCTGTTATCTAGAGAAAGTGAAAATTCGAACGCTGACAATGCGCGCAACGTAGCGCAGATAACGGAGAGAGTTTTTCAGAATGATTTTTAAATGTCGTTGTTTTGAGAAAAAATCGAGAGTGCGAAAGTCGAGAAAGTGGAGAGCTGAGAATGGTTGCGGGGACGACAATGGGGGATGATCGCGTAGTTTAGTTCAGGAGTAGCCTTTGGGGAACGATCGTGCCGGTGCCAAGGGAGGCATAGCTTCTTCCCACGTAGCGCCTCGCCTCGCTGCTTCCATAATTTTGCAGATGCAAGAACTCCTTGGTTTTGGCTTTTGCTTTGGCTTATTCCAGGACCACCATCACCTACAACCCACAACTATATCTCCCGCCTACGTTTGTTCTTCGTCCTGACTTTGCATTCGCGCGCTCATGCTTGGAATAACCCGAAATTTCAAAATTTCTACGGTGCAAGTATCGCTTCGAAGGTTTTACCAAAAGCATTGCACAACTTGAACCTTTTACAAGTCTGCTATACGTAGGCATGCATATACAATTCCTGTCAAATAAGCGGAAAAGATGATTATTTTCTGTCAACCAAAAATTTCTCTTTTGTCATGTATCTCAATTATACGTATACTCAATGCTCAAGAACGTCTATGTTGTTTCTTTATTGTTTTCTCAAAGAGATAGCTTTGTGATGATGAAAATTTTCAATCTGAGATTTTGATGAATTTCGATGTTTTTGAGGCTCTAGAGTCAGAAAAAAAGGTTTTTAAAAAATGTGTGTGGGGGGAGGGAGGGGCATGTGTGTGGGTGTGTGAGTGTCTGTGTATATATGTATGTGTGTGTGTGTGTGTGTGTGTGTGAAACCAAAATATGTGTCCACCATAACTCTTGCAGGGAAGCATGTTACGCGCTGAAATATTGCAGACATATTAGGTACGTTTTAATTTAGAACTGATTAGATTTTGGAGCTAAGTGATAACATTCAGGACGTTTCCGGTAAAATAATCACTTTCGAAAAAAAATTTTAAATAAAAAATTTATGTCGTCAGTTTGTATCAAAGATATACAAAATATTGACATAAATTCTTAAAGTGCGCGTGATTTCATTTCGATTTATCTTTCAAAACGCTATTTTATAGCCCAAAAATAGCTATTTTTGCAAATAAAATTAGTTTTTTTATTGCTGCTTACTAAAATATATAAAATATACGTAAATATTCACAAAATAAGCGTCAGTTTTATTCGAAATATTTTTCAAGGATATTCTGAAGCCTGAAATCATGAATTAATTCTAGCATTCATTTATTTAATGAAGATTTCCATTATAAGATTTCATAAATCGATTAATTAGCTCCTGTCTTTGAGAAAGCAATCTGCTAAGGCAGTTAGCAGCGACTTTTTTTATAGCTAGCTAAAGCAGCGCAATTTCAAGTATTTACACTTTGGAAATATGTTATATTATCTTAAATTTGTAATTGTTTGAATACAGCTTTATATCACCGTATTTTTTATATAAAATAATAGATATAATAACTGAATAAATCAATACAAATTTTAACAATCTAATTGATTTGATGAAATGTCGAGACTTTGAAATTAAATCGTTACTTCTGTAATAGCGTTAATTAACGTGACATCCGATTAGTCGTTTACCGTGCTGCGAAATCTTAAACTCAAGGAAATCACTTATTTTTCTATCAGTGTACTTCAAATTTCTAAAAATTAATCAACTCTAAAAAAATTTCTTTATAATTTTCATCATTTTTGCAGTAAATATATTAATTTATGCTCAAAATGTGGTATAATTTATTACTTTTCAAATTATTACGTTAAACATTTTTGAAACTCGAGCACGTAGCTTGATACGCAGTGACTGGCGGATACTCGGTGGGCGTGATAGCCTCTAGTACATGTGATTTCCGGTCCTGACCGCATAAACCGCACCTTCAGAAGGTGCGCCTAAATTATTATCATACTATATGAATTGCTATGAATATTAATTATGGTACATAAATATGCATACGAAGATTTTTATTGCCAAGAAAATATTCTGTTATGCTATTTCTAATTAGTATAAGATGTCACGTATTATTAAAAGAATTGCAATATATAAAGCAATCATTATAAAGTCTTGAAATGAAAAAGTAAATTTATGAGAAATCAAAAAACTTTATGTACTTATCATATCCATTTAACATTTGGCTGAAGTTCGGAACGTTCGTCGAACTAAATTCGAAATATCTATTGTAGACGTTTTATTGTCGACGTAAACCTGACCCCAATAATTCAATTTCCAGCGGACTCTAAATGATTAAAAAATTCATTATAGAGAACTATAGCAAAAACTATCATATGCAAAGCACAAATAAGCTAAAATAATTAAATATTTTTGATTATTTCTAAATTTAAACCTCGACCCCAATAATCTTTTTCATATTATATTTGTAATATTTTTTGTGATGCATAAAACATATTTTTTTACTAGAACATATTTAAAACTTTAAAAAAACCCAAATTCTCGTTAATTTTTATTGCATACTCTGGTATTCGGATCCACTAAATCTTTATGTACACTGAAAAAAATATTTGTCAAATCATAGTAAACGTTTCCTTGAATCGTACTAAGAAAAGATTTACTTAAATAAAGTAAATATTTCTTAAATTTAGTAAATATTTATTGAATTGATGAATATCAGTCTAAACATAATTAAATATTTACTATTATCAAATAAATCTTTTCTTAGTATGATTCAAGGAAACGTTTACTTAGATTTAACAAATATTTTTTCAGTGTAGTTGATTCCACATAATCTAATGAATGCATTTAAATTCTTTATAGCACACTAACCTCAAAATGCCAACTTTATTGTCGATTTTGAGGTTGTTGTGCTATAAAATATCGTATGAGACTGTTGTGGGAGGTGTTTTTCTACCTTGCTCGATTTTCTCACACGCTTCGCTCGTGCGAAAACCCTCGAGCAAGGTAGAAAACCATCTCCCACAACAGTGTCATAATATACTATTTATCAACTTTTATCCCTCCTAAAGTCCTTTTCGACACAAAAAAACTGTGCTTAATGCAACAAAATCTTAAATATTATCTAAAGTTAAGCTCGGACCCAGATGATTTATTTTTAAATTTTATGTATTTTTCTTCGCAAGTCTACATAAAGATGTATAATTTTCAATATAATCTATTATGTAGAAGGTTAGTATATATATATCTATATATTTGCGTTTTCCTAACCCTTATCTCGTCGCCACTTTTAGTTAAATTAAGAATAAAACCTTCTACATAATAGATTCTACACACAGATATATATATATATATATATATATATATATATATATATATATATATATTTTTGTTATTATTAAGTATATTATTATATATATATATATATATATATATATATATATATATATATATATATATATATATATATATATATGGGCGACTCTGTGAAATAGAAGACAAAAATTTTGTTTTTCTCTAACTACTTTTAACAGGTATATAGGGTTCTTATAAGTATCTGTGAATTTTTTCAGATTTTTTTTACTACGTCTGGTCGAGTTACAGCGGGTTAAAGATGGTAATTTTAGCATTTTTTGCATTTTTGAGCTGTTTTGAATGATTTTTATCGCAATAGGAGTGCATTTTACGCAAAAATTGAATGTGTACTCTTTTATGCAAATTTTCTGAATCTTTAAAAAAATATATTTCAAGGTCATATGAGCCTTTATTACATGGATTTAATCCATTTAAAAACTCAAAAGTTGAAAATAAGATAGTTTGATCCTTCGGTCGACTACCAAAAAATTAATGGAGATTCCTTTTTTAGTACAAAAGTACCTGCATAACTCCTAGAATGATAATCAAGCTGTATTTCTTGCTAAAATATGATTAAAATGCCTATTTAGCACCTATAATAGTGGGTTCAGGATTTATGACAAACTGAAAAACATGATTATTTGCATTTTTTTTCATTTTTCTCAAAATGTATGTATTTTTATCTCGAGAACTATAAAAGATAAAGTACTTTAATCCGTGTATTTTAGAAAGAGAATTTGATGCAGAATATGATAGTACCATTCTAAATCTTGTTTTATCTTAAAAGATACATCTAAGACTATCATTAAAATTTTATTCAACAAAATTGCTTGTGGCGCTCAGCTTAAAATTTCATCGGTGTTTGGGCAAAAATTTGAACAAATAAAAATCATCAAATATGGTGATGTAAAAAATACTATCATATTGTGCATCAAATTCTCCGTCCAAAACACACGGACTAAAGTACTTTATCTTTTATAGATCTAGAGATAAAAATACGTACATTATGAGAAAAATGAAAAAGAAAATGTAAATAATCAGTTTTTCAGTTCAGCATAAATCCTGAACCAATAGAGGTAGGGGTTTGAAATTTGTTCACTTGCTCACATGACGTGGAATAACCCATATATATAAATCTCTTATGAAACTTACGGACAGGATCGGTAAGGAACGGAAATTTTTTTTCCCGAACCTTTCCGATTCTTAATTCCAGAATGGTTCCGGACACATCCGACACCCAAATTCCAAAACTTGCTGAACTGTTTAGAACTCTTATGAAAATTAAAATTTGAATGTATAAGATTTTAGATATGAAAATCACGATAAATAAAGTAGTAAAATATTTTTCTAATTTAATTATGGTCAATTAACGTCATGTCGAACTTTTCCGAATCAGTTAGTTCTTTTGTAAAATCTTAAATATTAAAAAGAGTCTATTTTAAAGTCTAGTTTATAGTGTTAATTTATATAATGGATGTAAGTAATGGGAATAATTGGAATTTGCTAAATTTCCGAAGTGTTCAGTTTGTTTCCGAAACTTGATGATATATAAGGAATTAGTTATATTCCAAACCTTCATGTAGTTTTTTGATTTTCTAGATTTGTAGAAAACTACTTAAGAGTATAATTAATAATAGTATAGTTCAATAGTGACAAAAATAAGATCGTGATTATACTTTACAATAATAAGTTTTTCTTATCGAACTTTTCAGATCTTTTCCGAAATTTCAGATATTACAATTATTTGTACAGTGCAAAAATGTAATTACAGTACATTATACATTTAATTAAATGAAAGATTTGCATTCTAAATACTCATTAAACTGTTCAGTTCCTGTCCAAAACTTGACGATATGTATATAAAATCAAATCTATTCCGAACCTTACAATTCTTAGCACTAATTTTATTCTTATAGAAAAGTATTTAAGAATACATTTATCGAACGTTGCAGATCTTCTCCGAAATTGTAATTATAAGAAAATTCTTTTTTGAGTGCTCAAATATCTTTATAGTATCATTATTGGTGTAATTGAAATAAGATTTACATTTTAAACGTTTTTTAACTGATCAGTTCTTAGCCTAAACTTGTCGATTTAGTTATTTATATGTTTTTGTTAGATATACCTATATAGATGTAAATTAATATATGAATATTTACATATATTTAAAAAACGATGTTGTAATATTATAGTTGTAAATAAAAGAAAATTATTAAGATTTTAAAGGTTTAGATCAAACCAAAAGAATCGGAACGTTAAGAAAAGTATAGTAAGAAAATGAGATAAGATAAGATAAAGATCTGGTATAAAACGTAAAGGTTTTAATAAAACTAGAAAAAACGCAATGGCCCGTTAAGGAATGGTCGATATGTGGAACGAAAAAGAAAGCGGATAAGCCCTACAAGAAACGTTAAGAGATTAACATAACACTATCTTCTAACCAGAGGGCACCAGCATCCGGGTTGCATTGCCCCTCAACATTTTTTGATACAACATATATACTGTAGAAGTTGTGGCGTCTTAAAATAATACATAAAGCGAGATCTCGTACGGTGGCCACATTCCGTACATGGCCACATTACCTGTACCCACCTTATGGTAAAAGTTGACTTTGAGTAATAAAAGAATATATAATATTATAAATTTTAATTTTGAAACATTCATATTTGATCCTTGTATTACTGTCCAACATAGTAATGAAAGCACATTTATGTGAACTGAATCATAAACGAGCTGGAACAAGAGTGATTGTCGTGCGTTGTCGGCGAGTGATTCAATTTTTGGAAAACAAAAGCGATTATCCGAGCTATTCTGCGGATATTTGACGAGGACCTTCGCCGGTTTCGAAGCCAATAGTCCGAAGTTAAAAGTACCACTTGGAGTACCACTGCGATACGGCATCGGATTGAAGCGAGCAATTTCAGCAAAGCGGTGAAAACGCGAAAATCCTTGCAAGTCGGCAGAATGAAGGGAAGCCGAGATAAAGAAAGAGAAAGAGCGAGGATAGTAGTTCGGGTGACGGAGCAGTATATAGGGGGAACGAAGCACTCAATGATTAGATGGAGCGCGACCGGAAGCTCGCTGAGAGAAGAATGGAGAGAAGATACCCGGAGAGAATCTCCATGGAGAGCTGTGCTCAGTATCTAGCAGGCGGCCGTGGTCTCCAAGCGAACTCTCTTACACTTGGACGTGTACAATCCCTTTATTTCGTAGTCGATTTTATCAGAACAATATGAATTGTTTCCTGATCACGTGGAAAGCTAAAAATTGCATTGTCCGAGCTGAAAGCAAAGTATACATATTTTAAACGACTATTTAAAGTGGAAGTCACGTTCTTATTATAACTTGCTGCAAACATGGCTAATACAAAACAATGATGTAACGATTTTTTCCTTAACTTTACATCATTTTTGCACATATTGCGACTTAAGGAATGTTTATCGATATAAGTGAACGGCCGGCATCGACGTTACAAAATGAAGAGCATTGGACAGTAATTGTCAACGAAAAAGCGACGGGTGAGACAGAAAAGTCTGACAAGAGATAGGCGTCGTGCGGTGTATCACAGGGTTAGAGAGGGAGAAAGAGAAAAGAGAAAAGAGAGAGAGAGTGAGAGAGAGAGAGAGAGAGAGAGAGAGAGAGAGAGAGATAATATTTATTTGTAAATATTTACAAAAATTTTTACATACAATTTTACATTTTAATGTCACACGTTATCAGTTTCTTAAAATTACATGTTACGTCGTTACTTAACTAAAATAAATTGTACAAATGTGAAGTCAGGTACATAAAGTATTGAACTTTGTTGTCAGTTATAAAATTTGTGTTTTCTAAATCGTACTTATTATACCTATCAGTCGCTTAAATAAAATTACATACATACATTAACAATCGTTTCCATTCATACTAATAAATACATGCATACTTTTTTTAAATTGTTTTGTCAAATTAATAATTAAAAGAAAATATAAATAAAATACACAAATACATCAATAAATTAGAATTTTAACGATACAAAATAAATTAACACAAAAGAATTAAACAAATGAAAGAAGGGGGAAAAAAATGAACATCAACAAAACAATTAATCGAAGCATGCTAAGTATTGCTTGACCGCCACCTTAAAGGCCATTAGAGAGAGAGAGAGGGAGAGAGAGAGAGAGAGTGAGAGGGACAGAGGCAGTGGCATACTAGAGAGTAGCGAATAATATTAGTCTGGTGACAGGAAAATGTTGAGGTTTCTAGTGACGTACGCGTGTCATCCGCGTACACTCCCTCCGCTTTTTTCAGTCTCTCTCTCTCTCTCTCTCTCTCTCTCTCTCTCTCTCTCTCTCTCTTTGCCTATTTTTGCATAGATAGATCTCGGAGCGTGCGCTTGCGTTGCCTTCGGAAAATGGAGCGCTAAGGTCCTCAACCGCCGCTTCCTCTGTGCGCTCTGGTTTCCCCCTTGCGAGAGACGATGACTCACAGGCTTGGCTAGGGTTTTTTCGTTGCCGCGGCTATAAGCGTCGCTCAGCAGGTGCTCGTAGCCTCAGTATAATCAGCGAAATTAGCCCGCTTCTTATTAAGTTTCTTCGTCGCATCGGCCAAGCTTGGTTACGCAGCAAGCAGCGATGCGCGGTGACGATAAAAGCGATTATAACATCAATTCCATTCTGCCGTACCGGCAGGCTGCGGCAAGCCGCAGCTCGTCGTCGGACATAAGAGAAAGTTCGGTGGCCGTCGCTCCGTGTTAAACTACGCGTAGTAGTTGCGGTAGTATAGGAGGAGGAACTGCGCGTGCGGCGATCGCAGGAGGCGATAATGCCGGCGGCGTGTCCGGTACTACGTGTGTTTCTGTGTAGTCTGGGCGGGTAGACACAGCAACAGCAGGAGCAATCGGGGCGACAAATCTCGGCCGAGGGAGCATCGAACGAGCGCTAACTGAGCGATCGGCCGCAGGAGATAATCTCAGGGGCAAGCCTGAGCAAGCATTAGCGCCGTGCATGTGTGGGAGGTGGCGTGCGAGCCAGAGGAGCTAACTGCTCGCTACCCCCAGCCGACACGAGCTTGATAAGGATCGCCGCTAATTGTTGGGAATGGCCGAAGGTGGCGAGCGAATGAACGAACGAACGAACGAACGAACGAACGAACGAACGAACGAACGAACGAACGAACGAACGAACGAACGAACGAACGAACGAACTAACGAACGACATGGAAGTCGGGCAACAGGTGTCATCTGATTGATCGCCATCGCTCCCGACCGGCCACGCAAACAAGCGAGACGGAAATAAGCGAACCACGCGCAGCTTACTGCTGAGCCATTTAGGACTGGGCCATCCCGCGCGGTCGCGCCTGCGATCTTTCACCCTCTCGACACAGCGCAACACCCCCTGGAAGCCGCGGCCACACGCGATACGATCACCAACCGCCACCGCAGCTAGCCGCGCTTTACACGCCTCCCACTGCGCCTTTTTTGTCGAGTGCCATGCATGCAAACGCTCTCGCGTGCACAGCAACAGATTCTGGCTGGTGTACAGTTTACTTTGCCGTGGCCCATTAAAATGGAATGCAGCCCTGACTCGAGTAAATTGCCACTGCTCGAGTATCCGACGTTTAAGGGTAGTTTACTTTTGCTTCCCCTTCAGGTTCAACAGATGACGTTGATAATTTTATTTAGCAACTCGATTTAAATCTTTGATGCGTACTAATTCTCCAAAGTTCCTACTCTCTTATTATGAAATAGTGAAAATTCACTGTCAAACAGTGAATATTCACTATTTTGAATAGTGCTAACTCAGCAACTAAAAAACAGTGAAATTTCACTGTCGAAATAGTGAAATTTTAACATGCAGTAAATTAAAAAAATAAAGTTGTTATTAAACGCGTATATAATTATATATGAGATGTATTAGATATTGATTATGTATTAAATTTTCATTTGAACATTTATTTATATCAAAATAAGAAATAAATTAAAAATGTGATAAAAACTTCTGGGATGGGGATCGAACTCTTGTCCACAAGGTTTACAGTCCAACGTCTTCACCACTTACCTACGTAGGTTGCCTACATAGAGTAAATTCTATACCTCTTATAATGTGCTGTGAATTTAACTCATATAAATATATTGATTAGAAGGTACTTCTGATATTTGAATAAATTCTTTAGTTGCACATTACAACAAAAATTAATGTTGAATTTAATTATAATTTTATTATGAAAAATGAATAGTTTTAGGCATTTGTCAAATTCTTACAAAGGAAATATGGATTATATTCGTTCATTAATTAATTATTTTGTTACTACGTAATAAAAATAATGTCAACTGAAATTAGGTTATGATATACCAACTCAATCCACTACTTTACCGGTTTTTCTACTTATGTATTAACTACCAACCTAGTGAAAAATCACTACTGTTCTAGTAAATACAGTTTGCACTGACAAAATAGTGAAATTTTCACTGTTTCGCCAGTGGAATTATTTTCACTACATAAAATAGTGAAAAGTTCACTATTTCAAATTAACCCATTTCTTCCCAAGCGGCCATTTTATAGTCGATTGGTTTTTTGCCTAAAACCGCCATTTTGAAATTTTCCAACGGAAATTTCAAAATTCTAACTTCAGAATCGGAAAGAGCGGACAATTTTACTTCAGTAAAGTGCTATTGGTTATTATTATTTTTTTTTCGACAATTTTTTTGTCAACAAACCAATCGACTATAAAATGGCCGCTTCGGAAGAAATGGGTTAAGAGAGTAGATCATCGAAAACTAGTTATACAAAGTATTGATTCACATTAAAAGTCGTAAATGAAAATCTGAAGGGATCACAGATCAGCTGATGAACAGAGAGCTGCGTTTTCGCAAAACATTAAAATTCGAGCTGTCTAGCTGTGGGTCCGGTGAAACCGCAAAATAAAGGCGCAATGATATTTTACAAAAGACGCGGATGGAGCAGCTGCGGTGCTGTGCACAATGCACTTGCAGTGCTGAAAAACGATTAAAGAGACGAACTGAATAGCAGCACCTCTCTTTTGTCGTTTGGCAATTCGTTCGCTTGTCGTAGCGGTGTTGTGTACGTAATGCTTGCGCTATTCGCCAGTGGCCAAGATTATCAGCGCGTCGCAAGCGTCCCCGTGAGTAATTGATACTGACGCGATTCTCCTGAGAACGCTGTATTTCACGCGATTTAGCAAGCGTAATAAGCGCTGGTTCGATGATTCGTACATTCGTTCATTCGTTTATTCACTCGTTCGTTGATTTTGCCTTGAGCGCTTCAGAATTGGCTAAATCTCATTACGAAAAGCGTCCTACATTTTTAGTGGATATTTTTCTTTTTTTCGTTCTGCTATTGTGAGATCAACATGCTTGAGAGATCTACATTCAAGTTTTTTACACTTCGAAGTTTTATATTTTAGTTTTGTACGTACTGACAAAAGAGAATTGCGTGTTGTTTAAATGTATACAATTTATTAAAAAAAAGAATCGTGCATTAGTTCATCAAACACAATGTAAAAGTTGAATTTTTCATTAATGTTTTCGTTACTCGATAAACCCATAACCATAGCAAGATACCCCTTAACAACTCGGTGTTTATCACAATTTTACCGTTCTAAAATAGGATTGTAGCCACACTATTGCAATTATATGTCCTTCCCGTGTAGAAATTATGCCTGAATAATGATCAGGATCTGGTAAGATCTCCCTGTGACTCACCGGAATATGGCTGGGATACGCAGTTAGGTCCCGGTCGGAAAAGATCCCGCTTATTTAAGACATTAGGTACTTTTTACACAAAGAATTATTTTTTGGCTCCTTATTTATAAAAAATGTGACTCAAAATATTCTTTTGGGGGGTTATTGGGTTGTTGAATTAAAATCTATACTCTGAATTAAAAAAGGGTTAAACTCCAGGATGGTTGCATCGAATATGGTGGATGAATATTTAAAAAATCTTGTATTTCTTGTACATTATTCCTATTCTTTAGTTTACTTCGAATTCAAATCTAAAATCAAAATTCAAAAACTTTCCAAGATGGCGGATCCAATATGACAAATAGAAATATTAAAAGTCGTTTAGTAGTTCTTGTACATTGTTCCTATACTAGAGGTTATAAGTCGCTAAATTCAAATCTGAAGTCAGAACCCAAACATTTTTAATTGTAAAATGGCAGATCTAAGATGGCGGACGAAATTTAAAAAATCGTCTATTTTTTGTACATTGTTTGTATTCTTTGTATTTTTTAAATCGCTGAATTCAAATTTGAAGTCAAAATAAAAGTAATTTCAATTTCAAGATAGCGGATCCAAGATGTAGGACGGAAATTTAAAAAATCGTGTGATTTTTGTATACTGCCTTATTATACGGATTGTTTAAGTCGCTGAATTCAAACCTGAAATAAAGAAATAAATTATTGCCGAGATGGCAGATCTGAAATGGTGGCCGAAAATTTGAAAAATTGTCTATTTCTTGCACATTGCTCCTATTCGGAAGTTTATTTTTTTGAGTCGCTGAATTAAAATCTGAAATAAAAACAAAAATTTTAAATTCCAATATCGCAGATCCAAGTTAGCGTATGAAAATTTTAGAAATTGACTATTACTTGTATATTTTTATTATTATACATATAGATTTCGACTACCGGTTTGAAGTCGGTATCAGATAGGGTAATCTTCAAATATCTATAGACACTTGAATATATAATGTTACACAGAGAGAATTTTCTTGTAAAAATTACAATTAAATTTACGGTAAAAATTACCGTTCAGTAATAGTAAGAGCGGGACATAGCGCCATCTGAGTACATTTTACTAAGTTCACACCATGAATTTTGCTAAACTGAACGGTAAAAATTCTAGTACAGAGGGGTAAAAATGGCCTGATATAATGTAGTACGACTAACATTATTTTTAAGTAGTATAATATTATATAATATTTTTAAGGATTGTTTTTTATAACTACGCTGACTTATTTATTTATTATTTAGGAAGTGTAATTATTTTATTGGATTAGAAGAAATAAATTTGATATAAAATTATAGGTTAAGTTATGTATACATAAATGTAAATATCGCACTTGCATAATAAAAATATGACAATTTAACATTTTTTAGATCGTTATTTATCTTCATAATAAAATTAATTTCAAAAGGTTTTAACCTATAATACAATAATGAAATTCATACAATATGGTGCAATACAATGATAAATACAATCAACAAAAAATTTAATTCGTGGAAAATTTACGTTATTATCTTGATTTTTACAAAAAATATAGATTTTAGAGTTGTTATGAACATAGCAACATTGTATGAGCTTTAACAAATAAAATATTTTTTATATATAGGGAAATATAAATCTTATACGATTTAGAACCATAGATCATTTATTAATCTTAATAAACTTTTATACATTAAATAAGTACTATAGTAATATAACTAATAAAAAACCCTCCGCGAGGTCGAGGTGCAAACGAAGGTTAAGGAGACGTCGGATACCGACAGTAGATTCCTACTATCCTACACACGTATTTCGTTATTTATTTACAAAGTTAATTGTTTAATGACAAAATAATAGCTGTCCCCAATTTGTTTTACAGTAACCTAATTATATGTCCAAGCTGGTTTCATATGATTATTTTGTTTTCGAGAAAACTTTGACAAACTTAGTATGTAAAGGTTAATCTCCACGTAGTTGGCCCTTTTAGTGTGTCAAAGTTTTCTCGAAAACAAAACAATCATATGAACCCTGCTTGGACCTTAAGGGGACGCCGGATATCTCTGTCCTTGTCTAATTGCGTTTTCATTCATAATTTTAAGAGAAATCATTTTTTTGAAATAATAATAGTTGTCCCCGCTTCGTTTTATAGTAATCTAAATATATGTCCAACCTGGGTTCATATGATTGTTTTATTTTCGAGAAAACTTTGACACACTATGAGGGCCAACTACGTGGAGATTAACCTTTACATACTAAGTTTGTCAAAGTTTTCTCGAAAACAAAACAATCGTATGAAACCAGCTTGGAGATATAATTAGGTTACTGTAAAACAAATTGGGGACAGCTATTATTTTCTCATTAAACAATTTACTTTGTAAATAAATAACAAAATACATGTGTGGGATAGTAGGAAACTACTGTCGGTATCCGACGTCTCCTTAAACGTACATGCGGCGTATGCAGGCGCTTACAGTTACCATGCGAAACATGAGTCTGTTTTACCGACATCTTAAAGCTAGCTGCCGCGACTTTATACTGACTTCAGGGTAAAATTTATAGTGACTGAACGGTAAAAATTATGCATATTTCTCCGCACTTTTTCTACAACTTCTTAATAAATTTTAAGTAGCAGTCAAATTTACCATGCAGTAAGGTAAAATTTATTATTCATATAATAAAGTTTATAGAATAAAAAGTAATAATTTTATAAAATATATATAAAAAGTCCTGGAAATGCACAATGTCTCACGGTTACCGTGATTTTTACGGTAATTTTTATCGGATAATTCTCTCCGTGTACAATTGGTTTTATTTCCGATCAACTCATAAATGCAAAGATGGCCGTAAAGTAAAACATAATAAATTCATTGGATGATTTATGTGCTTCTGTTGCAGAATCGTAAGAAACAAGGCGGCGGAGAAGGCAAAGCACGCGCATCAGCAGCAGCAGGCGCAGCAGCAGGGCCAGCAGCAACAGCAACAACAACAACAACAACAGCAGCAGCAGCATCAACAGCAGCAGCAGCAACAACAACAGCAACAGCAGCAGCAGCAGCAGGGCACGGGATGTTCTGTGTCGGTGATAGCGCACGCTCCGGCGACGGCCGGAGGCCACCCGGCCGCAACGGCCCCCAACGCCTACAGCATCAGCGGCATTCTCGGCATACCGGCCCACCACCAGGACCCCAACGGCAACAGCATCAAGAGGAAGCGCACCGAAGACGGTCAGTATTATATACGTACTCACGCTCGCTCTCCCGTGATCCATATCGCTATGTTCCCAGCCCTCTCGCTCCGTTCGACGAGGCCCCTGATTTTTATCGCCCTCTCTCGCACCTTCACCCTGTATACAGTCACGCGTCTTTATTTATAGCGCGTCACTCAATTTATATTACTTTCTTATATACAATATATACACGCCGTGTGTAAATAATACAAAAGGTACACTTGTAGGATAACGTTTGACCTCATTTCAGCACAGGATCTTAAAGACAATTAAGGGGATGTGCGGTAAAGCGATATAAGTTAGTTATACCACTTTTTCAGAGATTGCATAAAATTAATTAGCATCGTCAAATATACCAGAAATTATTTTTTTTATAACAAAATATACATATATACAATATAATAAAATAATCATGTAATATGCGATATCGTATATATATATTATCATTATTTTTCATACAAAATATTTTTGTTGCAATAAAATCGGTATATATAACAATAAGAAATGGACTTGATCTATGATGAAACTGTATAACTCGAAATATTCATTTATTATTCTTCAGATGGGTTTTTAATTTTTCTTAGTTCTTGCGTATCGAACTAGTGCATCATGGAGTTTGTCAACTCCTTATAAAGTTTGAGCAGGGCACATATTTTCTATCATAATTTCCTACGCTCATCTCCTTTCTCTTAAAACGCAATTTTCAAGTTGCCGCGTATCCCCTCAATTGTATCGATGTATTAATTTTTTAGAAATAAATAGTAATTTTTTAAAAATAATAAATTAAAATATAATTGTTAAATTTTTCTAAGCGAGAATTTTCAAAATTTTTGAAAAAATAACTGAGAAAGCTCGCTTTATCTAGAGATTATAATATTGCTTTAGTCTCCCCTACTGTTTGCAATTTTATTTCTAACATTTCATGTAGTTTCGCGAGATTCGTTCGTTTGAACAAGAATTTCTTATTTACTAACAAATATCTTATTTTTGCATGAGTTTCATTATAACGCAAAAATGTTTATTAAACCAAAAAGCTTGATCTTATGTTAAGTCTAGATTTCTTGTAATAAAGTAAATTCGTATTACCGTTACTTGTTTTGAAAACAACATTTTCTTAAAGGTTTTTGAAAACTAGACAATACTATGAAACTTTCTTATTATTTCTTACATTTATTGATGATTTCTTTATATGATCAGAATAAATGATTGGCACAATTCGATTGATTGCTGTTAGCAAGCTGTAAAAATCGTAGGTATGCGATTTCATTTCACCTTCCCCAATATCCCAATATCTCTTTCTCAATATATACCGCAGCAATATAGCCATACAGCTAGTATTACAACATTGTTATAAAATGAACTTTTTCATTCACGAAAAAATTCACTTCGTTCACGAAAAAATCGGCTTTTTATGAAAACTGAAATCGGCAATTAGAAACAATCGATACGTCATCGTTACGTTTAACATTTTCCACAGCATGACTATCGTACTTATACCGCAACTCAATCTCGACTTTCGCAACTCACGGCGTACAAGCTATATTGAATCTTAATTACGATCGTAATTAGTAAAAAGCCGCATTGCATTGTACGCGAGATGAGTACTGATCGGCGTTCTCATGAAACACGTATTTGACAACGACGACAAAGTCATGTGTACACCGTATATATACATAGGAGCTGAGGGTTTGTACGTACAGGAGGAGGCGAACATTAATATCGCACGGCAAGCGGTTTCTTTTTCAAAAATTCGACATGGTCGTGTGTTGGCCGTGTCGAATCTACAGCTCTCATGGACGGGAAAGTGCAAGCAGTAGGTAGGCATGCACGTGACGTTATTCATTCGAGGGCAGCCAAAATATTCCCGACACGCGTCGCGTCAGCGAGCGACGTCACGCGACCCGGTCTTTTGAATGAAACAACCCTCGGCAACTCGGCTTCGCCGCTCGATTCGACTCTTCTATTTCGAGTATAGAGTATATACAGGATGGCTACTGCTGCTGTTGCTCGCCACCGCATACTCAGCACGCAACCATTTCTGCACGTCGTAGAATGAGCTTACTCGACTTTTGCACGCCGACTTTTAATAAACAGTGGCTGAACGAGGGGAGAGAAATAAATATGTGTCAAATTTACCTGTCAATACAAACGAAGTTTTTAATTAGAACGATTGCATCTATACCTATCATAACTTAATTTAACAATATCACCCTCAACAATATTGTATTGTACAAATTACAATTTGTATATGGGTGATTCTGCCATAACTGTCCCAGATGGCGTCCAGATCTCGCATACAAGTGTATGAATGAAAAAAATGTTTGGCCGGCGTTAATTTATGTACAAAGTTGTCAACTTTCTTGGATAAATTGCAGGAACCGATTGGTTAATTGTTTTTAGAATAAATCAATAAAATAGAGTCAAAATGTCAGTTCAAAATTTGATTTTCAATATAAAACCTTATACCACGTGAAAAAAAGCGAATATGTCAAATCTCTACATACACGTTCCAATTTGATGGTTCATTATGAATATTTTCATTAGTTTTAAAGCCAAATTCAACTAACTACTATTAAAACCACATGCATAATTTGTGTCCAGCAATTTGCACCAAAATGTTGATAATAGCAGTAATCGTTTTGAAATACGTGCTATTTGACTTCTCAGAAGTTTCTAACGACGAGTTTTCAAAGCATATATGGACGGCCTTTACAAAGACTAGGACATCTCAAACTGCCACGAAGAGTAGAACATTTCAGGATTCGCCACGAAGACTAGCACATTTCGCCCTTCTCCCACGTAGACTAGTACAGATCGCCGGTCTTCCACGAAAACTAGCACATTTCGAAATCTGCCACAAAGACTAGCACATGTCGTCCTTCTCACACGCAATTCTAAAATTTAAGTTGTACTGATAAGCTCTCGGTGAGTCGGGTTAATTCTTTCTTTATTGGGTTCGGGTCGGGTACTAGACCATCTTAGCCCTCAACAAATGATCGGTTTATGCGAGAAAATCTGGCAAAGCACAAATGTGCAGATTTAAAGAATATTTTTGGATCTGCTGAATATCAAAATTCGATGATTCAACAAAGTTATAGCCGGTCAAGTCAAAAAATTAATACGGGATAGCATGCAAAATTAATACTTCAAACATGTTTTTCTAGAAACTCAATTTTCTATTTTAAAATTTCCTTGTGCATTTCATCTTGGTAATTGTTTTTAAATTTTCTTATTTATCAATTGTTAGTTTTGAAATAGTGTTTAAAAGATATTTTAATTTCTTCAGACTTAAAATTCAGTATATACAACTAAAAAACGCTGTAAACTGATTTCTCATTCAGCTTTCTCAAAGACGCATCAGCAGGGTGATTAAAAATTCCCAAAAGTTTTCAAATATCAAAAGTAAGCCTCTAAAAAGTTGGTACTTGTCGAAAGAATATGTTTCCTACAAGCTGGGTGCTTAACATTAACATTTAAAGGTGGCTACATCGAATTTCAGGTTTTTTAAGGAGCACTTATGCAATTTTTCCGCAAAATCGCGAATTAAGTAACTAAAACTTAATTATTCATGCTAAAAAAGTTTTAGCAATTGATTATACTACTAGAATTGAAAATCAATTGCGTCCTAACCGGCAAAAAAATGTTTCTTCGTAGTAACAGTCGTATAAGTCAGAATATTAACTTAAATCCGGCTATTTTTAGACATTTTTAATGACCTTAATCATTGATGGTTGTTCAAAATCGAAAATTATTTTTAAACTTTGTTCCAAATAGTACGAACAGATAAAATGGAACACCAAAGGATATCAAAAATTGGAAGTTATAGCAGACTATGTACTGAATCTGTTGACTAACATTTTAAATGGGATCTCTTATAGTTTCATGTAATCTCCTTCAGGTAATATACGTCATAGCTACTTATACGCAATTTTATATGAAAGCTGACATGAAGACCTTCAATTTGCATTGTCGCAATACTTCTAAGGACATTCTGGTCAAAAGTTATGCTCAAATGAAATTTATAGAAAAAATTAGGTGGCAAATGGGAGACTGCAAATACGAGCCGAACTTTCTTCAATATTTGCAATCTCCCATTTACCACCTAATTTTTCTTGTAAAATTTTCAATTGAGCATAATTTTTCAAAATGTCCTTAGAAGTGCTGCAGCAACGCAAATTAAAAGTCTTTATGTCAGCTTTCACACAAAAGTACATACAAGTACCTTTGACGTATATTACCTAAAGTAAATTTCATCAAACTATAAGAGATCCCATTTAAAGTAACTTCCATATTTTGATATCCTATGGTGTACTAATTTTTCTGTTCATACTATTTGGAACAAAGATTCAAAATAATTTTGCTTTTTGAACAATCATCAAAGATTCAAGTTATTAGAAATGTCCAAAAATAGTCGGTCTTTAGTCAAAATTTTGACTTATACGACTGTTATCTCGAAGAAAAACTTTGTTTCGTCGGTTGGGATGAAACTGATTTTCAATTCCAGAAGTATACTCAATTACCAAAATTTTTTTTAGTATGAATAATTGACGTTTCGTTACATAATTCGCGATTTTACGGAAACATTGCATAAGTGCTCCTTAAACAACCTTAAATAGAACACACATAAACACACGTACGTCACACACATGCATACATACATATATACCTAAAGCCTAATAATTCTGAAAGTATCATTTTACTGCCGTCATATATTCCGGTTTTACGAAAGAAAACACAAAAAATATTAGCAAAACCATGCTAGTAGGCATATATCTCTATACTTAACAAATTATTACTGTAACTTTCAAAGGAAAATATAAAAAATATTTTAAGATATCTTTATCCAATAAAATGCATTTTTTTAACACTTCATGTTTTATGAAGAAACAATAAGTCTTGAATGATACTTAAAAATTTGCATGATTACAGTTCCAAATAAAACTAATATTCAGTAATAATTTCATTAACGTTATCCTTTAAGGGGATGTCGGAGCCCCGCCCCCCCCCTTTTGCAGTCCGACCTATTTTGTATTTCTAATCATATGTAAAAACTACAAGTCTGATTAACTTTATCTTGTACAGGTCGGTTAATTATAGTAAGCACTACACGGGTCTGCTCCGAATTTTACTGTAAAATAACGTTATAAAAAGTTATTTGCAAAAGTTTGGTAGGATTAAAATCTTGAGGTTAGGTTTCCATGCGTAAACAACCTATTGTATTTCAAATTAATTAGAAAAATAACTTAACAGATCAACTTTGTCTTGCATGCAAAAGCTTTATTATACAGAGCACTACGCGGCTCTCCTTTTGATTTTCCCATGCATTCTATTCTTCAAAAGTAATCACTAACAGAAAAAACACGATTTTAGCTCCGACATCCTCTTAATTTTCTTTAACACACACACACACACACCCACACACACACACACTCACACTCACACACACACTCACATACACACACACACACACACACTCACACACACACATACACACTCACACTCACACACACGCACACGCACGCGCACACGCACACGACACGCACACGCACATGCACATGCACACACACACACACCGTTTAAGATGGAACGGTAAACCGCGCGAGATGTGGCTAAAGTCACTAGTAACGTAAAAATTACCATATGTACACGTACATTTTTATTTTTCTTGTGAGCATTTTTTTATAAGTTTAAAGATAAATAAGTATTGTATATAGGAATTAACAATAATGTATGTTGAAATACGGTTATTTATAAGTGAAAATGAAAGCGTTAAAAGATGTCAAAACTTAACATTACTTTTTAATTTTTATATATTGTTAAAAGAAACTGTATTGTTTCATACTGAAAACATGTTTAATAGATGTTAACAGATTTAACAAATGAATTTCCCCTAAGACATTGATCATTTTTTTAAAGCTGCTTTTGCAGTAAGAGAAATAAAGACAAAACGCGAGAAGTTGTATTGTGCGAAACGAGGCAAGTTGTCGGCGGAAGAATGGAGAAGTGCAGTATTGATCGCAAAGTAAAAGCGACGAGTGATCGAGCACGTAACTGGGCGTAAGCGATGACATTATATCGAGTATACGGTCGCGGACGATCGTCATTTTGATCGAATAGCATCACTCGTCTGTGGCTAGAGGCTTATGCTCTGGTTCACGCACACGTCGCCGCGTGAGTATATATGGTGTACGAGGATCGAGGGCTCTATGGTATATACATGCGACGGCCAGTAATTCGATATAATTCGATTATGAGTAGAGCGGTGGCGCGGCGACGGCGGCGCATATACATGCATATGTATTTACCCATGCGGTCGCGAAAGTGGTGGTTGCGCTCGCGGTGAGAGCACTCAATGTTTGCGGCGCTCGCTGGTGCATGTATTAGATTATGAACTTCACAGAACCGCACCGCATCGGTCTCTTACTATCCCCCCTTTCCCCCCGCAAATACGTGCGCGTCCGCGTATTCACATACACGCATGTTCTCTATCTCTCTCTTCCCTCGAGATCATAAACGCAAGAGCGCGCTCGCCCCGAAATACCGCCCCCTCACATACACCTGCTATACTAGGGCGATCTACTCACTTGTGCAGCCACAGCTTGCCTTTTAATGCCGCACCCTTTCCGCAAAGCGAATGACGTCGTATTTGCTAGTATCTCATCGTTATCATCTGTCTTTTAGCATTTTTCTTACTTTGTCGACTCTTGTACTTTATTCGAGACAATTCTACTGAAATCAAGTGCTGTTATAGGGAGGAGAGCATTCTTTTATTTTTATCTTTTCACTCAGTAACTGTAACCTATTGGCTATTGTGTCTGCAACAAACGATTTTTATAAGCGTGCTTTCCTTTTTTAAGAAGTATTACTATAAAATATTTGGCTGAAGGAATTTTTCTTTAAAAATATGAAACTAAGCTATCCTACAAAAAGAAGCTTCTATGATGTATATTAGTATGGTCCAAAATCCCAAACGTTTTAATTTTTTAAGTGTAATGATTAAAAATAGTAGGAAATACAGAAACTATTCTATTCTTGTTGTTGTTTTTTTATTATAAAATTTTAGCAGCTATTTATTTAGACCCAAAGTTGCTAAAACTCGTTTCTCAAATTGACGTAGCCACCTTTAAATAATCTCAAAAAATATTTTTCAAAGACAAAATATGTTTATTTTATTATTTTCTACTTCTTCAAGGGGTTATTCCAAGAAAAAATTAAAGAAATACTTGTTTTTTTTAAGTAACCTCCTGAAAAATTTGAAAATAATAAAATAAACATATTTTGTCCTCGAAAAATGTCTTTTGAGATTATTTAAAGGCTACATCGATCTGAAAAACGAGTTTTAGTAACTTTGGGTCTAAATAAATAGCTGCTAAAATTTTATAATAAGAAAAGGACAACAGGAACATGATTTTTTCTGTATTTCCTACTATTTATAATCATACACTTACAAAATTAAATAGTTTGGGAATTTCGGACCACCCTAATGTATATCTTATGTGAAAAGTATATACAAAAATGATAAAATCGTTTGAAAAATACTAGTCTAGTTAGGTGATTTGCATTTCAAAATGCTTTCGAAATATAGATTTCATTGCAGTTCAAATTAGAATTTTAAAGTGAAATACCTCGCTGAAGACGCTGCTACATATACATCTGAAAATTTATATAGTTTTCCTTTCCGAAGATTCCCACATTTCATGAATACGATTATGCAATAAATATGCTGAAATAAACTCATAGAAATTATTATTCAAAAATATTGGCAGAAAACTATAACAGCACTTACAGAAAGCAATATAAGGGTAACAAGGGAATGCGACTTTATGCTGATACCGTATACATTATATGTTTTGCATTTTGCCGAGACCATGCAAATAGCTCCTACAGTTTTTTAGTAGCAAGAAAAAATGTTTAAATAAAGTACAATTAAACCGTGGGAAGGCACTTCTGAGATTTTTACGCATACTAGCGCGTAGGCGTTCCTCAAACTGCATTATGTAAACGGAAGAGGCAAACAAAACTAAAATTCTCTACACAATGGGAACGGTGCTTCTATTTACAAAATAAAAATCTATATCATTCACAAAGCCTATTTAAGGAGTATCGATAGTGAAGTCAAAATGATAAGATGTTTCTAAAAATGTAATATGTCATGCTTCTATAAAGTTTACTATAGTATGTAAAATTTGAAAGCATTAGACATAACCGATTTACAGATAATTGACTTGAAAGTTTCACTCGTATATACGGGTTCTTATGAGAGCGGCTTGTAAACTGACAACAAACTTAGAGTGAAAACTATGCAAAATATTGGGAAAGTATTAAAGATCATGTATACGAAATTATAGAACGAATGAGAACACCGATTCCTAGGACTAAGCGAAAACGTAAATAAAAGCACTAGCTTGTTGGCTGCCTGAGGAGGTGCGCGGTAAGAGGGGAACCGGTGTGCGGTGCGGGGTACTCTCCTTTCCTCGTCCCACATGGGAGATCTATCTAACCTCCTTAATAACTTTTTAGTTGCTATTTTAATAAAATAAAATAATTTTAGTTTCTTAATAATTTTTTAATATTTTTTCTTTTTACCCCCCCCCCCCCCTATACAATTACGAAACATTTACCACGACCCCACTCCCAAATAGAAACATATCCTAATAGCACAAAACATTTTCACAACGTTGTAAAAACGTTTTTTATGCAACGTTGCAACGTTGCTTTAAAAAGCTGTAAGAACGTTTTAGAAACCTTGTGACAACGTTTTTTATGCAACGTTGAAACGTTGCTTAAAAGAGCTATAAGAACGTTTTAGAAACCTTGTGACAACGTAATTTATGTCCGCTTTCTTTAGTTTCAAATACAATGTTTGGAGAACGTCATTGTAAACAATAATGTATACAGATACCTATATCTAAAATCTGATTAGCCTTGTATTATTGACTCCAGTTAGATGATCGATATTATAGTATAAAAAATTTGAACAACGTTGTAATCACGTTGTAGCGACGCTCTGTGCTATTAGAGAAGGCTAGTTTATGTGCCGTCGCCAGGTGTCGAGCGCCTGAGTTTCGTGCTCGCACGACTAAAGTAGCGCTGTAAGAGTACATAATAAGCAAGACCTGCGTGCAAATTAGAACTTTTGGGAGTTTTCATTTTTTTACATTCATGGTTCATCCAGGATGCCGGATTTTGTAATATGTTTGATATGTTTGATGTCATTTTTTCGGTTTCGGTAATTTTATTAAATCAAAAATTATCCTAGTGTAATGTTGCTGAATGGTTTTTATTGCAACGTTTATCTAACGTCATATTAAAGACTATTAATTTGATATTTAAGTATCAATTTTATATTTTATATTTTAGTAACGTTGCATATGTGACCACGTCTGAGCGTTGAAGTATCATTTCGTTTTGGAAACGTTGCAAAGACGTTGATACAACGTTGTAAACATGCCATTGTAATGACGTTCTCGAAACGTTGTATTGAAGCTATAAAAAGCGTACATAAACTACGTTGTCAGAAGGTTTCTAAAACGTTGTTACAACTTTTAAAGTAAGTTGTAAAAACGTTTTATGCTATTAGGGTATAAATCTATAATTTGCTTTAATCCTTACATTCGAGGGCATATAACGTGCCTGTAGGACCGAGTCGAGAGCTTTCTGGGGTTGGCACGCATGTGGAGTGCATGGTCGTGCCCCATTCTTGTCTACATTGTCACCATTTTTATCATTTTAATGAACTAGCCAGACAAATTTCATATATAAGTATATTGTGTTAAACGGTACATGTCCAGTACTCTGAGTATTAAAAACATATAAATGTTTCTGCTATTATCTTTCATCCTTGTTCTGTGTTGACTTTGTTTTTATAACTCATCAACAGATGTACACTGAGAAACCAATATCGTAACTGGCGTGACATATGTAGTAGAAATTACGATATGAAAAATCGTAAAACTAAAAATTTGTTAAAGTTATATTTCAATGTGTAATGCAAATTTATGCGCGATGATAAACTACAACGTAAGATTGATGTAATAATTCTACAATATTACATTGTGATAAATCAAATCTTAATATACATAGTACATTACTGCAATATTGTGATGTAATATATCACACTGCAATATTACATCAATATTATTACAATACATATTCAATCTTTTATTCCGTTTGCTTATATGTTAATATAGTATAGATAAAGGTATAACCTGATGAGGACAGCGAAACGCTGACGAAACGTCGCTGACAAATGAATTGTCTGTTTAGTTTGCAAAAATCATCACAAAATGTATACAATATTATTGCAAGTTTACAGGATTACATTTCTCGATGCATGTCACATTAATATTGCCAAAATATTTCTACAATATTTCACTGTGACAAATCACATTGAAATATACGTGAAATATCCTGTAATATTGTTGTGTTACATATCTCAGGGAAATATTATAGTAGTATTTCTGCAAGTTTACAGAATGATATTTCTCAATGCATCTCACATTAATAATACTGCCGTAATATTTGTATATTATTCTAATTTGATAACATTTTAATTTTACCGTTTTATTTTGCCAGAAATCTTGACTATGTCAGTAGAAATGTTTTAATAATGTAGTTAGTCAAGGTTTACGTAAAGACAAATCGAGGGAAACCGATTATTGTCATAGTACATTATTTGAAAGTCAATTTTCTCAAGATTGTCGCTAAATGGCGCTTTGACGTTTTCTCGCAAGTGCTAAGATTTCTCTTCAGTTACTATATAAGGACGGTTCAAACATTACGATAATGTGTGTCACCCCGAAGCTGCTGCGTATGAACGATTATTGACAGGTGTTTATTACGTGTATGTTACTAATACTAATAATGGTACTAGCATTTCGGTGAAATATAAATAATAATAAATGAGAAGGAAATTATATATACTTTCAATAAAATAATAATAATATTGCTGTGATGTCACTGAAATATTACCCAGTATTTCCATTATTATTGTAAAATGATAATAATATTCATGCAATATTTTCTGTTCTTACCGCAACAACTAGAAACCCCTAATAATATTGTTGTGTTGTTACTGAAATGTTGCCTGATTGTCACCAAAATATTATACTGATATTCCCTGGTATCACTGCAATATTACTGCTATATATCACAGGAATATTTATTATTGCGCGTAGCGCTCATGTGATACTGCTGCAATATTGAGTGCTATGTGGGTTATTATATGGTTTTCTCAGTGTACTGATTTGTGTGGCTAAAGTTAGAGTAAATTCCCCCAATTATTCCATACAAAATTTGAGTTAGTACTGGGTCATTCTGGTAAAAAGTAGTAAATTCTTTCTTAATTATCTGATATTTATTATTGAGCATATATTGTACAGATTCTAAATGAATAAACTGACCACCAGGCTTACCCATAATTATATATATATATATATATATATATATATATATATATATATATATATATATATATATATATATATATATATATATATATAAGTAATTAAAGACACTAAAAAGTGATGAAAAAATATATTTTTTAACAGGACTAAAACGACTAACGCTCTAAAAAGAAAAAAATAATTCTATTTTATTAATAATATTGAGAAAATAATGGGCTTAACAAATATTTATTATAGTCCTATAAAAAGTCAAGATTTTTGTCATTTAAATCAGATTCACTAGGTTTTGAAGTCAGCTCTAAAAGTTTACACAATAAGCAAAAACCAGACTTTACAATATGAACAGTTTCGTATGGAAAAAACACAAACTTAAATATTATTTCGAACACCTACATATTGATAACTCTAATAACACACCGAATTTTAGTTGAGATTGCAAAATCACTTTCAAGTTGTATTTTTTCTTTCTCAAAGAGAAAGCTTTGTAACGATGTAATTTTTTTAATCAAAGATTTCGATGAATTTCAATGTTTTCGGGTTCCTGAGTCAGAAAAATAGGTTTTTAAAAAATGTCTGTCTGTATATATAATAGTTTGGCAAGTATTCAACCGCAAAACTTTGGCGAATATTTTTCATATCTTGCGAAATACTCAACGAAATAAGAAAATTTTAATTTTTAAATGTCTCACATGAAAAAATATGGCATATACGAGTGATTTCAAAAAGTATTGGAAAATTTATTCGACGAATACTTTTTTTCTAATAAGCGATTATTCGTAAATTTATTCGTCAAATAATTGGTTATTCGAAAAAAGTATTCGTCGAATAATTTGCGAATAACCGAATCTGGAAAAGAAAAGAAATCAAAATTGACATTACGAAAGTACGATGACTTTTACACATTAAAAAAGTTTCTTTGACTTGTAGAGATTCTTAAAATGAAAATCAGATGCACCAATTCAAGTTATATGATTTTCCTTTTTAGAATTTGTACAAGTCAAGGAAACTTTTTTAAAGTGTAAAAAGGGGGGGGGGCGTCCGTTTATTAGACTGTTCTTTATAGATCTGCTAGCACTTTAGAACTTTCATTACAAACAAATAGATAAGGAAGAATGTTCATAATTTGGACACTAAATATAACTAATGCTAAAATGAACTTATGCAAATAATTCGACGTCCAAATAATCGAAGGGAAATTGAATTAATATAATTTTATAAACGTAGAAAAATAATTCATTAGAATAAAAAGATATACGACAATGAATACGTATAACTATTAGAAAATTGATGTAGGAGTGTAAAAATAATATCGTTTTTCGAATTTTCAAGCAGTATTACTTTAATTTGTTTAACTTTTAATTATTCTACTTATTCTCAATCTTATTCCAAAAATCGTCTCATTACGGACTCTAAATAGTTTCTTTGACTGTTTGTACATTCGTTTTTTATTTTTGTCGAAACTACTTATTGATAATTTGTGTAAATCTAAACTTTGAAATTCGAAATACTCAGCAAATCTTTATAAAAACAGTTTAATAAACGGACCCGTCTCTCTAAAAGTCATCGGACTTTCGTAATGTCAATATTGTTTTTCTTTCTACATTCAGTTATTCGAAAATTATTCGACGAATACTTTTTTCGAATAACCGATTATTCGAAAATTTATTCGATGAATACATTTTGGAATAATCACTTACTCGAAAAAAGTATTCATCGAATAAATTTTGGAATACTTTTTGGAACCACTCCTGTGGGCCTTATTTTTTCATGTAAGACATAAAAATTGAAATTTTCTGATTCCATTAAATATTTCGCAAGATACGAAAATTATTCACAAAAGTTTTGTCGTCAAATACTTGCCGAACTATGGTATATATGTATGTGTTATTTTTGTGAAATAGTAACAAAATATTAGTTTTAAAAATAATTATTAATCGAAAACATTTTTTTTGACAATGTATACTTCGCACTTTTCAAAAATATGTTCGCTTTTTAAAGAATGCGTAATTTCCTTTCGACTGATGTATCTAACAGTAACTTTGAAGTCATTTTTGTAAAACAATAACAATATATTGAGAAGGAAATCTGCCAAATCAGCTATTCGTGTAAAAGAAATCGCTGCTAATGCATTGGCACTTAGCTTCCATAATCTTTATAAATTGTTCCAATATGAAATACTTTATTCTACTTAATTCTAAAAATGGAAAGTCGAAAATAGCTAAAACAACACTATACTATACAGTATATTTACTATACTCATTTAGCAGATTATCCTACACTCGCTAGTACATATTAATATATAACTAGCAATAACTGCTATCAATGTATCATTTACTACGAAAATAAAAGTAATTATTGCGATTGTGCAACTAATAAGGGTAGACCACGAAGTTCGGGTCTCAGAGTTTGATGAAACTTTGGGGATCGACTGCTGGAACCTAAAAATGAAGCACAGTACCCGTAATTTTACCCAATGGGTATTTTAATCTGAGATTGAGTCAAAAACATTAGCATTGCTCATATGAGCAATGCTAAAACTCATATATACTCGTATATACTATCAACTTTAATGAAATACGCCCTATCTACTGTACAAAGGCCTATTGGATAAAACGACGAGTATTTGGTTTCATTTTTAGGTATCAGAAAATGATGCTTATAGTTTCATCAAAATCCGTGACTCTAACTCCGTGGTCCCTCTTGTAAGTCCCGGCATTACCATGCAAAATAGTAATTTTTACTAGACCATCTCCTTATGTGTCGTCACAATTTTTATTCTAAAACTTATTTAGGAGAAAGAAAGCAGCCTATCCAAAATTTACAGCTGTAAAAGATAGGTAATTTTATGCTCTATTTTATGAATTTACTATAAATTTATCATAATATTTCTAATATACCAAAAAAAGCAGAAAACCTAAAACTCAAAAATCAAAAAATCGTTTCAAAACAGAAACAAGTTAATGAATCTTGAAATTTCTTTTGAATTTTGAATCTTCATTTTAAGACGGAAAAAACGAGATCTGATTAGTAGAAAATGACCGTGCCGTTCTCGAGATATAAGTGATTAAAAAAGAATTTCTTAAAAAACGTAACCTCATAAAATAAATTATTTCATGATCTGAAAAAACATCAAAAAAAGGTCTTAACACATATATCGATATTTAGGTGAGCATTTCCCTTCAATGGTTTAAATGGAGATTTAACGTAAATAGAAATATAAAATGACGACTCCCCTGTTCGGTGCAATATAGTACTCGACAAGCTTCGAGAGCAGATGACATACCCATGTTGTGTCGGTACACACGTACGCATACACACAGTCATTGGCGAGAGTCGATTAAGAGACCCCGAGATATAGAAATCTAGGTGACGAAGAACCTCGCAGAGTCAATGAGAAATGCACTTGAGAAAAAAATCGCTATTGCAGTTTGTTGTCGCGCTACATCTGCGCTCTAGTGGATTGTCCCTGTAGCAGCCCCTCCTCCCTTTCTGTAAACCATGCAACTCTCTGTCCCATACATCTCTTTCTCTCTCTCGCTCTTTTTCTTGTAGAGAAACAGTCACCCCAAACGGGCTCTCCATTATTACCCGTGTATTGTATTGCTCAACATTGACTCAATTGCTTTCGAATAACGGGCGACGCCTCGACCCCGCTCTTTCTTTCTCTCTCTCGCTTTCTCTCTCTCTCTCTCTCTCTCTCTCTCTCTCTCTCTCTCTCTCTCTCTTTTCTCTTTCTATTTCCTTCTCTCCCTCAGATATGTGAAAGTTAGGGAGGAAGAAATAGACATGGAGAGACGAGTGGCTCTTATGGATGCATTATTCTTGTTTCTACCTCGTGTATCAATCGAATTATTCGAGTTACTGCTCTCTTCAAAAGCCTGAGAAGGGATAGCGTTGACCTTTAAAAATAAATTCTCCCTTTCCCTGTTTTCGTTCCTTCTTTCTTTCTCGCTCTTTTTCTATTTTGTCGTTTGTCTCTCTTTCGTGTTGCTTGGCTCTCTAGCCCGATGCTGGTATATTTGACCTTTCTTCCTTTGCCTCAGAAAATAGTTTGTCATGAGCTCGACTCTTTTGTACGCTCGACTGACTCCCGAAAGGGCAGAAAAAATCGCTTACGAAATATTTGACGATATCTGATACACATCATCATGCGTAAATCGTATCAACCCTATATTTATGTAGTTATGCGTGAGTCCGAATGGTATATTGTATAAAAAATGAGCTTTTCGACGTGTTATACATAAATAATTTAGTTTGACTGAAATAAAGCAAATGTACAACACAAACGAAGAGAGCAACAGCATATCACTGTATATACGTTTGTCCGTTTGAGGGTTAAACGCGGCAATGTAACATGACGAGATGGTCGGTATATAGTCTGCGCTTGCGCTCGCTGTACACGCATTCAAAGGATATACAATTCGATCGATTTGATCGTAAAGCTCGAGCGCTCGCCGCAGAGGCAACAGCGAGTCACAAAGTGCAAGAGAGAGAGAGAGAGAGAGAGAGAGAGAGAGAGAGAGAGAGAGAGAGAAAGAGAGAGGGTAGGGGGATGAGAGAAGGTATAGGGGATGCGTGGCTCGAAACGGGTTTTATAGCCGTCCGGCAACAAACCCCCGACCCCCGGTCGAACGTTCGGCTGCCCGGACAATCACAACTTGACGGGAAGGTTTAACGAGACCTATGCTACCCTCCCCCCCTCCCACATCCTCCATCTACCTCGGAATGGTCATTTAATTATTCGAGATATCCAACCAACGTGTACACTCTCTATCCCCTCGTCCCTCTCTTGTTTCTCTTTCTCTTGTCATCTCTCTTCCCCTTTCTCTCTCGCGCGCTTTACCGATCTCTATGTATGAAACAGTTGGCGTTTCCCTTAACCACCAGTATCAGCAGCAGCGACACTGACCGAGCCCCCGATACATACACTACAACGCCAATGCGACCTCTTCTCATCTCTCTCTCATTCTCTCCCACTCGCTTCATATATATTAAACTGTTGGTACGCCGGCAAGATAATAAAGACGTATAATAGAATCGAAATTGTTTCACTATCTATCAATGCCATACGATGTCGTCCTCCCTTTTTCTATGATTCCCTAACCCCCTCTCTCTCTCTCGCCCTCTCTCTCGCTCGCTCTGGCTCAGTTATAGTTGTCCTTCTTATGACACTCTTCTCGCAACAGCCTGCTGTTGCAGGCTTGCTCTTTTCCTTAGGAGCATATCTCTGGCATGTGCTCTTTTTATGTTACCTACGTGTTGGCGTGCCATTTTCTTTTTGCTGCGCGAATTCTTCGCTGTTTTCATTCGCATGTTCTCTTTTAGCGGCCTCGCGAGCGAGTTGTGTTCTGTTGTATTGGCGCGTCCAGCAGCGACAGATTCAATTTATTTTCGGGCATGTTTAATTTGCGCCTTGATGCCCGGTATTTACGAATGTATACAGCCCTCGGCTGGCCGAACTCGTATAGCACATACACCTACACACGCGAGAGCCGAACGAGCTGCCTTTTTTCCATTATATACCTTTGGAATATCAAATTTTCTGTTATGATGGAGCGCGTGCCAGCGCCGCGCATCGTTTCATTCGGAGGCATTGTTTCTCCTTCAGAGAAATGAATTTCAGTTTTAAATGTGCTGAAATTAACAATATGTTCTCCTGCAAAATACACGTTGACGTTTGTATGTTATTGTTAGTGTATTCATATTAACCATTTTTTGCAGATGATGATCGAGACTTGGGCGATCACTCTGAAGATGATCTGAAGAGACACAGAAGTACTTACAATGGCGATCAGCTGTACTCGAACGTAAGTGCATATGCTTGTTTTATTAGTAATAAACTTTTAATTTAAAGTAAAATGAACGTCTAATTTTACCAAAAAATTACAATAAAAGAAATTTACAATAACATAAAAGTACATATGTTTCTAGTCTAATTGTGAATTTCATAGAGTTCCTCTACTTGAGGGGTAACGCCACCTTGGAGGCTCCAAAATGAGCAAACGCATGAGCGTTTAAAGTTTTCGTAACTCGGTAGCGCGCAGAAGCCTCTGAAAGTTATGAAATAATTAGAATTTTGATTTAAAATTTTCAGTATCATATTTTTGTATATGAAAACTATTGAATTAAGCAATAAAAAAAAGATTTTTTGAAACGCCCAAGGTGGCGTTACCCCTAAATTAAGGGAGCCAGCCTGAGTTAAACTTGACAAAAGAAATTATTTTAGAAGTAATTTTACCGCTTTAAAACCTCAAAAGCTTGCTACTACGTGACGCAGAATATTACTATTGTCAATACTATATTTATTGGAAAAACTTTGCTGCGTACACGTTTCTAGGTGACACGATCAACGACATTTCTTTTTTCGACGGTAATTGTATCCTTATGACATGTGCGGTTTACTTTTCCCTTAAAAAATTATTTTATCATTATTTTTAAGAGAACAAACCAATATTTTAAAAATCACTAAGAAATTTTTTTAAAAATTGGTTTGTTCTTTGAAAAATAATGATAAAAAAATTTTTAACGAAAAAGTAAGCACGGAGAGAAAAATATTGTAATTGCTAATAAATGGGGTTAGGACTGAGTATAGTGCAAGGTGAGTGATTCGGAACCGATAAAAACTATTTGGACTGATTCCTAATATAGTATAGTAATTAATCCTCCCTGGATAATTTAATAATATTCAATAATTATTTAATATTTGGCTTATTTTTTATGTTATACATGTATTATTGACGTAAAATGTCTTAGTATTTAAATAGTTATCATGATGTCTACGTGTATACTCATTTTGTTAATATAATAGCATGAAAAGCGGAAGGATTGGAGGTTACGTTAAATGTTATTCATTCCTATACAGGTTAGTACTGAGTCCTAACTACGTAGTACTGTCAACCCATTTTACTCTTCGTCTCCGAATTCCTACCCGGGTGGAGATAAATGTACCGAAAGATAATTTTGCAGATGGATAATAATGCCGAATTTATTTTACCGGTGGATAAATTTGCCGAAAGGTGAAATGTGCCAATGGGTAAAGTAATCGATATACAAAAGTGCCGATAAAAAAGTTCGACGGGCAAAAATGCCGATGGATAAAAATGCCGAAGTTAAAAATGCCGAAATGTTGAATGGCAACGGGTAAAAACTAAAAATATCGAATATTGACAAGAAACAACCTAGCAACAATTAACACATTATTATAATACAGGCGCATATTCTAATAAAAGCACTTTTTTGTTCAAATTTTCGTTTTCGGCAGTTTTAAATTTCGGCATTCTCTTTTTCGGAATTCTTGTTTTCGGCATTTTTAACTTTCGGCATATCAATCCATAGGCATTGACTTTTTCGACAATTTCAACCGTTCGGTAAATTTATTCTTCTGCTAATTTATCTTAGGGTATATTTGTTCCCACCCTTCCTACCCTAGTACAGTAATCATTACTAACTTTTTCTCTCCGTAGTAATATTGTAGTAAAAAATTTATTGCTGATCGTGTCACCTAGAAACGAGCACGTGCACTTTGAGGTTTTACAACCATAAAATTACAGATATTATCAAGTATTTATAGTAAATAAAAATTCAGAATGGTTGCTTTTAAAGAAAATATTTTTACCGGCTCATGAAAAAAAAATTGTTTTTTCGAGTTTAACTTAGGCTAGACCCCATAAGGGGACGCTAAACCCGTCCTGTTCTCTAAATTAATAATTAATGAAAAAAGTGGTTCTCCGTATTAGTCGGCAACAGAGAGATTTAACATCACTTTAAATACAAAAATATAATTAACATACCATTAGCATAATAGAAGGTCTTTGGCGCAAGTTTTGCTAAAATAAATTGTTCACCAATTTATTTTAGCAAAATTTGCGCCAAAAATCTTTTATTCAGTTCAGAATTGCTGCAGTCAATTCGTAAACCTTGTCATAAAATTGCCTAGCTGACTTCTATAATAATAAATAAAATTAAATAATCCAATAGAACATTTTATTATACCGGCAGTCTCAAAGATATATTTTAGTATACATTGCACAATATGGCATTGTTTCGTGGTAAAAAACCCGCCAAAATTAATGTTATTTTAACAAATACCCTGGTGAAATGCAAAAATTCGGACTATTCCGAGACTTATGTATTCTATATTAAAAGTGTATTTAAAAATATCCCTTAGTATTCAATTAAAATTAGTAATGATTTATATGCTACCAAGCTCTTCACCAGAAAAATACCCTTTTTACCAGGGTTTCTAGCTAGGATTTGGTCAACGCTTCCACAAGGAAAAATAAAAAGAATTATCTTAAACATAAAGCCCCATGTAAAAAAAATTAGTCTCGCAAAAGTCTGACCACATAAATCTGGCGAATGTCTGGAAAAAGTCTGACATATGCCGGTTTGTCAGACTTTTTGTCAGCCTTTTATTACCGACTATCTCAAAAGTGTGGTGGAAAAACCTAGACTAGGGGCTAGACTATTATAAAAACGTATGAAACTCTGGGGAGAACATCGTATGTCGATCTATTTAATGCTTGTGTCCTTAAAAAGGAGAAATAAGAAAAATATGGTGACCGCAGTCCATTTTTGCATGGGGTGGGGATAAATGTACCGAAAGATAATTTTGCAGATGGATAATAATGCCGAATTTATTTTAACGATGGATACATCTGCCGAAAGGTGAAATCTGTCTATGGGTAAAGTAATCGATTAACAAAAATGCCGATAAAAAAGTTCTTACGGGCAAGTTAAAAATGCCGAAATGTTGAATGGCAAGGGTAAAAACTAAAAATATCGCATATTGAAAAGAAACAACGTAAGCAACAATTAACACATTATTATAATACAGCCGCATATTCTAATGAAAGCACTTTTTTGTCCAAATTTTCGTTTTCGACAGTTTTAAATTTCGGCATTTTATTAAGGCAGAAAAAATCATACTTGCCTAGTTTATACTTTTGTAAAAAGTATTCATTGGCACTTAGCTTCCTCAAACCTTATAAATTGTTCCAATATGAAATTACTTATTTTATTCAATTCTGTGGTAAAAAAATGACAAGTTTACTTTTATATATATATATATATATATATATATATATATATATATATATATATATATATATATATATATATATAAATATATAAATATATCAGATTTTCTTATTTAAAATTATGCAAAAGTATAGCATAGATTATGATAAATGTGACATGTCATTACGTCACAATATAAAGGTCGATAAATCTGATCAAATTTTTTACTAACCTTACCCGTACATTTTTTCTACTTTTGACAGTTGGCTTTTATGTTTACAAACCACCTGTTAGTAAACACAGCTAATATTTTTATTGTACTGAACTTATACAGTGTTTTAATTGCATTTGACAATTTGTGAATGTGTGTAAATCAGTGTAGTGAAAATGTATTCTAAAAGAGATAAAAAAGGAAGATTCACAAAAGAAGCCAAGACTATCCACCAGCTCAGCGAGGAAACTCCAAAACACAGCTAGTGCTAGAGACACCAGTGATACAACAAACAGAATCATTGATACTTCAATTTTCTTTTCTAAACTTAGAAGTGTTCTGTGTTGTAATCGGTGCCATGGCAGTGTTAAATGAAGTGAATCTGATTTGCAGGATCTTGGTTTCAAAATAGATATTGTGTGCTCAAAGTGTGGTGAAATAGCAGCGATCAACTCCAGCAACAAAGTAGGAGCGAAAGGAAATGCATATGAAGTGAACAGAAGATTTGTGCTGTCTGCTCGTGCACTTGGACATGGACACGCTGGCCTTTCAACTTTTTGTGGGATTATGGACCTATGCAAGCCAGTTGCCCAATCGGCTTTTGATTAAATAAATAAGCAGTAGTTTCAACTATATAAAAATAAAACCTTTTTTGAACTTTAAAAATATAAATAAATTGTCATTTAAATCTATGAAAAAGTATAGCATAGATTATTTAAATTGGATAAAAACTTAAACAGTTTTTGCATATCAAGTTACATTTTTTTCAATTGATAATAAATTTTGAAACATTATAATTGTTGATAAAATTGTATTTATAAATATAATAAATGCATACTTACTATTTTAACAAATTTTTTTTTATTTTTTCGTTAAATCTGCATCAATAAATGAAAAATTAGTTTTAAATGGCCCAATATAACAGCATAATACTCAAAAAATAGCAATCAAAATTTGTGTGAAGGATAAAATATTGTAAAAATGATAAAACGTTATAAAACATGATTCATCCAAATTTACCGCGTAAAACCCAAGAAATAAGCGATCAAACATATTTTAAAAAAGAAAATATCATGAAAGTAGGAAACATAGTAAAACAAATGTTAATGAATATTCAAGGAAATATTCAAAGAATATTCAGATAAAGGCTCATGCGTCTAGTAGACGAAGTAGACGAAGTATTTATTTTATTTATTATATAATGTTTAGAGTGTATTGTACATTCTTCACAAAAAAAATTGCTTCTTGAAAACTTTCTTATACTCATCATTATTTTTGAAAATACTTTTACTTACAATGAAGAGTCTTTCCTGCAAAAGCAGGAATTTAACGATCTTGAGTGGAATATAAATAATCCAAATTAAAAATAATATGTTCACAGTTAGGTAGCTTCTCGAAAAGAAATTGAAATACTGCGAAACGGTAAACCAATTATTCATTGATGTTAAGAAATCGTATAACTCAATAATAAGACGTAAAATTTTTCACGTCTTAGTACTCTAGGGGTACCAAGAAAGTTAGTCAATTTAATCAGAATGTGCCTAGATAACAGTCGGGTCATAGTACGGTCAGGTAGGAGCCTATCGCAGCCATTTGACATAACGGACTAAAACAGTGAGATGCAGTATCAACCGCCTTATTTAATTTAGTTTTAGAATACGTGGCCAGAGTGGTACAAGAAAGCAATGAGGGAATTCTAATAAATGGCTCCCTAACGCAATTGTTAGCATACGCAGATTACATAGACATTATAGGAAAAAACAGAGACTGTAATAAAAAACGTAGAAATACTAATAAAAACAGCTAAAGAAATAAGCCAGAAATAAGTGAAAAGAATACCCAGTACATGGTCACTAGCAGTGCAGGACCTGAGATTGCTGATACCGACTTGAAAATCTCAGGCAAAACTTTCAACAAAGTAGAGGAGTTTAAATACCTTGACACGTTAATAGAGCACAAAATGAAGCTCATAAAGAAATCAAGAAGAGACTGCATTCGGGAAATGCATGCCTCTATTCGGTAAATAACTTACTAAAATCACAATTACTATTGCGAAAGACTAAATTAGAAATATATAGAAAAATCATAATGCCAGTACTTTTATACGGATGCGAAACATGGGCGTTAACCAAATGGGAAGAAAATAGATTTAGAGCGTTTGAGAATAGAGTGCTTAGAAAGATATTTGGGGGCAAAATAGATGAGATTACTAGAGAATGAAGAATTTTACATAACCAATAAATACACGAGCTATACGCGGAGAGAAGAGATGTATTAAAAATTACTATTTACTGTATGAAAATTACTATTTTATGAAGGAATGGTGGGATTTACTTGCATTCTAATGCCTTTTACTGTATTTTGTAGCAGTTATTGTTAAACGTATATGATATTCTGCAATTAAAGCATATGAAATTTTACTATCTACGTTAGTAAAAACTGTCATTTATAGAATTTACAAAAAAGTGTAGTAATTTGTGCTGAATATTATAGCAAGAAGTACTTGAAATTATAGTAATATTTGTTATATTTTCCGAATACTATATTTATTTAGTAAATTTTACGTACTTACGTATTAAATTCTCGTAAATATTTTAGTAAACCGTCTTGAATCTTTTGCAACTGATAATGATACTTTTAATTCGATGACACAAGATCTTTTTCATTATATCAATACCCTGGTAGAAAATTATCTAGTTTTATCGAGGCCCTCGATTATTTCCATGGCAAACTAGATAGATCTACATAGTTCTAGATTAATTTTCTACCAGGGTACATGTAAGTTAATTAGAACTGCAACAATGAATAAGTATATCATTATTTAATTAATGTTGACTAGATAAGCTTAAACGAAAACAAAGCGTGGTATAACTTATAAAGATGATTCGAAGTATAGTAAACAAGGATCATGATGGCACAGTAGGTAGAGCGTCCGCTACAGGACTGAAGGGTCGCCGGTTTAAATCTTCACGAGGTCGGTTTTTTTGGTAAAAATAATTTTATTTAAAATTAAAGTGTACAAATATAAAAAATATAATATCTAGAATAAATAACAATCAGGGAAATATTAAATTGAAAACAAAATTTTATAAATGTAATTTTAAAATTACTATTTAATATTTTAGAAAATTGCTATATTAAATACTAAAAATTGATAAAATATAAGTATGTCCGAACATTACAACAGAAAATAGTAAAAAGTCATTCATATATTAATAAGAATTATAATATAGTTTCTCTGCGTATACGGGAAGCCAAACATTAGCAGAGAGATTAAATCTTGAAGACTATGGTGGGCTGGGCATGTAGCTAGGATAAGCGTTCATTTGTAAAAAGATACCGTGCCATCAACATTTTTTTGAAAAAAATATAATCTCGAATATTTTGAAAAATAAAAGTCTTTATGATCTGGACAGAGAACTTAGCCAAGAGATAGTAAAGAGCAACCTTTTAGAAAAATTTTAGCAGGAATAATGCCGTTTTACTGAAGTTATCGTTTACCATAAAAAACCGATTTAAAATGGCTAAAATATTATACTGCGCATTGAACTCCATGTTAAGTAAATCATCTCTATTTTGTTCAACAAAGTTCTATCATACATTTTTTATATATAATAGTTTTAAATAAAAGACACGTTTTTGTTTATAACGAACGAATTACTTTATCAATGTTTTTGGGTCGGAAAAGTTAGGTAATTTTGTGCTCTTTCAAATGCATTTTTACTGGAACGATGATATTATTTCTAATGTACCAAAATAACCGAAAAACTAAAGCCAAATAATTGAGCACGAGGAACCGCTAAAAAACAAAAACTGGGGGCAGAAATATGAAATTTTTACACATTCTTCTTTAGGTTTGTTTCAAAATTCTTCGCATCATTCTTTCTTGAAAAATGAGTGCTCTAAAATCCAAACTTTATTATACGTTTGCATAAATCCATATTATTTTGATTATTAATTTTATTTGGTTTGATTTTTTTATCATTGGGAATTTAATTTGTTTTTTATTTTAATTAAATATCATAGAATCGATTAACATATAATTTTCCAGAAGTTGATATAAAAAGTGAACTTTGATTTTTTTTGCTACAATTTTTTCCAAAACAGTACTTTATGTTCATAGTACTTCTCGGTCAAACCACACTGAAAGTAGGTGACTTTTATTATTCTTTCTTAACCAAATTATACAAGGTAAGTTTCTGTACTTAATTGTACTTAAATTGTAGAGTGAATACAAATTTTTAATTTGATTTTTCTGCACTTCTACTTTTATTATGCATTTCACGCTGCTATAAAAATGAATATTGTGGACGATCGCCATCAGAACTCCAAATAGGAACATTTAAAATTAACGGAAAAAAAATTCTTCATTTGCACATGAATACTTCTGTATTGCACCCGTTTTCATCATAAAATAATTTGATGATAATTGCCACATATTTAAACTAAAAAATCCAGAAATTTAACATTTTTTTGCAAAAAAATGTCCGTGAACAAAATTAAGTGTTCAATGAAATCACGAAAAAATAATCGCCTTTCTCTTTTTATGTGTACGCCGAGGCTGCGAGTTTCAGCTGTAATAGACGCACGCAAAATTCGACTGCGGTCACGATATTTTTCTTATTTTACCGTTTCAAGGATACAAGCATTAAATAGATCGACATACTATGTTCTCCCTAGAATTTCATACGTTTTTATAATAGTCTAGCCCCTAGTCTAAGTTTCTTTGACAGACTTTTGAGATAGTCAGAAATAAAAATCTGGTCAGACTAATTTCTTCTGCCAGACTTCTGTCAGACATTCATCAGATTTATGTGACTAGATTTTTGACAGACTTTCGCCAGACTAATTTCTTTTTTACACGGGGCAATAATAGTATTCGAATCTACGAGAGTCCATGTGTTACAAGTGCGGTATAGTTGCGCGGGCGCGTTGGCGCATGAGCGACGTGACACCCAAGTGGCGCTATTGGCAACAATAACCTCACTTGTTTCACACTCTATTTTTTATCATGAGTGCGAAGTAAATGCTGCAGCTTGCGTTATTTTCATTACGCAACGCTTTAGCATGTGTTATTTTCATAACGAACGCTGTTGAGTGTGTTATAGGAAATAACACTCATAATGCATAATTGGCCATTTTCTAAGCACGTATGATAAAAAAATAATTCTTAAAGAAACGTCTATATTATTGATAGTTCACTTGTATATTGCTGTATACTATGGCTAAAGTCTGGAGGATAACGAAGATTTTCACATTAATAAATCTTTGGTTATCCTAAAGTGAAATATCCCATAGTTACCTTTAAGTCAGCCAGTGAAATTACTAAATCTCTGATATTATAATATTTAATTATCAATAAAAGTGCTGTTACCTAATAAGTAAAATATTTCATAAAAGTTTGCTGAGAAATCGATTTTTTACATACTTTTGTTAGAGTAAACTATTTGAAAATTACGTAGTGATTTTATATGATAAACCAGACTTTCTGCACGAAATTTGTTAGACTAAAGTATTAAATAAATAAAGCACAACAAGTTATTGGTAAGAATATCGATAAGGATGAAAAAGTAAATCAACGTCTAAAAAAATATACGAGGTTGAGCGCAGAGTTGCGCGCGTGCGGCTGAAATCAAAGAAGCCAGCAAAGCGAGTCGCGGTTCTCGACTCTTTCGGAAGTTTTTCCAATCGAGAAGTCGCGCAAACTTATCTCACGAATGCCTTATAATAAGAAGCATCTGGCTCGAGTTGACTCGTGAGTTGCGGCTTGCATGAGAGCGCACGCAACGCAGATACGCCAGTCCGCAAGCTAAGCGCCTCCTGATTTCCTTTCGCAGCTGTGGTCGAGTAAATGGAGCATCAAGGACGAGCACAAGCTCCTAAGCGAGCTCGGTGGTGGAGGCGGAGGTGGCGGTGGCGGTACCGGTGGCGGCGGAGGCGGAGGCGGAAGCGGTGTCCCGAGCACCGGCAACGGCACGGCTGGATCCCAAGCTAACGCCGCTAACAACGCAGGCTACTACGAACACGGGGGATTTCCGGGCAACACCATCGCTACCTCGTCTGAGCTCTATGACTCCTTGGGCACCATCAGCACGATGACGCAAGCACAGACGTCGCATCTCTACACACCGCCCATCGGAGGTAGCATCGGTCAGTAGACGTTTTTTACTCTGTCTACTTTTACTATTCATTTCTCACATTCTTTCCTTGGCTTTGTCACAGCTTTATGTACATATAATTTTATCGCAATACCATTTGATGAGTAAAAATCGCACAAGCAATTTTAGATGCATTTCATTACTCATAACTTACAAGGAGAGCCTACCATCTTTGGAAAACGAATTTCAATGCAAGTTTGGGAGGTGTGAAATGGTATCTCTATTTGTGACCAAAACTCCGCTAGAAAAATTACCCCAAAGGTAATAAATGAAAGGCGGAAATAATTTTAATTTAAACTTTGTTTCATATAAAAATATTAACCTTATCCAAAGTTATTAGGCATAGAAGAAGCATGCTTTTTTAATCACCATTTTCAATCTTCCTTGTTCCGTGAAAATGAATTCTAGCACCCGAAGTTTCGTCGAATGGGTCCTTGTTGTCAAGATATAAGCCATTACATCCCCAGCCCTACATGCATTATTTGAGTAAAATATGGTACCTCTATTTGTGACTAAAACTTTGCAAGTTTTTGTGCTTGAAAAATGACCCAAAAAGTAATAATTAAAATTCAAAATGAGCTTTAATTTAAGCTTTGATTCATAGAAAAATATTAATCTGATCCACGTTTATTAACCATTGAAAATGGCGATTAAGAAAGTATGCATCTTCTATGGTTAATAATTTTGGATCAGGTTAATATTTTTATATGAAACAAAGTTTAAATTTAAGCTTTTTCCGCCTTTCATTTATTACCTTTTGAGTAATTTTTCTAGCGCAAAAACTTGCGGAGTTTTGGTCACAAATAGAGGTACCATTTTACTCTAAATCCAAGTTTGTTATTTTAACACACTCAAGTGTGTAACATCAAAAGCGCCACCGGTCGCCAAAATTTCTCACTTCCATGAGTATTGTTATTTTATTTGACTTTTTGGGCTACTATATCTATAAGTAAGAAAATAATATACATAGAAACGTGCAAAATTGGCTAAAATACACTTAGATTTGCAGCGTTTTTACTGAAATAGAACGTATTTGGATACAATGGCGTATATCTTGACAGAGACCCACTCGACGAAAGTGCGGGTGCTAGATTACATTTTTAGGTACAAGAGAACAGATCCCAAAGTTTCATTGCAATCCGTTTCCAGGTCGTGGACCCATCTCCTTGTTAGTTTGATAAATTCTACATACATATCTGTCCTGATCTCTTACTTTGCTTTTTATATACTCTTTTTATTTCCTTACTGCCTCTTTTGTATACCCCAGCTTATTATATTTTGCTTTTACGTAGCCACATCGACTAAATGCACGGCTTTAATAATGCGTGAGAGCAGAGGTAAGCGAAAAGATAGAGGACGAGGTCGCGGTGGCTCACTCGGTGGTTGGTTCTTTGTACATTTTATTTATTTCTATATTTTTTCTATAAGCTTTCTGTAGCGGGTTAGAGGCCTTATCTTGAAATATTCTACGAGAGCTGTAATGTTTCCGACTGGTTTTTTCTACTTTTTTATCAACTCTAATTTTACATTCTCGTACGCTTATTCTAATGTTCTGTATACTTTTCCCCTTAACGACGAGCTCCGCTCTAGATTTTGCACTGTTTGTTTGTCTCTCTACCTGAACTCGTTTAAAAAGTAACCTTCTTATATATATATATATATATATATATATATATATATATATATATATATATATATATAGGTGGTCCAACAAAACAACCTTTTTTCAAGTCTTACCTTTTGAAAAGTTGATAAGTAATGTAAAAGGAATATTTAAATTAAAAAAAATTCTTTTAAGAGGTCAGACCGTAAATTTAAACGTTATTATTTATTATCAATTGCGTGTCATTAAAATTATATTTTTCAGTCGGTGAAGGAGCTCAAAAGATGAAAATAAAATAGTCGTTTCTTATTCTTTTAAAGATATATTCCAGGGATTTCAAGTTTATAGATATTTATAGTACGAAAAATCAGTAATAAAAGGAAAAATTAATTATATCGACGTCCTTTACGAAGACTAGCACATTTCAGATTTCTCAAAACATCTGTTTCTCTGCAGACGCCTCTTATAAAAAAAACTAGCACTTTCTAGTTTTCTGATTAATACTATCACTTTCCTATATCCTTTAAGAAATTTATAACTATTGTCTAAAATTCTGGAAATTGCTAATTTTCGTAGGAGATTCCCGACAAGAACTGGTATTTTTCGCAACACCTGAAATGTGCTAATCTTCGTAAGGGACGTCGATATAATGTAATAAACTGATTTTTTTCTCTTAAAATAGTCATTTAGTATGTATTTCTTTATGCTGAATCGAAAAAAATTTTACATAATTTATTTTAAAATATAATAAAGTGTATGGAATAGGTATTGCTTCCTCCTCATAGAGGAAGCTTTATGATAGTAAAAAAAAGTTTTGCTAAAACATGTTAGATACATGTTTGTGGGTGTGTATGTGGTGTGTGTGTGTATATGTGGTTGTGTGTGGGTGTGTATGTGTGTGTGTGTGTCTGTATGTGTGGGTGTTTGTGGGTATTTGTGGGTGCGTGTTGGTGTTTGAGGGTGTGTGTGTTTATGGATGTGTGTTTATGCGTGGGTGTAGGTGTGTGTGTGTGTGGTTGTATGCGGATGTTTGTGAGTGGAGGTGGGTGTGTGTCTGTATGTGTGAGTGTTTGTGGGTGTATGTGGATGTTTGACGGTGTGTGTTTGTGGGTGTGTGTTTGTGTGTGGTTGTGTGCGGATGTTTGTGGGTGTGTGTGCGTGTGGGTGCGTGTTTGTGGATGTGCGTGTGTGGATATGTGTGTGCGTCTGTGTGTGGGTGCTTGTGGATGTGGGTGTGCGTGTGTTTGTGGGTGGATGTGGGTGTGTGTGTTCATGCGTGCGGGCGTGCGCGTTAGAAATAATATAATCAATTCAGTGAAAATGCATTTGAAAAAGCATAAAATTACCTATCTTTTCCGACCCAGAATTATTTATAAGCTATTTCCTTTGTTTTGTTATACACGAAAACATCATTTTTTGTTTAATTGGTGATATCTGGGATATAAAAGATGGAATTATTTTGAAAAAATTTTAGATAATTTTAATATGAAGAAAAATATACATTAAATTTTTTCGGCTAGATCTTTTTCTTTTGATAAAAAAAAATCATGTAAAGAAGATCGATTACCTCTTTCCCAGGATAACTGGAGTAAATTGGCAGCATTTGATCTGCATCTTTTCAAAAAGGTAGCTTTTTAATATCTCTTGGCTGAGTTCTCTGCCCAGATTATGTAGACCTTTAGATTCCAAAATATTTGATGTTATGTATTTTTTGAAATTTCTTTTATCATTCATATCTTTAGAACGGCGTGGTCATTTTTTATTAAATAGGCTCATTTTTTCCTTTTTTTACTAATGTTGTTAATGATTCGAAATTGAAAAGAAATTTCAAGACTCATTCACTCGTTTTTGATTTTTATAACGATTTTTCTATTTTACGATAATCGGAAATCGATAAGGTAAATTATTTTGGTATTTTAGAAATAATATGATTACCTAAGTATAATGCATTGGAAAGAGCATATTACCAGTCTTCTCTGACCCTCATTTTTTAATAAGTTATTTCTAGAGCTGTGCGTTTGTGTAATTCGAGTGGACGCGATCCATTTCCGATTCATTTGAGTTCAATTCAATTTCTCGACTCATTTGAATCGGGATTTTGAATCACGATTCAAATTTTTCTATTGAAAGGTGAATCACGATTCAAATATTTTCGATTCATTTGAATCTAGATTTTGAATCACGATTCAAATGTTTCGATTCAAGAAAGAATCACGATTCAATTTTCTCGATTCAAATGAATCGTGATTTTGAATCGCTATTCAAGTTTTCGATTCAAATGAATGAAGATTTTAAATCGCGATGCAATTTTTCGATTCTAACGAATCGAGATTTTGAATTGCGATTCAATTTTTCGATTCAAATGAATCGAAATTGTGAATCGTGATTCAATTTTTCGATTCATATTTCATGTGCCTATTTTAGACAAATCGGGCTGTCGTAGTATTTAGGCCCCTCTAAATGGGTGGTATCATTTGGATGGTACCCCATGTTTAGGGGAGCTTTAACATTTTTAGAGCCTATTTTATCTAAATTTTAAACACTATGATAGATTGATTTGTATAAGATGTGCCCTAAAAGTGTTTATCCCCCTTAAACATAGGGTACCATCCGTATGATACCATGTGTTTAGGGGGCTCTAAATACTATGATAGCCCAATTTGTGGAAAAAAGCCCTAAAAATTTGAATCGAAAAATTAAAGCTTTTTTCAAAATCTCGATTCATTTGAATCAGGAAAATTTGAATCTTGATTTACGTATGAATCGAGAAAAATGAATCGCAATTCATACTTTTTGATTCGTTTGAAATGAATCGTGATTTTGAATTGCGATTCAAATTTCTTGATTCAATTTGTGAATCGAAAATATTTTGCGGCCGAATCCGAATACCTCTGGTTATTGCCCTTTTTGTTTTACACGAAAATGTAATTTTTCGTTTAAAAGGTTATATCTCGAAAGTCTATATTATAGAAATCTATTATACAAATCTTTGTGAAAATTTGATCTTATTATTGAAAAACGTAGCTAATTACTATCTCTATGCTGAGTTATTTGCCCAGACTATGCGAGATCTTTTATTGTTCAAGATATATGAGGTTATATAAAGAATATGGAAGCGTGAAAAGTTCCCAACCGCCGAAGTTGACTGCAGGTGACATGCGACTATGTTCAGCTATGACAATAACTCAAAAACTAAAAGGTCTTCAGGTCACATGGTCCATTTATTTCTTAAGTTATTCCTTAAGGCACTACTCAAGTAATTACTTAAGTAACTACTCGAGTAATTACTTAAGTAATTATTTAAACAATTACTTAAGCAATTACTTCAATAATTACTTAAGTTATTACTTAAACAAATGCTTAAGCATTTACTTAAGTAATTACTTAAGTTATTACTTAAAATTTTAATGAAGCTTTGTTAACAATGAACCATAAAAATAGTTTGTTATAGTCTAGATACTTTATTTTAATAGTTACTCAAGTTAAAATATTTTTAGTCAACAAATTACTACTTTAAATAAAGTGTAATAGTACTGCAATCGGCCAAAAATTAAGTGGCATTCTGGGAATTATTTCTGGAAAGAGAAAGAAGTTAACACAAAATTAAGTTAAACTTCTTTATTATATACGTGTATTTAAGTGCAACAAAATATATTATTATAATACAAAATGGAGACTCCACAGCCAGTTGAAGAGAGTGGAAACGAAAATAAAAAATTTAAGTAATTACTTAAGTAATTACTTAAGTTATTACTTACATTTTTTAGATAATTCTTAAGATTTACGTAATCGCTTAAGTAATTGCTTAAGTAATTATTCAATCAATTACATGAATAGTTACTTAAGGAATAACTTAAGAAATAAATGGACCATATGACAAGACGTGTAAGTTTTTGAGCTATTTTCATAGCTGAACATAATTGCACGTCACCTGCAGTCAACTTCAGCGATTGGGAACGTTTCACGCTCCCAGAATTAGTTTCATATAGTTCTATATTTCTACAAATTTTCAAATCATAATATTTTTAGCTGAGAAAAAATGTGTGGGTCTTGGAACGCACGGGATATGTGAATACATTGAGGTATATTTATGTAGCAAAATCCAATTCCTCGTCTTCAGCTCGCAGTACGCACTCACTTTCGGCTCGTGCTTGCGCGCCTTCGACTCGTATTGCAAAGCTCACACGCGGCCGAAAGCAGCCTACTTCTACTCCATGGTACACAATATACTATTATAATCTAGTGCAACCTCATACAAATTTTTTTTTCAATATTTTGGCGATTTTGTTACATTATTTATCTACTCTTGAAAAGGTATGACTTGAAAAAAATGAAGAAAAAAGTTTTTTGGCCCACCTTAATATGTATATATATGCACCTTTGCACGTCTACCCGTGGACAAGAACATTTTATTTTGACTGACACTTTTTATATGGGTTTAGTATGGTCAAAAAAGTATACATATATATTTCTAAACCCTAAGACCCAATATATCTATAGTTATGGGCCTATTAGAAATCAGCTGTTTATTAGTTTTTACAAAAAACAAATCTTTATTGATTTTTAACGCAGATAGGGTGATTTTTTGAGAAAAATTTGTAAGCACATTTTTTTGTAAATTGTCTGTAAAATACATTTGAATATATATATATGGGTGGTTCCATGTCAAGTGAGCAAGACGAAAAATAATAATGTCATAAAACAACTCCTGTACAAATATGTCGGTATGTGTATCCAGAGTATGTAAAAAAATTTCAGACCCTAAGGTGTTATATGTCAAGGGCAATAAAGGTTGAAAACTGCGTTTTTTTTAATATTTTGAGATTTTTTTAACATTGTTTGATTTATAACTAAAAAACTAGGGACTTTTAAGAAAAATGTGTAAGAACCTTTTTTGTCAAATTAAGGTAAGAAATATAAAAAATAAATATTAGACCTGATTGTGATATTTTGTGATCTTAACCATTGTGGTATATTGTGATATTAAGATTCTAGAAAATCGCCACAATTTTTTTAAAAATAAAAAACCTTAAAATTTAGTTTATCATATTTGCTTTAATTCTACACTTGTTAGAATGGTCTCAACCTGAATATAATTTTTTGCAGATTTTTTAAATAGCGCACTTTTGTTCGGCATAGTGCGTTTCTTACACATAAGAATTGTACACGTAATTATTGTGCACAATTTAGCATTGGTCAAATATATCTATATATAATTTGACCAATGCTAAATTGTGTACAATAATTACGTGTATAATTCTTATGTGTAAGAAACGCGCTATGCCTTTTGTTCGGTATTTTTATTGTGTGACTGTAATAAAAAGTCACCATTTAATAACTCTGCAGGAATTATATTTAGCTTGAGATCATTTTGCACACGGTCTAGAATAAATGCTGACATGAAATATTAAATCTTAAAATTTTTTGCTTTGTGAAAGGTGAGGGCGATCGAATTTGAATATTACATCACAATGCATGGGTTTATAAAGAACAAATACCGAAAAAAGTGCGCTATTTAAAAATTCTGCAAAAATTATATTAAGCTTGAGACCATATTCTAACTAGTCCAGAATTAAAGGAAATATGAAAAACTAAATTGTAAGACTTTTTATTCTGATAAAAATTGTGGCGATTTTCTAGAATTTTAATATCACAATATATCGCAATGCATGAGATCACAAAATATCACAATAGGGTCTAATACATTTTTTTTATATTTCTTACTTTATTTTTACCACAAAATGTTGCTACACTTGTTTCTCAAAATTCCCTAGTTTTTGAGTTAAAAATTAAACAATGTTGGCAAAATCACAAAATATTAAAAAAAATTTATTTTTCAACCTCTAATTGCCCTTGACATATAACACCTTAGGATATGAAATTTTCTTTACATACTCTGGGTATACATACCAACATTTTTGTAGAGTTTCAGACATTTTTATTTATATATTTATTATATATATATATATATATATATATATATATATATATATATATATATATATATATATATATATATATATATATATATATATAAAGATATCGAAAGGAATTTTTCTTTGTGCTTTCGCGGTTCGTTCACCATATCTCAAGGTCGAGTATCGGTGATAAATATGAATTTCATGAGATGCACTTGCAGTAAAATGGATCGCTACTTGTCGTGCATCGTCAAATTCTCCCTTCTTCCCGAAAAACGCGAAGCTATCCTACAGCTTACTGCTTCTTCTCATATATATATATATATATATATATATATATCTGAAATGTCAAAGAGCAAAAAACTCTGGAACAGAAAAAAAAACGTATATATGAGAAGAAGCAGTAAGCTGTAGGATAGCTTCGCGTTTTTCGGGAAGAAGGGAGAATTTGACGATGCACGACAAGTAGCGATCCATTTTACTGCAAGTGCATCTCATGAAATTCATATTTATCACCGATACTCGACCTTGAGATATGGTGAACGAACCGCGAAAGCACAAAGAAAAATTCCTTTCGATATCTTTTGTAGTGACTGGATGGAAATAACTTCATCTATATAATGCAATAAAAATAGGAATATTTGTTTTCACTTTTACAATCGTATGCTATTGAATCGTTGCATAAAGTTAAGTATGTTAAGGTGCTTTCAAAGTGGCGGGTTTAGGAAGAGATTTGAACAGTTGAAATTAGAACGTGAGTAAATATTGCTTGCTTCTATTTTCTTCAGTGTGCAAACTTACTTGCGATTCTTGCACGTAAGATAGCGTACAGTGTTTGACTGTTCCAGAGCTTTTTTTTCTCACAAATTAAGACTTTAATAGCATCGTTTCTGCTGTTGGATGATACTTTCTTTCTCCAAATACAAACTCTCCTCTTATTTTCGAATTCGTCTTTTCTGTTACAGCAAATATGTGACTCTTCAACGATCTTGTCATTACACAAGTTTTAGCGAGTTTCTCAGTTTTAAAACTTTATTGTCAACATTGATGTTATCTTCAATAGAATCAGTTCCCCACAATATTTTTCTTTCTTTTGCAACGTGGCCCTATTGGAAACAATGTATTTTCCTACTGTAGTTAGTGCTTTGCCAAACTTTGACAAAATTTGTTGAAAGTAGCCGATTTGAATAAGTTGGCAAATATTAGCAAAATTTGGCAAAAATAGAAAATTATTTCCAGATGTAGCAAAGTTTGGCGAAAATTTGCTTCTCAAAAGAAATGTCATTTCTGACCACTGTTTTCAGACTTGACAAACTCGGACAAAATTAGACAAATTATGGATACATTTGGCGAAATGTAGCGAATTATCACAAAATGAGACAGTTTGGCATTTAAAAAAGTTTTTACGAAAAATTCTTTTCCTGATACAGTCTCAGAATATGGCACTGTTTAGCAAAATCAGGCAGAATCAGGTGAATTCCAAATAAGTAAGGCAAAACACAGCAAGTTATCATAAGACGTAGCAAAGTTTGGCAAACAAAGCTTTCCAGGAAAATTCTACACAACCAAAATATATAATACATTAATTGATTGAATAAATATAGAGTTAACTATTTGGTTGCAACTTTTGTTGTAAATTTCAAGCTATGTCGCTGAAAAAAACTTCAAAATCTAATAGAAATATGTGTATCTAATTTATTTCATCAATTTAATTTTGAATAAATTAACCATTTTTTTCTTCTACTATATTAAACATCTTGATTTGTATTTACATCGATGCACTTTTAGACTAATGGCAACGTTGAAACTGAACTGACCAAAATTTATCCTTCACTTTGAAATTATTTTATCAAGTTCCACCTGGACATGATTACCGTCGCCTTATGCACCCGGAGTCACCACCGTCGTGCTGATGCACCCAGGGTCACTATCGCTGAAATCGTCGAAATCGAGGAAACCCGCGAAACTCGCCGAAATCGACGAACCCGCGAAACTCGCCGAAATCGACGAACCCGCGAAACTCGCCGAAATCGACGAAACTCGTCGAAATCGAGGAAACCCGCGAAACTCGTCGAAATCAACGAACCCGCGAAACTCGCTGAAATGGACGAAACTCGTCGAAATCGAGGAAACCCGCGAAACTCGCCGAAATCGACGAACCCGCGAAACTCGCCGAAATCGACGAAACTCGTCGAAATCGAGGAAACCCGCGAAAGTCGCCGAAATCGACGAACCCGCGAAACTCGCCGAAATCGACGAAACTCGTCGAAATCGAGGAAATCCGCGAAAGTCGACGAAATCGATGAACCCGCGAAAGTCGTCGAAAATCGCCGAACCCGCGACAGCCGCCGAAAATCGACGTAACCAACGAAACCGACGGAAAAGACCGAACCGACAATCATCGGCGAAAACTGCAAATCGTGTATAACCAGTGTATATTAAAGATTTTGACTGAACAGTTTAGTTTCATAGAAGGTATTTATTTTTACATATTCACAATAATTCAGGGAAAAATAACTTAAGATCCATAAAAGCTATTAATGTAGTACTCGCGAAAATTTAGCGGTACTTGTGATATTTCTACTGGAACATCTCTTATCAAGTTATATTTACAACACAAATATACAAATCTCAGTTTCTAGTTTCTTCAACTTCTTTAGATGTATACTAAGTTATTACACGGCTGTAAACAATTATGTTTTGTAATAAAAGATTTGTCAATTAAGATTCGAATGAATTATAAGTAACATAAGTTAAAAATGCGTATAATACTAAAGTACAAGAATTTTGAATCGAAGGCAGTTTTGATGCACTATTAGTTTGAGAGAAAGTCAATATTATTACAGTTATTGTGATCAGTAGTATGAAATTTGGATGTGCATTAATTTGTCATGAGCTATCTATTTGATAGATACAGGCCAAATAATGTATTATATTCTCATTAGAAAATTTTTGTGCAGGTTTTAAATGCTTTGAATAATAAAGTTTTGGTTGGAAAATATACGATTGAGGTAGTACAAATGACTTTTCACTAAAATCGTGAAAATTGAAAATCATGATGTCATTAGTATTGTGTCAGTCTTATTGATTGTAAAATAGATCAGAATAGTAAAAATCACTTTTCCCACTGTATTTGCCTTTTCAAAGGTGTAAAAAATAATAGGGAGAAGATCAACAATAATGATTGATTAAGCCAACGCAGAGAACTTTTTACATAAAGCTCATTTCGACCACAGGGACGATTTGCAATAAAAAAGACGGGAAATTAATTGTTATTATTTCTTTTTAAGTTTTGAGAAGAAGCATTTCATCAATCGCTATGTGACAAATTGAAAAATTTAGTTCTTGAAGCTAATTTTTCTCTCAACTAAATAGTTCTAGCAGTGAAGCTTGTCAAATAAAGCTCAGGATGTTTCACATGAAAATTTACTTTTTTCGCACAAGCAAAAATTCCTCTGGTGATCATCGTTGGAGTTCCTTTGAACTCGATAAGAAAATGTTTTCGGTAAAATATCGGTACCTTCTTCCCTTAAATCACGAAAGAGTTTTTCATCAAAGTGGTGGAAGTAATTCGTAGTCATTAAGAGAAAAAATTTCAAAAATTAACTAACTCATAAACTCGGAAAGTACTTAGTTTAAATAATTACATCGTACCATGAATCTTTGTATTTTTCGGCGTTGCCACGGAAAGCTGCAACTCCGAACTTGGAAAGTACGATGCCGCGTGCGCTTTTCAAATGAGTTCCGTTGAACGGTCATGTGCTTTTTTTGAAAGAAGTCACACTTTTATCCAAAAAATTCTTTTGAAAAAGCTCCCTTGTTCGAGCAAATCAACTCTTCGTCACGCTATTTTTTATGAGCGAACCTTATCTGACGGAAGAAGCTTAGAACTAAAGCGCAGATCTCTCGAGAGCACTTGTTTCAACAAAAGAGACGAGAGTTCGTAAAACCCGTAAAAGAGCAGTATAATAATATAGCAAAAACGGCGTGTTGACAAAATGCAAAGAATGGCAAGCATTAGATCTCTCAAAAAAATTTTCGTTACAAAAGAAATGTTGATTACAACAAAAACAACATAAAAAGTAACGCCAGTGGAAATATTTTTACCGCCAAAAAGTTGGCTAAATTGTGCAAAAATTTGCCAAACCTTGATAACATTGGTATACTTTTCAATAAAGCTGCCTAATTTTGTCGACTCGAACTCTCTTGCAAGTTCTAGCAAAATATAGCAAAATGGGGACAGTTCAAACAAGATGTAGCAAAATCAGTTCAATTTCAACAAATTTCGGTAAACAGTGCCGTATTCCGAGACTAGAGAGAAAAAGAATTTTCCTGGAAAGCTTTGTTTGCCAAACTTTGCTACGTCTTATGATAACTTGCTGTGTTTTGCCTTACTTATTTGGAATTCACCTGATTCTGCCTGATTTTGCTAAACAGTGCCATATTCTGAGACTGTATCAGGAAAAGAATTTTTCGTAAAAACTTTTTTAAATGCCAAACTGTCTCATTTTGTGATAATTCGCTACATTTCGCCAAATGTATCCATAATTTGTCTAATTTTGTCCGAGTTTGTCAAGTCTGAAAACAGTGGTCAGAAATGACATTTCTTTTGAGAAGCAAATTTTCGCCAAACTTTGCTACATCTGGTAATAATTAGCTATTTTTGCCAAATGTTGCGAATATTTACCAACTTATTCAAATCGGCTACTTTCAACAAATTTTGTCATAGTTTGGCAAAGTCCTAACTACATCAGGAAAATACAATGTTTCCAATAGGGCCACGTTGCAAGAGAAAGAAAAATATTGTGGGGAACTGATTCTATTGAAGATAACATCAATGTTGACATTAAAGTTTTAAAACTGAGAAACTCGCTAAAACTTGTGATAATGACAAGATCGTTGAAGAGTCACATATTTGCTGTAACAGAAAAGACGAATTCGAAAATAAGAGGAAAGTTTGTATTTGGAGAAAGAAAGTATCATCCAACAGCAGAAACGATGCTATCAAAGTCTTAATTTGTGAGAAAAAAAAGCTCTGGAACAGTCAAACACTGTACGCTATCTTACGTGCAAGAATCGCAAGTAAGTTTGCACACTGAAGAAAATAGAAGTATAGTCGAGACCAAGCAAGCAATATTTACTCACGTTCTAATTCCAACTGTCCAAATCTCTTCCTAAAACCGCCACTTTGAAAGCACCTTTACCTATTTTTATCATTTATATTCTCATTGATTCAGAACAACATTTTAACAATAGCATTTTTGCTTTACTCAAAAAATTATTTTCTAGCAGTAGAGTAAAAATCAGTATCCATTTCTTATGGATAATGATTTTAAAGTAAATTTGATAATCATAGTGTTGCTTCACATAAAGTAAAAATGGAATAAGTCAGATTCTTTTGAAATCGTTTTTAACAATATAGTACGTTATAAATATTTACAGATAATTACACAGTTTTTCTAACAATCGTTCCATTTACCGATACTCTTTAATTGTTCAATGTCTGTATAAAAACTATAAAAACCTTATATTACCATGACTAATTAATGCAAACAAAATAACCGTTAACGTCGATTAAACAAATTAACGAACAAATTTGGGGATAATTGTGTAATGGCAGGTGGTACTTTGACGCCGCTAGCACCATTGACGATGCAAGAACTAAAATTGAGCCAAACATTGGATGGAACTAACATGTCTCCTTACCACACCACCGGTGAGTTCGCCACCTCCTTATTTTATGAACGCTTTATAATGTCTTTGCGTGCAAGATTTTTGTGCATCTGTCTATCCCATTCAACAGCTTCTCCTTTGCATTAATTCTTATGTTTACCCATTTAAATATATACTTTTGTTTGCGCACTTGTTTTTGTATTATATATTATTTGCTGTGAAAATCTTAGTTAATCCTTAATTCCTATTTATTTCGTTAATTACATAAATATTTCGTACATATAAAATTTATATTACTAAACTATTGAAAAAATATATTTTTGTCACACTTGCACGAAAACGAGTTTTTTCATGCCCATATAGCGGGACTAAAGTGGCCGTATTCCGTCCGGCGGTCAACAGTAAATTTTAAAAAATTAGCTCTTAAGTTAGTTTAGGCACCCTAAACATCAAATATCATCCGGATGATACCATACGTTTAGGTTTTTCTAAACTAGTACGCCGATTTTAGAGTCTAACAAGCGTGTGTTTGCACCGTGTCGAAGAACGGCCAAATTTAGTTTCGCTTCATAGACATAAAAGACACGTTATCAATACATGTTTCACAAAAAATACGGTGTGCACGATGGAGGAAACCCCTTTTTTCGCCCTAGTGTGTTTGCAGTACTCGTCTTCAGCTCGCAATAGGCACTCGCCTTCGGCTCGTGCTTGCTCGCTTTCGCCTCGTATTGCGAACCTCACACGCGCACGAAATTAGCCTACTTTTTCCCCATGGTACACAATATACTATTCCATATTGAAATAACTTCAAATGTTCAGTGTGCTATTTAGAAATGAGTAAGATTTTTCAGAATAAAAATCAATTGATATCTGAGGTATTTCTTGTACATGACTTATCAATCCGATTATTATTTATTTAATTAGTTTTAATTTTTTTCAACGTCTTCATATTTGTGCTCCCATATGGTGCTAATCGACGACGGGGGTCTGCGGCGTGTTTGTAAACAAAGCACATGCAATTTTTATAAGGGTGCTTGTATCATTCGGTAGAGACTAGGAATCGAACCGAGTCATCGGCGTGGGAATTCGGCATTCTACCGACTGAGACACCTTATTAATTTTAATAATTAGTAATGTAAAAGTTTATATTAAAGCGGTAATTTTCGATTAAAATTGTAGTAAAAGGGGCGGTTGATAGATCAATTTTGATTCTTAAGACAGAGGCCGCTCAAGGGTCGTGGGTTCGAATCCTCATCAGTCTATGCGTATATGCAATAAAAAATATTAAAAAAGGCACAAAAAATTATTTCAAACTAGTATGAAGCGCGTAATAAGAAAGAAACGGAAGAACAACTTTGTTGACTTTATTTATATACTATTTTAGTATATGGATATTTTTTTGTATGTATATTTTAGTGCAGCGGTGTGATTTATAGATGGCGCCGAGAGTGTTTTGCCTCATAAAGAGACGGTGCTCAGCCTAACTCGATATAGGATTGTCTAATATAAAAAATCCAAAAATATTCTTTAATCTTATATTAATGGCTATCGCCATACGCAGCCGATTTTTAAAAAACAAAATGGCGACATTTGGTCCCCGTTTTAATAAAAAATGTTAGTGTACTGACTGAATTTTTTTACTAAAACGTGCACCATATGCCGCCATTATGTATTTTTCAGAGGTTCAGAAATATCTGGGAAAAAGTCAATATTGATACATCTTGTTCAGAATTTTTTTATTTCACTATTTTCAAGAGTGCTCTTTAATCCGCGAGCACGCGAGTGGCGCCTTTGATACACCATACTTTATCAAACGGCATTTTCTCAGCGAAATATTTACTTTGCATATTATGACTTTTATGTATTATTCAGAAATGTTATTTAGTATCAAATATAACAAAAAAGAATGTTGAAAAAAAATTTTTTATTAACAAATTAATAAAAGAAACTATTAACAAAGTCGAAAAATCATTAAACAAATGTTTGTTATTGATAAACACATCGCTCCAAATGTTTTTAGTATTTTAGTTTTGTTAATAATCCTTTCTTACATTATTTACCTGAATTTAGCGCCTCAGAGGCGCCCACGAATTTGTTCGCGTAGGACCGATAAGTGCGTGTACTCGCGGGTTAAAAGAGCTATATTTTTTTAAACCCAAAACGAATGCTCCCACAGACGGCAGTTCTCCTGGATTTCAGTAAACAATCGCTGTTTAGAAGAATCATTCTTTGAAAGAGCGAGCTTCATGACTCCCTCTGTCATATCGTTCTTTCCAAGAGTTATCTTAAGAGTTTTTCTCAATCACTCTTTGCAAGAACGCTGCCATAGAGAGCGATTTCCTTGGCTCTCAGTAAACAATCATTCTTTATAAGAATCATTCTTTCAAACTTCGATATTCATGACTCCCCCAGTCTTATCGTTCTTTCCAAGAGTTATCCTCTTAAGGTGGTCCTATAATAAAATTTGACAAAAAACTCGATTTTTTTTATTTCATTTTCTTTGTACATATTTAGAACAGGAAATGATTTTGTGTTGGCAAGATTGTCCATAAAAATAATTTGAATGAGTTTGATAGTTATTTATACGTATTTACCGTATAAATAACGATTATGCGTGTTCCTACACTAACCGAATCCAAATCCGTGTCCAAATGTACTCTATACTATGCAGACAAACTTCAGAAATTATAGAGATTATTAAAACAAAATTTTGATCGATATTCTGCGATAGGAAAATCGTTTTAAAATCATCAGAAAATTATTTATTTATTTTTACAAAAGTGCGATTACTCCATTTATGGTTTTCCAATGGCAAGTCTTATGCGCATAGGATTATAATGGATTAATCTGAAAATTTAAGGATATCTTATTCAACTTATTCGCATTACAACCATGAACTCCGATATTTCAACAAAAATTTATTAAAAAAGTGTTTCCCAAGAATAGAGTTAAAAATGTAATTTTTTAGGTTATTTTTACAATGCAAATTCAGTAGAATTTTATTTTTCTTTATAATTGTATTTTAAAAAATTTGGAGTTCACAGTTCTGTGTGGTATAGGTGTTAGATATTACATAATTTTTTTCAAATACTATGCTTGCATTCCTATGCGCAAGGACAGTTTTGAAAAAACATCAATTTTCATTGCTAGTTTTTCTTACATATAACTATGGGTAAACTGTCTAGAAATTTATGAAAAGTTACAAAATGCTTTCTTTTTAGGTAACAAATATAACCACTGAATTAAAAAAATGTTATCATGTAACTAGCAAATTTTTAACAATTTACTATAGGACCACCTTAATAGATTTTCTTAATTACACTTTGCAAGAACGCTCTTACAGAGAGCGATTCCCTTAGCTCTCAGTAGGCAATCGCTCTTTATAAGAATCATTATTTGACAGAGCGATATTCATGACTCTTCATCCAAGAATAATTTAACACGGGCACGAAATTATTTTCAAATTTGGAATATTAACTCTTTCAAATAGCGGAGCTTAGAGATAGTTTTTCAAAAACTCTGATCCACTGTTTTCATTTACAAATCGGCTCCGTATTGCGATAGCTATTGATATAAGATTGAAGAATGTGTTTGGAATTTTATTTTTAGACAGTCTTATATCAAGTTATACTGGGCACCGATTCTTTACGAGGCAATGCACCTAAGCCCATCTATAAATCATACCGCTGTACTAAAATCAACAAAAAAGAATTTCTTATACACTTTAATAGTTTATAAATAAAGTCTAAAAAGTTTATTTACTTCAAGTTGTTTACATTTCTTTTAAAAAATTTCTTAATATTATTTTTTTTTCGATCGTTATAGGGCCAGAAGTCCCATTCATTAAAAGCTTATGTATGAAAACCTTTAAAAAATAATCAACAAATATATAATAAGATTACAATTTAAAAACCTCTATAAATATTGTATGTAGATTTATTTAAGAAAAACGCTAAAAGTTATCCTTACGATAATTTTAATTAGGACAAAACGGTACAATGTGGCACAGTGCTCAATGTGGCGCACCTCTATTTTAGGTACATTGATTGGTTTTAAACAAGCTAAGTGCCTTTATTTAGTTTTCTAATATACTTTATGTATCCTGAAAAGTTATTGTATCATATTAAAAATTCTTTACTCTAAAAATGGTGAAAGTACTTTTACGGCTATTTAAGTATAAAATTTATTTTCGATAAAGTTATTCATAATTCAATTTTTGCCATCCTGAATAAAGTAAGAAATTATTTATGTATATCTTGGACTTAACTACTGTTGATTTCTACCTTAAATTTAAAAAAATTGTTTGCATACATTTTATAAAATATTATAATAACATATAACCTGTTGTGGGCAATGTGGCACAGCATAATTAAACACATTATAAATGATTATTTATTTAGCAATCGAATAAGAGAATACGTTTAAATTAATTTCTAACAAAGTTATACTTTAAAAACTGGACAAATTATGCAGAAGATTTCAATGTACACATAAATCCTGAACTAATCTGACTTTTCATGTTGCACGATATTTTGCGTGAATATTTTTATATATTATTACAAATTTATTCAATAACGCACGGAATAAGTTGTTTAATTAATACTTAACATCACAATAGTACTATACTATTTTAAATTTATACTTATATCAATTTTATAGTAGTGCGCCGTATTGTCCACTATGGCAGAAAAAAGAGACTTGTGAATTTATTTATAAAAACTTGAAATTTAAGAAAATAAGCATTTAGACTTAAATAAAACTTTTTAGTATTTGCAGCTAAGATATAAAAGTAAATTGGGACCTACGGTGGCTCAGTCGGTAGAGTGTCGGATTCCCACGCCAGTGACCCGAGTTCGGTTCCCAGTCTCTACCGATTGATACAAGCACCTCTGTAAAACTTGCATGTGGTTTGTTAACAAACACATCGCAGATCCCCGTCGCCGATTAGCTCCATATGGTAGCACAAATATGGCAACGTTAAAAAAAAGATATAAAAATACCACTTAAGTCTCTTGAACATAACATTAAGTGAATGTTAACAAGCATATTTGTTAATGCGTCTTACCTTAGGTGCGCCATATTGGATCATTTTCCCTTACCGTAAACCGGGGTGACTTTGAGCCAAGCTTAAAAATCAGAATCTACTTATTATATTTTAGAAATGCGGTGTATTTTAATTTGTAACTATTGTTCATTTTCAGCTGCATTAGTAAATTTAAGTTTTTAAATATTTTTTAAATCTTGAAAACTTTACCTTCCCAACACTTGTCTAATTTTTCGCTGCTCAGACTTCAATTTTTTTAGTCACGTAATAATTTTGACAGACAATTCAAATGATTTTTTGTTCAAACAAATTGTTTTTATCGCCATTTCGGGGTGACTTACAAGGAAACCGCCCGATATGTTGTAGAAGATCGAAAAATAAGAGACACGTATTTTTTCTATCGGCCCAATCCGGTATTAAAGGGGTGAAAACCGCCCCTAAAGTTTACCCCCGAAAACGGGTTTTTTTAAATACCTTAAGTTCTAATTAATGTTTTGAATTAAAAACAAAATGGAAAATACTTCTCTTTGAATGATGAAACTAGCAAGTATAGTTTGGGCCCCAGGGGTGGCAACCCTTACTTTTTATTTCAGAAAAACATTATTTTTTAAACTATTTTTGTATATAATATTTGCAATAAAATGAATTAATTATTATAAAAATCATTTTTGAGCTTAAAATAAAAAATTAAAGTTGACGTGTTTCAGAGTTTTTGCAAACAAAAGCGTTATTGGGGGTAAACAACCCCTTAGGCGCAGAATACTTTCGAACCGTTAAAATAAATATTTTAAGTTATATAATGCATAATTTATTTTTATTTGGGCTAATTTTTTTTCTATGGGCTCTATTTCCTAAGGGGTGAAACGCAGCCCTAAAATTCACCTCCAAAATCATTTTTTTAGATATCCCAAGTTCAGATTAAAATTTGAAATGAAACAAAATGGAAAATATTTCTCTTCGGAAAAACTTTATTTTTTTTTAAATTATTTTTGTATATAATATTTGAAATAAAATTAAATAATTATTTATTTATTTATTGAAAACCAGAAAGAGATACAGTTTATATACAAACTGCAAAACCCTGCAGAGGTAAACTTAGTTACCTATACGCAGGTCTGGTATTAAGATATAACACCAAAAAAAAAATTATACAAAATATTAAATAAAAAAATATATATATATATATACTGAATACTAACTTAAAACTAAAACTGACTTAAAAACTAAGCATATAAAATTTTAGTTTCTTAACAATTTTCGTATTTTTATATAAAGCGATAAATTATATACAAAACAGTAAAATTGTATCACAGCGCTTCTTAATTAGATCTTATCCAATCTTTTAGCAAACTTTTTATGAGAGTTTTTAGTTATATTTAAAGTTTTAAACTCATTTTGTAAATTGTTAAAAGTTGTAATTGCTTTTTTAAAACTATTTTTGTCGCTAATCCTTTTGCTATTTTTAGGTATAGCTAAGTTTTTTCTCCTAGTTATACTAGTTGATGCAAGCTATTGGCTTTTTAGGTCTGTATAATGATATTTTAACGCCTCAAAAGTAAATAGTTGTTCCAAGTTCATAGGATTATCTTCAACAAAATTGTTCTTATTAATAACTTTCAAAATTTTTTTCTGTAATTTTTGCAATAAATCTCTATTATTTCTATAAGCTCCATCCCAAGCTAATATTCCATAACTTATTATACTATGAAAAAATGCATAATATATCATTCTTAATATTTCTGTTGGCATTGATTTGGCAATTTTATAGAAAATATAGACTAGATATTTCCTTTTTTGTATTATACATTGAACTTGTTTATCCCACTTCAGATTGTAGTCAAATACTATTCCCAAATATTTGCACTTTTCTACTCTAGTTATATTTCTATCCTTAATCTTAATATCTATTTGAGGTGGAACACTATCAATGTAGTTACCATAGGTCATAACAACAGTCTTCACAACAAATTATTGTTAAAATTAAAAATCAAAGTTGACTTGTTTCAGGAATTCTTCTACTAACAGCGTTATCGGGATTAGCAGCCTCTTGGGCGCGGAATACTTACAATTAGTACCATTGAATTAAATTTTTTGAGGTGTATATATATATATATATATATTTAGTTTATGTTCGTGTCAGTTTCTTTTACCGAAATAACGTAATTAATTAAGTCGTTTATAAACTCTTATACTTATTGGGCAATTTAAATTCGAGTATTTTGCACGTACTTATAGGTAAATAAAAAGGATGGAACTAGGAAAAGAATGGGTGAATTAAATGATTGGCTAATCTAATGAATAGGAGCTAATTGTTATTATTATAAAATATTAATTGTTATTATTATATAATTACTTTTTATTAAAAGTAAAATATAGGTATATTTTCACAAATTGTTAAAAAAGATTCGATGAAATATACAAACGAGCTTACAATTTGTTTCTTATCACAATTAATTTTGTTTAAGGATTATAGGTTGAACAGTAATGAAAATCTTCAAAAAAATGTTTAAAGCACAGTGATTTCTGCCACCATGAACATTTTATAATAGCAGTATTTTTACATCCTGGTACCTCACAATGAGCTTGGGATCCACCAAAGCTAAAGTCCACCGGATTTATAAATTCATTTGGTTTATTCTCGATATAACCGATTTCATACCAAGAGTATTTATACAGATTTACGTATCGAGGAGAAAATAACTGATTGTGCACCAGAGATTGTAATTTAATTACATTATTTCGTACGTGCAAACTTATATCTTTATCCAACAAAATTACACTATAAGAAAAAAATTTTCCATATACGAAAGCCAAACACATTCAGTGGTTGTATTTGTCCAGTTGTACCTTTAAAATTTTTTAAAAGTTTAATGTTTTTATCATCAGATTTTTCTCTTTCTACTGCTTCTGTGCAATGTCCGCTCCAAGAATCAAACTACTATTGCTAATTTCGCATTGCAAAGAGAAATATTTTCCATTTTGTTTCATTTCAAATTTTAATCTGAACTTGGGATATCTAGAAAAAAACGTTTTTGGGGTGAATTTTAGGGGTGCGTTTCACCCCTTAGGAAATTGGACCAATAGAAAAAAAATTAGTCAAAATAAAAATAAATTATGCATTATATAACTTAAAATATTTATTTTAACGGTACGAAAGTATTGTGCTCCTAAGGGGTTGCTTACCCCCGATAACGCTTTTATTTGCAAAAACTCTGAAACACGTCAACTTTAATTTTTTATTTTAAGCCCAAAAATGATTTTTATAATAATTAATTAATTTTATTGCAAATATTATATACAAAAATAGTTTAAAAATAAGATTTTTCTGAAATAAACAGTAAGGTTATTAACAGAAGTATTTTCCGTTTTGTTTCATTTCAAAACATTAATTAGAACTTAAGGTATATAAAAACAACCGTTTTCGGGGGTAAACTTTCGGGGCGGTTTTCACCCCTTTAATATCGGATTGGGCTGATAAAAAAATACGTGCTTCATCATATGCTCCAGAACAAGAGAAAATAAATATAAAAAGCAAAAAAAATTGCCCTGACCGGGGCTCAGGGCCAGCGATCTTACACTTAGTAGGCACTTACCTTGACCACTCTGCTAATCAGACTCTTGAATTTTTTCAACGTATAAGCAATATATAAGCCATAATAGAAACAATATATTGTTGTTATATGATATATGAAAAATATATTTTGATAAGACAACAACAACAAGCAACATTTTTTATTATTTAGCATTCAAAGGGATATGAAATACCAACCCGATTTCTACCTTACCGGCTTTTTACTTTTTTAATCTCATATTTGTGTTCGTACTTTGTAACTTTAAAAACCATTCATTATACGTCTTTTAAATAAATAATTTGTTTGTTTGATAAAATATATTTAAATTTATTAAAAAAACAAGAATACAAAAACAACAAGTAACATATGAGGTAGAATTTATTTTTACCTAATAATATTTACCATTTGTTAATATTAACCATTTGTTTTTAATTATTCGCTGACTTAGGTGCTCTTAAGATTTTTCAGTGCATTTGTTAGGGGGACATGAAAGGCAAGAGAAGATATCTATGTCATCGACTCAATTTTTAATTTTATTAAATATTTTTTTAAAAATTTTATTGAAAAGATGATACATTCGAATTTTTCTTTATCAATGTAGAATAACCGAAAATTTTCAAGCAATTCCATTTATATAATCGCTACTAGGTTTACGTTCCAGATATCAAATACGGTTATTTATAACGGGGAACTTAAAGTTTGTAGTGACAAAATGAATAGATTTACTTGCAAGAATTTGTAATTTTTATTTATTGATAAAGAAAGAGCCTATGGCGTACCGTTTTTTCTATAATATTGAAATAATTATTTAGAAAATAAAATACGTAGAGTCGGTAACGTAGGAATTCCTCTTCTCATCCCCTTAAGATGAGGCCGTATCTACTGTCCTTCTCTAATTACATTTTTGCTATTTATTCAAATTGTAGTTTGTTAATTTAAAAACTAAGAGTCATCCCCAACTCTTTGTAAAATAAGGAATATTTTGAGACTTAAAAAAATATTTAACATTATTTCCTTTCCGAGAATACTACGAAACGCGAAAATTGGGGTTAGGTTTCCGTTTCAAACTATTCTCGGAAAGGAAATAATGTTAAATATTCTTTTAGGTCTCAAAATATTCCTTATTTTAAGAAGAATTGGGGACGACTCTTATTTTTTCACTTAACAAACTACTACTTGAGTAATTAGCAAAAATGTGATTAGACAAGGACAGTAGATACGGCTTCCTCTTAAGGTGATGTGAAACCCACTCTGCTACCGACAATTGCAGGGACCCATTATTTTCATTTAACTCTCCATTCTTCTTTATTAAAACGGCCCAAAAAATATTTACTCAAAATTGAAAATTAAATCGGTAACTATTGAAGTTTCACATCACCCAGACTACGTTTTCTATTCTCTAAATAATTGTTTAAATATTATTATTCAAGAAACGATACGCCATGGGCCCTTTCTTTATCAATAAATAAGAATCAAAACTTTTTTCAAGTAATTCTATTAATTTTATCACTACGAACTTTGAGTTCCCCGTTATAAGCAACCGTATTTGATAATTGAAACGTAAACCTCGTAGCGATTAAGTAAATGGAATTGCTAGAAAAATTTCAGTTATTCTAACATAGATATCTTCTCTTGCCTTTCATGTCCCTCTAAAAAATGCACTGAAAAATCTTAAGCGCACCTTAGCCAGCAAAACATAGAAAACAAATGGTTAAATATTTTTAGCTTAAAATAAATTCTACATCATATGTCAGTTGTTAATTAAAAATTAAAATCAAATTTGAATGACGAAAATCGGATAAGATTTACTCAATGCTTTTACACTACTACAATAGTCAGATATTACGTGGATCACTTTCTTAATAAGGCAAATGTTATCCGATTTTTATCATTCGAAATTCATTGATATTGGACATTTTTGTGTAAACATATTCATTTATAAATAATAATCAATATACCCGTGAAGTGCAGCAGATCATATTTATATCATTTGTATAACGTTATAAAGTTCTCCAATTTTTTACGATTCAAACTTTGTCGCGATCAGGACTTTTTGTATATAAAATATTGTGGTTTAAAAATGTACAATTTTTTAATAGTTGCAAATTACTAAAATACGATAACGGCAAATTTGTTTTTATGACGGGTGAGGTCCCGGCCAAAGCTAGTTTCCAACAATAAGCCTGCAGGGTGGTGTAATAAAAAGGATTATGTTCAACGCAATCGACCGAGAGCCAGTACGCCGGCCGTCATAAAAAATGTCTCTTCGTTTATGGAATAACTTAACTGATTAATAAATATTGTTTATTATTAATAAATAAATCTGTTTACCCAAAAATGTCCGATGCCAATGAATTTCGAATGATAAAAATCGGATAACATTTACCTTATCTAAAAAGGGAACCACGTAATATCTGACTATTTTAGTATTGTAAAATCATTGAGTAAATCTTATCCGATTTTCGTCATTCAAATTTGATTTTAATCGACATTTTTTGTACATTAAAATGGTTTCTACTATTTTTGTGTTTACTTGTTTATACAAAATTTAAATAAAGTTTTGTTTTCATCGATGGAAAGGTTCTTTCTCTTGACCGGTAGCCTCAGCCCCGACCTTTCCTCCACGGATTATCCTCCCCTCATTATGGGTTGTAAAATACGAAGACGGTCTCCAAATTTTTTCACTATGATTTTTCCCGGGTAAATATTTTCCACCTACACTTCGCCTATCAACGGTTTGGTCTGAGACACATATATATATATATATATATATTTATATATACTAAATAATCATACTAAAACATATGCGGCGGCATGACCCATATTACTAGCCATTGATGAAAATTGTGTTATGTTTTACATCATTACAAAAACAAAATTTTCCTAAATAACTTGCTTATGCATCTTCCACATTATATACTATGTTGTTGAGACACAGTCATGACAAAGATTTCCTAGAACTTTTCTATTTCTCTTCATTCTTAAAAAAGTTACAAAATAGTCTGATACATTAGCCGCTGATAAAATGTTAAGATAACTTTGAAGTAAATACCTATAGTTAACATTTAAACATTATACATTATAATTAAACTTATATTAAATCTTAAAATAAAAGTAGTTTATGAAAAATGTTTCAATTTACGTACTTCTTTATGACTATATTATTAATGATTTATTAATTTTTTTTAAATGATAAACCATTGATTTGTGTATTATTAAATTAAAATAAAATTAAAGGTTAAAATAAAATTAAGAAATACTTTGTCACAGGAAAATTAAATTGTTTTGATATTGTAAGTTTTTGCCCCGCCTTTCTTGAACGAGAAAATCTTACGTAAGAGAGGGGTCCCGAAAACTTACGGTCCCTTATGCGGGGGTAGGGGGGAGTTTAAAGTACGAAAAATAGCCCTTACGTAAATTGTACACGGCCTTTGTACCTAAGTATAAATGTGCTTGTATCAAGTATTTAAGTACCTCCCAAAAGTACAAGAAAAACTTGACATAAAATACTTAAATACTTTTCTCAAGAACAAAATTACTTTTATATTAGTACTTAAGTACTTATTTCCGTAGTAAGAACAAAATTACTTTAAAGAAGTACAAATTTACTTGAAGAAAGTACAAAAGTACTCTAATAATTATAAATACTTGAGAAATGTGCTTAAATACTTTATTAAAAGTACTTTTATACTTGAGTAAAGTACGTGAAATACTTTGTGTCAGTACATTTGTACTTAAGTATGATGTACTTTAGTACTTTGGTTGAGTATATGTACTTGTACTTTAAACCAAAATGTATAATTTTAGCCATCCGTGTCTACAACCTAACGCTAAGAGGGTTGATGAAAATATAATAGCGGGTGGTGGACTTAAACTTCACCTAATACATTCTATATTACAAATATAGAAGGGGATAATAAATGCATCACAATTATAGGGAACCAGGTTTAATACATACAGTATTAAATTACCTCTGCAAAGTTCACTTCAACTTCGACCTTTCACAAACAATAAACAATAAAACAAATATGTTAAGGGGGTAGATACATCTTAAATCTGAACTAATACTTATTATTTTCAGTACTAATTAAAAAAAATTTTAATGAAAATTTATACTCAAGTAAAAAAATTATACTATTATAAAAAAATGTACTATTTCATCAGAGGTAAAGGCCGAAATATCAATTTCAGTACCAGAAGTCGAGCGTCTAACTTTTAATTAAAAATTCACTGATATATTCCAGTGGTCGTAAAGTATAGCATCTTCCTATAAGCGGATGTCAATTTTTTAAGTTTCTTTCACTTTGTTTTGACACTGGCTACCCTCGCTACCAAAATCTCGAAGATTAAAAACGAACAACTACTATAATCACTCGTTTGAACGCAGAACACCATTACATTTTTATTATTTATAAACATTAAAATTGAATATAGCACTAGAAAAGTGTCTTAGAGTCGAAATTTCTTCAAGATTGTGGTACTGCAGGTAGTCAGTGTTAAAACAAAGTGAAAAAAACTTGAAAAATTGACACCCGCTTACAGTGAGATGCTATACTTTACGACCACTGGACTATATCAGTGAATTTGTCATGAAAGGTTAGACGCTTGACTTCTGTACCTGTAATCGATATTTGGGTCTTTTTCTCCGGTGCAATGGTACAGTATATGCGTAAGAATATGACAAATGTTTTAAATAAGTATAAATTTTTATTAGAAAATTTGGTATCAAGCATTAAAAATACTACTTTTTATTTCAACTTTAAGGTGTATATACCCCCTTAAATAAACTTTGAATATAGATGAGTGTATAAATATTGTTTATTAGGTACCTAAATAAAATTCTCAATATAAAAAATATGATCTATATAGTTGTCAATAGTGATTAATCCTTTGAGTCCCAAGGTCCTTATACGATTGAAACAAAAAATGTGAAGCGATTAATTAGCTCAAGAATGGTCTAAAAGGAGTATACAAATAACATCCAAAAGAAAAAAATGTTCCGAGTATGATTTTTCGAAATGGATCTCAAAAACTGATATCTGTCGTGCTCTTATGTTAATTAAATTTTGTCAATTAGCATGGTAATTAGTTAGTTTAAGAGTTATTATACAAGTATCGAGCAAAAGGATTCAAAATAAAAATTTTATTACGAATTTTTAAGAAAAAATCTCTAGCGCTATACGAATTGCTTTCCGTCAAACGCATTGCTTTTTTGTTATGGCATCACCATTTGCATAATATTTTCAAACGAATTCCCTCTTTTAGACTTTAAAATATGCTGACATCTTCGGCTTGATCAGTCATGGACAAACTAAGTGTCTTTAAATCAGATACAAGATACCAGATACAGTCGTATCTAAAAAATTATGGTACTAGATACTTTTCAACAATATCTCCGAAACGCACAGAAAACTTTTCTTAATAATTTTTGTCTAATATACCCTTTGCTTAAATATTGTATCTAGATACTTGAGTATCTAGACCATCAAGTATCTAGACACTTACAGAGGAAAAAACCGCTTTCAATTCATTAGCACTTAGCTTCCTCAAACTAAATTAATTGTTCCAATATGAAACTCTTTATTCTAATAAATTAATTTTAAATTGCTATATCTCTTTCTAAATAATAGCTCAAAAAAGGGTGTGCTTTTTAATCATTGATGGTTTGACAAAAGATGATTTTTTACTAAAATTCCAGAACGATAGGTAATAATCCTTAATACAGCAATTTTATCTCTGTACGCAATTTATTAATATTATTTAAATATTTGAATTAAATGTAATCAGATGTTAGAATTAGATTCACTAAATTCCTACTCATTTAAAATTTTGTGAACGATTTACCATCATAGATTTCCAAGATATAACCATTTAAACTAAATATGACTTTCGTTGTATAACAAAAGAAGGGAAAGAGCCTATCTAAAATTTGTGGTTGTAAAAGATAGGTAATCGTATGCACTTTATAATGCATGTACACTAAATTGATGATAATATTTCTAACATGCCAAAAATCTTGAAAAACTAAAACACAAAAATTTAAAAAAACGAAAAATTGTCATAAAAAAATAAGTTGATGAATCTTTAAATTTCTTTTTAATTTCGAATCTTCATTAAGAAATTAAAACAATGAGCCCTATTTGGTAAAAAATGACCTGTTCATTCTCGAGATATAAGTCCTTGTAATGTGGACAAAGAACTGTTTCAAGAGATAGTAATAAGCTACCGTTTTGGAAAGTTTCAGATTAAGTGCTGCCGATTTACTCCAGTATTCTTAGCTGACTAAAAATCGATTATTTTTTACAAAACGATTTTTTTCCTTCAAAAGAAAAAGATGAAGCCTAAAAAATTTTACAGAATATTCTTCTCCGTATTCCTAATCATTTCAATTCTAAAAAAAAAATTCCTCGTTATATTTCACAGATATAACCGTTTGAAAGAAAATGAGGATTTCGTGAATAACAAAACATGATGATCATTCAAATGCATTATCACTTAATTAATGATATTATTTTGAAGGTATCAAAAAATCCGAAAAACTAAAACTCAAAAATCGTAAAACCGATAAATATAACCGCTGATTGACTCTAGTAATCATGGGAAATAGAAAATTGAGAGATAAAATAAATCTCGTCCCGAAATCGGGATTCCGCCCCGTCTTGACTTATTGTCGAGATTCAAAAAAAACAGTTCTGAATCCTAGAACCCGACGGAGTCTCGAGCCCAGTCGCGATTCCCGAGTCCAAAATTAAACAATATTAGAGAAAAAATAACGTGGATACCATCTGGCTCCATTTCTGTGAGAATACCCTCTACGTATAAAATGATGCTTTTTATGCTTTATATTTATAATAAGACTGTGCTTTATTACTTTTAATAAAAATATATTTTTGTTCAATTTATTTCAAAACACTTTAAAGCTGTATGCAAAGCTATTGTACAGATTTAACTGATTATTGATCTACTAATAAAGTTTATAGCAGCTAATGAAGAAACTTGAATTAAGGTAGCAATAAATTTCTCATCATTTATAAATATAAAAGTCATAAGAATAAAAGGATTCAAATTATCATATGCTTTCTTTTCATGGTTTGAAATATGGTATGTACAAGAAGTAACTCTAAAAAGCAGGGTATATAAAGTAAAATATCCAAATATCCCAGTGCAGTCCATCCGTTAGCTGATTAAGACATTGTAGCAATAAATAGCGCTGAACGTTTAGTATTAGATGGCTTGACTTGAATGTTGTGTTGTGTTATGTGCATGGCCGATCGTGTAGGAGAAAGCGGCAGCGTGGCAGTGTCGTACGTAGGTGTGGGGGCCGGAGGGGGTGAGCAGAGCCCGCCGATACCAATGCAGAATGAGGCGAGCGCCGCTCCCGCGGCCCCCCAGACCCCACAGGGTGGGGATCCCGGACTCACGGTACTCCATCCACCAGTCTCGCAGCCCCAGGTAGCGTCCGCGATACCGCCCTACTCCACGATGCTGCCCAGTTTTGGACACTACGCCACTGGTGAGTATAACCACCAAAAGCTTCCTCCCTCAACTACCATATACATCGTTTGACGTTCAAACTTTATTAAACATACCATTCAATAACAGTTTTATATTATTCCTTATAAACACGTATCGAAATTAATGTGCAGGAGTTGGCTCTAATTATTAGAAATACTTTTGTAGCATGAAAATAAATTTATCTGTGCCATATATAATAGAATAGTTTACACAAATTTTTACAAATGCTCATTTTTAATCCTTTCAAAGATGTTCTATATCTCTTAAACAACACTAGACCAATAAAAGAATAAATTATAAAACCGAGATCACCAGTAATTAGAATAAAAATTAAAATTAAAATTAAAGACTAATTACATTTTATAGGTACTTCTAGATATATAAGGAACTTTGAATATGGATACAATTAAAAAAAATTATGTTAAATTCTGATAAAATCATTTAATAAACTTTGCTGTTGGTCTCACTTGGAATTACTAAGAATAACTAGAATATTCTTATTTTTTCTTAAATCACAAGGTTTTTAATAATTTGGCCATCTACTAGACATATATATATATATATATATATATATATATATATATATATATATACTTAGACTCAGTTTTGTTACCCCGAATGAATACAAACAAAAAATAGAAAGATCCTGCACTAGAGTGATTTTCTGATTTGCAGTTTTAAAAGATAAAGTTATTATTACTTACAGAAGTGTAATATATATTGTAATCATATCGTTTAACGTCAAAAATAATGCTGATTCCTGCACTTCCCTTTCGTAATATTCAGACCACATATGAATGTAACTGACTTTTATTTTCGCCTTTTTCGTATTTGTCTTTTATATTTTACATCTACATATTGTGCTTGCTAAATTAATGTTATCGAGTTTGTACTAGGCTGTGATCTACTAGCTACCAATAATGCAATTTAATGGAAAATGTTAATTTCAGGTGGTGGCGATTATGCGTATAGCGCCGCGTACTCCCAGTACTCGAGTGCACCCTACGGCGGATATAGTTACGGAGCAGCGACTAGCGGGTTGCTCAGTAAGTAAACAGTGAGTATGCGTACCGAATAGATCAGGGTCAACATGACAACTTGCACAATTATTACCTTGGAATTTGTCGGATCATTACAAACCATCCTATTAAATTTGTTTTTGTTATTTTCATCGATACCGCGTGTAAATTGAAATAAAATTTCATTTAAGTTTTAAATAATTCATTAAGGTAGTTCTTCCATGAAGGGGTGGAATCTATTTTTGTTATCTATATTTCTTAATCGGGTCGATAAAAGTAATATTGACTTATTTACGTAAAAATTAAACTTATATAAATTTAATACAAAACATTTTATACTACTGTATTTGTAATTTAAATTTTTAATTCACGAATACACTCTTTGCTTTATAAACGTATATTATATAATAACTCGTTTGAATTTTACATAACTTATTATTTCTGTTTACATATTTAGTTTAGTTAAATATAGATAATTTTCTAATATTTAGTTTAGATTACTTGACTGCTATAAGACCATATAGTAAATTATCCCGGGTAAAAACGGCTTGTATATGATCATATATAACGTTTCAAATATGATCATATAATGACCATAAACTAGTTACGGCAACATATGAACGTATATGCTCTTGTACGGTTTTTTGTCATCAAAATATTTATTCGGGTAGATTTTCCATTATATGACTTGAAAAACTGCTCTGAACGTATATAAAGTTGTCTTTCTTGGAACACTCAAACTGAGGGATTAAGCTATGATACTATTGTTGAAAGGATCCAATAAAACCTCATAAAATCCCATAAAATATCTAGCGATCTAATGAGAATTTTCCTAGTAAACATTTAATATGTTTCTATGAGAGCTTGAAAGTATACTATTTTTGTATTGGTTTTAATTGAAAAATACGTATTACAACGGAGTTTTTACAAATATATAAACAACTTATAGGGATTATAAGAAAAGTATTTATGCCCATCTGAACGAAAATGGCCACTTTTTTCCCTGAAAAGCGAGACCAAAATTATACTTTTTGCCCGCAAAAATGATTAGCGGGAAAAAAGTGACTTCACTAGAAACTAGTCCAAATTCCTTTCTTTCATCAAGATCTACCAATAACCCTGATTATCGATTGTCTTTTAACAATATTGTCTTTTAACCGTCCATTGGTCCCGCTTTTCAAGTCAAAAAGTGGCCATAGTTGAGACGGGCATGAAGTACTTATGTAACTCGAGAAAAAAGTCGATTTTTCCCTCGGGTGATACTGTCCTTGCTTCGATTCGCTCGCTCGGGCAGTAAACTTACTCGCGGGAAAAATATTCGACTTTTTGTCCTTGTTACATAATGTACTATTATTTAAAATTAATGAATAATTCCGATTGAACCATGTTATGGTTTTGGAATTACGACTGAAAGAGAAAATTAACAATATAATACGTTTAAATAGGTTCAATATGTATTTTCCTATACACGAAGAGAAATGTATCTGTAAATATTGCTATAATTTTCACGAAAAATTACTATACCGTATATTAACGTGGAGACAAACTCGTATTTTATTAAATTTTAGTATACAGTATAGTAAAATTTGAAATCACCAAATTTTGCTATACTGAATAGCAAATTTTACAATACTATGTATCTATTGATACAATTTTTTTTTAATTTTCAATCTTATTTTCATTTTGAATTTTTGGTGCATTCTTCTCCGACTTTGTTATCGAGTGTCGGAGAAACTTTTTACGTGTTGATTTATCGGTTAAACTATATTTACTTATTCGTAGTCTAAAAGTCGCATTTTTACAGTTGAAGTCGGGTAAGCCTAATTTACATATATCGCAAGCTATTTACATATATCGATACCTAGTAACGCATGATCGCAATCGCAGTTCTAATTGCATTTAAAGATTTGAAACTCTCTTATATAGCAATCGTACGGAAATCTCGCCACTTGCGAGATAACTTTACGAGACGCCTCCTAGTGGTAAAATATATAAACTAGCGCATTTTTTAAATGCAAGAACGATACACGCAAAATATAATAAGCCTTTGCAAGTACTTTTTTTTATCAATGATAGGTTATAAATAAATAGTAACTTAGTTTTTTATCTTATTATTTATTATTAAACAAACATTATATCCATGTTTTTCGAATATAATACAAACCATCTGATAACATTGTCATATGAGAAGAGTGAGCACGTGTTTTCGCGACGACCGGAAATTTTGTCGCGCCAACAGCTAATTAGGACGGTCATTAGACGCGGTAATTACTGGTCCCGGTGATTCCTTCTTTGTTTCCATACTATTTGCTAACTTACCTGCATATATTTACAACAAACTTGCTTAAATTTTACTACATATTACCAAAAAGTATATCCAGAGTTTTTACTATACTACATAGCATTTTTAATACTGCTGTATATCATAACTTTATAAATATATAGTAAATTTTCATAGAAACATAGTAAATTTCCTACATATGTCGAGTTTGTCCCCGGCTTAGTAAAAAGTATAGTAATTTTTACTCAAACATTTCTCTCCGTGTAGAAAAATTATATGTATTTATTTGCATTACCTAATATAGAATTATGCTTACAAGATTTTATTTAATCGTATTTTTTAAGACTTTTCGGGTGCAAATACACGTATTAACGGATGTAAAAATATATGTATTTATATAAATTTTTCTTAAATGTTAAATGACAAGAACATGGGATCTTAGTAGAACATCACATAATTATTTACTGATAAATCATTTATCATCTCGTAGTTCATGAGTGACCGCTAGGTGATGAAAGTCTGAGTTTTCCAGTTACGAGACCAAATGGGCGGATAAAGAAAATAAAAGGCGCCGCGATATAGCCTTCTGCAAGAAACAGTTCTTCGGAGCTCTTTTCTTTTTTGACATTTGCTGGATCGCCCAGGAGGCTGATTATCGGATATATGACATTGCGAGTTCATAAATTTCCAAAAAATATTATAATTCACATATACTTAAATTAAATTATCAAAAAAGTAAAATTCACATAAATTTTCAATATAAATATGAAAATTTTTTACTGAAAAAGCATAAAAAGAACCATTGCTTCCTTATCAGATAAATCCACTAAAACCATACAGAAATCTAGAAAAATAAAATACAGAAAATATAGAATTATTATAAATTCTAATTAAATAGTTAGATGCTCATTAAAAAGTTGCTAATTGACGCTTGTAAGAACTTTGTGCACTAGAATAGTAAATTTCGACACGGGTGCGGATTATTTAGCTCATGTGACGTTTTTCGCACGAGCGAAGCGATTGAGAAAAGTCACACGAGGTAAAAATCTTCTTACGCACCAGTTTCGAACCGTATTTTATACCACGAGAGCCGAATAATCATATGGAAGTTATGATTTTGAGGTTAGAGTGGTATAAAATTCTTTATAGCACTGTGTGGTCTAAATCCGCACTTAAGTCACACCTATCCGTGACTTAAGTAGTCCATTATTGCACCGTCCATTATTCCACTCGGGAACTAACCTCACGTTGCAATACTGGACTGCTCAAGGCACGGCTAGGCGTGACAGCGGATTTAGGCAATCAGTGCTATAAAATAGTATACAATACTCGAGTCAAAAGTCGTCCTTCATAGCACGGCGTTTAGCACCCTCGATACGCTCGGGCGCTAATACACGCCGTGCTGTAAAGGACAATTAGGTCACACGTATCATAATGTACTATATTGAAACCATCAAGTATTAATTCTCAAGGTATCCCCTTTTTGGTATTTAATTATTCTTATTAAAACAAATAGAAACAGATAAAAAATGTATCTGGTATTACTTATAATTTCCTATAAAAATTAATTTTGAAGTAGTTTTAATGGGATTTTTCGGGTGCAAATACACACTATAAACCGCATAACAAAAATTTGTATTGGTTTTTATGAGAGTCTTTCAATCGGGATGATTAATAAAATATTTTCTGATAAGCATATTAATTAAAAAAATGAAATCAGAAAATTTTCAAATTTGATTTCATATATATATTTGCCCATATATGATCATATATGATTATACATGATTATGTAAAGCCAAATGAGGTAATATATATAACCATATATTATATAACTGTATATTATGCACCTGGGGAATAACGCGTGAATAAAGTCAGCCAGCGATTGGCAGCGAACCACACGCAGGCATTTACTGGCTCACTTTTTTCACGTGTGCAATATACGATTTTTTAACATACCCACCGTAAAGTTCGTACTCGTTCACTACCGAAGAAGGAAAAAAGTGCTACATATTTACGCCTTAACCTCATTCTAGTTCCAGGCGCCACGCACTGTTTGTGCCCAAGCCGAAGGCGAGGGCACTTGCGTGTAGAGCTGGGGGACTAAACTGCGGGCAGGGAATTAATGTAGCACTTGTTTCCCGACTCGGCGGGGAAGAAGTAATAACTTTACGCGGGGGTGTGTTAAATAATAATGTATTACCTTATGACTATAATATACGATTATATATGACTAAAATTATATGGATTCATTCGAACATCCAAATGTTCAACTTTTTGTATATTCATATAGGTACATAGTATATAATGATATAAAGCCATATATGGGCATACATGACCATAAACGTTCATACATACTTAAATATGTTGCCATAGTTCGTTTATGCTCATACATGGATTAATATTTACATTATGGGTGATTTTCAGTAAACTGTCAAATTTCATGTCCGATGTATTTATCAGCATTAAATAACCTGCATATATAAATCTCGCAATTAAATATGTTTAATATTTTACGTATCTTACTCGTACTATATTGAATACTAAGTTGAGCACAAAAAAGTTTGTATGCCTTAGTAAATTAATCAAATATGACTAAAATATCACCTAGGCCACGGAACTCCGTGGCATGTAAAATTCGTAATAAAGTGTCAGTTTTATGTATGTATAAGTAAATAATTATTATTTTAATCAGTATATTTTCAAACTATGGGTATATAAGTATAATATAAACTTTGAACGATATTCGAATAGGTATGTCAAAATATAAATTTTATTCACATTAGTATTTTGTCCTTCGATTTTGCAACAATTCAAATTATTTCGAAATTTAACGAATAAATTTTAAACTTTGATATACAGCGCCGCCCAGCTTCGTTATTTCAAATTAGGGACATATGAATAGAAAACCAGAACAGTTTCAGATGCGGACAATTGAACCTTTTTTGGAATTGAGACCATTCTTTATGAGAATAAGGAAGGTACGACGATTTCAGTAACTGTCGTGGTATTCAAATCTGCTGTTAGTTCAAAACTTTACCGTTAGAAAAGTATTTTTTGTATTAGTTCTTACTGTATATAATAAATATTAGACCCCCTTGACAGCTCAATGGGTCAGCCATTCAGAGCTTAATATAAACCTAAAATTTTGTGTTTTTAAGGTTACGTTTGATCGCTTGCCATTTTGCGTTTTCAAAAGACCTTTAATTCCATTTTTGGTACGTAAAGGTACAGCCTCTGTAAAATAGGTAGTTTTTTGAAAATCGTTAAGTTGGTCCCCTTATAACTTTTTTCTGTGTGCACCTTTTGAGCTCTAACTTTTAGGAAACATAGGAAAAAAGCTAGCGGCAAAAATTCATAGTCATGCACAAAATACATCAATACACAAAACGAAATCAAGTGCATTGTTTTCTAGGATGTTTCAACTGCGTTTCCTGAAAGTTAGAGCTCAAAAGTTGTTCAGTGAAAAAAGTTACCGGGTACCAACTCAAAATGTACCTAGGGGTACTTAGAGCTACGCATTTTTTGACAGCTTCTTTTGATGGATACTTTCACATAAAAAATCAGTTGTTTATTAAGTGACCACCTGCGCAATGTTTTTTTAAAAAAGCATAAGAATGACCCATATATATATAATAATAATAATTCAGGAAAACTACTTATACAGTATTGAACATTTTTTGAATAAAGATGGTTTAAGAAACAGTCATTAATTTGCGTACACCGTTGATAAAAGAGTAAATATTGTTTGTAATACAATTGTGTTTTTCAGTTTTTTCTTAATAATCATTATTGCTTTGTATTGGTGACATAAAAATTATTTGTTTGATACATGTTTAAGTTTGTTCTTGTATATCTTAAATTAAGCAAAATGAGCGTTGTACGTATAATAAATTAAACAATCCAAAAGAAAACTGTAAATAAAAGAGCACAGGATTACTAAAAATTCTCACCTCAAGATATCACACTAACGTTCTTCCTTCACGTCCAAATAGATTCGACGTATTACTACTGCAACGGGGACACGCTGGCGTCGTCTCAGAATGGCGGCGGCGGTCAGGGACTCCAGCAGCAGCAGCATCATCATCATCATCATCATCAGCAGCAGCAGCAGCATCCACTCCAGCTGCAGCAGCAGCAACATCAGCAGCTCCAGCAAAGCGCGAGCATCGACAGCACAGCTGATGTGGCATCGCGTTCCCCACTAGCAGCGACGAGAGCCAGCAGCGGCGCTTCTGCGGCCTCGCCCACGGGCAGCGCCTGCACCAAACCAGAACTCGCGCAAACGCCGACCGACATGTACCTCGCCTGATTGCTCGGTCTCGCCGACGTCCGCAATAGGGACTATGCGAGCTAGGGCTAAGGGAGCTCTCAATCACACACACACACACACACACACACACACACACACACACACACACACACACACACACACACACACACACACACACACACACACACACACACACACACACACACACACACACACACACACACACACACACACACACACACACACACACACACACACACACACACACACATACACATTTAAATAACGATAACGGGAGGTGAAAGAGAAAACAGATTATGACACTGAGAGAAGAGGGAGAGGGAGGAGGAGAAGAGATGATCATCTCACTGTAATTCAATGTACTGATCTCTAGACTCGCGCGGTCGCCAGCCTCGCAGTACTCAACTCCGACGGCTTACCGCGCTCCACTCGCCAAGTGCACAAGTCTTACCTTAGATAGTTTAATTTATCAGCATCGATTAGCACGACTTTTATGTTTTTTTTTCACTAAGAATACCTTTCCGACTCTCGGGGAGGGGGGATAGGGTGACTTTGTTTTTAGTAAACTAAACGAATATAACTTTTTTATACGATCGACAGTGGAGCGATTCTCCAAGTTGCAACGATTTGCCTCGAAGGTACCGAATTATTGTAATTTTGATGAAATGGATCAGAGTCGGCAATCAGAGCATTTATGTTAGGCAATGCAAGAGAAATGTGCCCGCTCGAGAATTGGAAACGGTATCTGAAACGCACACGTATGTTTACCTAAATACGTTTCTGCATAATCATAATAGAAAAGTAAAGTGGTATATTAAGAGAATTTACCGAAATTCTCCAAGTCTGTCGAAGCACGAACATGACATGATCGTGCATGTGTATATATACATCATGAAATAATATATATAATACATAATTATATATATATATATATATATATATATATATATATATATATATATAGATATATATATATATATATATATATATATATATATATATATATATATATATATATATATATATATATATATATATATATGGTCGATAGAGACGTCGAGAGCGCCGCTTCCGGACTTTTGATCCATCCCATGTCTCCACATCCTTAGAGTAATAAAATAATCTAAAGAATAATCTGCCGCGATTATTCGAAAAATGAGACTTTGAGAGCATGATGAATCCGTGAATAGATCGCACACCCTGTATAACTGTTAAGGATATCGCATATATATTTTTTGTAGAAAAACCAAAGACCACATCAAGCGAGAGATTTGAAGGAGAAAAAAAAAAATATATATATATATAAATAAATAAATAAATAAATAAATGAGTAAATAAATAAACAGATAGATAGAGATTAGACTACATCGACGATTCTGAGAAGAAAATATAGAAACAAAGAACAGAGCATTTGGTTTCACTATTGTGCGTTAACTTGAATGATTTCATTACTTGTATATAATTCATTATTATTTAAATACTAGAATCGAACGCGGTATAAACAAGGCGACGCTGATAATATAAAAATAAAATTCGGGAGCGAAGCAGAGGGTACAGTTGGTACATATATATATATATATATATATATATATATATATATATATATATATATATATATATATATATATATATATATATATATATATATATATATATATATATATATATATATATATATATATATATATATATATATATATATATATATATATATATATATATATAGTCCTTATTAATTGCGTTGATTTATACAGCGACTTTTTGACAAATTCATGTGAATAAAGTTCACGCTTTGTGGATCGGGAATCTAATAAGACTTTCTATAAGATAAAACGATTTAAAGCGTCACGAAAGCATATATGTTAACTATAAATATAGTGAATGAGGAAAATGTTAGCACCTTTGTACCCTTGGATTTCATAAACGAAACAATATTTAGTACTAAAAATATTACAGATTAACATCGTTTCGTAAGTAGTTACCGCGGAAGCGAGCTAAATGCATTAAATCTATAATTTTATGAATTCAAAATATTGTTTCATTTATCACGGCCAAGGGCGAAAAACGACTAAACTATTTTCCTATTTCCTATATCTATAATATACATATATCTATGCTTTCGTGACTACTTAATCGTAGCACTTAAAAAGTGCTTTAACAGGCTGAACTTTTACCAATGAATTCTAAAAATATCCCGAAACAATGAAATTGTACAAATATGAAGCGTTGTTCATGTGAATTTGACTGAAATAAACGCGAGACTCGCTCGTGCTTATAGTGAAATTCCTCATTTCAATCGCCGTGCGATTCGAGTAATCTCGTTAGTACTTAACTTATTGCTATCAAAACAAAAAATGTGCAGCAGAAATTGTTCTCGTGTTTCTCTTGATCGTTTAAAGCTCCTTTGTTACAAGAAATAAGTTTGGGAGCATTATTACTTAAGGGGTTATGTCCCTTTGCAGTTGTAGTTTTAAAGATTCTTTTAAAATTTGAAGTTAATCGGTTGAAAATTATTTGAGTTCTATTACTAGATTACTTGAAAAAATTAGTTTTGACAAAAACGCGTTTAAATTTTTATGTAACAATATAACGCGCCAGGTGGTGCTCGGAACTACGACCTCATAATCACAGTTAATTTCTTATATTGGGACCACTTGCATATCATTTTTGATAGTTTAAAGAATGTGATAAGCCAAGAAAAAGAAATTCGATTTTTTGAATATTTCAAAGTGGGTTAAGCCCTTAATTTGAATTATTACCACAGGTTTTAATGTAAAAAATTATTATTTTCTTGAAACACAATAAGAATTCCAAGTTATTTAAAAGATAATATCTAATATTATGTGGTGATAAACAAATTCGTGTTTATGAATTTGCGAGTAATTCGTATACTTAGACTGCAAAAATTCACAGAATGAGCATTCTGGTACCCATTTTAGATTTATTTTATGCACGTGCGATATCTTCCTTTCAGGAACATCAAGCTCTTTTAGATAGGTAATCCATATTGCGTTCCATCGAAAATCGTCTCCGTGATTTTATAAGGTTTAATTATTGCATATTACATTCTATATTGTTACTTTATTCTTTTACGCAATTATTACTGCGAAGACGATTACGACGATGATATATTATTATTTTTATTATTATTATATTATTATTATTATATTACTATTTCCTCTATTATCAATTATTATGGCAAATATTATCTTTATTATTATTAATATTATTATTTAATGCCTTTGATATTTATTAATTATAACGGTAATCTATGTGTAATAAGTTTTGCCAAAGAACCCTTCTTAAGAGGGCTTTCAAGCTCGATCTTCTGATTAAGTTACTATATTCAAACTTGTGAGATTCAATACATTAAATTTTAATAACAGTGAAGCAAAAATAAAATTGAAAATTGCAAATTGGGAGGTAATCTTTGACAAAAATATAGTCTTGCAGCATTTACACGAAACAAAAGAAATTAAAATTAAGCGAGAAAAACTCTATATACAAATCGTAGATTTGTATAGCTGATTTTTTGTAATAAGATTGACATCTTTCAAGTCCATTTCGTTCATTTGTGTGATATTCTTGTTCCGTATGCGCCACTCCTGTCGAGTCTCGCTGTTGATACTTGCAAACAAAACTCTGTAAATCCTTTTTAAATAAATATGAGGTTTATAAGAGTTGTCTCTCTTCTTTTATACCCTTCCCATATTTCATTTCTGTTCAACAGTAATCATTACGAAAATCGGCTGATATAGACTGATTAATATGAAGAAGCGACGCACAATTTATTTTATAGCAATTTATAACATTTTTTATAGGTGCTACGTCGACCGGAGTTGGGCCGCAACTGAATTTTTTGACGACACTGATCGTACGAAGAAACTGACGCTAGCCGGGCTGTAGTCGCATCGTTTAAAATATATAACGAATCTTACTCATAAATACAAAAGATTCTAAGATTTATTAATAGAAATACTATATTAAATAAAATATTAAGCAAAATAATATAATTCTTTTAATATAAATTGTTACATAGCTATACAGTGCGTCTCATAACTATAGAAACACCATAAATTTTCACGTTTAAATGTGTATATTATACCTTTTTTTAAAGAACCTGTAACTTTGGAAGCAAAAATCCGAGGATAATTTTGCAAAAAGCCAATGAATGGAAAATATATTCTCTTTAAAACATTACTAGAATATTTCTTTCGCATCAACATTAAAGAAGTTATCGTTCTTTCATAATTATAGAAACACTTTAAATTTTTAGACCCATTTAAATCAATGTAAATTTTTTATCTAGTATTCAAGTTTTGTTTAAACCGTCCGTGAATTTTTCATAAGTTAATGTAGACACAATATTTTGGTAACGTCTTAAAGAGAATAAAATTACCTTTTATTTGCTATTTTTAAAATTGTCCTTGGTTTTTTGCTTCGAAAGTTACAGGTTTTTTAAGAAAAGGTATAATACATAGATTTAAAAGTAAAATTTTTTGGTGTTTCTATAGTTATGAGACGCACTGTATAATAATAATTTTACAGTCACGTATTTTCTTAGATTACTTAGTCAATTTCTTACATGCTTCCACCTTGAGTAATATCATCGTAGAAGCGCTACTTAAAATACCTACCCTGGTAAAAATAAGTTTTGCACATAATTATATATATATAAATCATATAGTTATGTTTAATAATAAATGGTTATATGTAAAAGCATGTACAATTATCTATAAACTAGGGGGGGTTCGCGCTCCAATCCCAAATTACATTTTACATTACAGATATTTTTACGTAATTTGCAACACCTGAAAATATCGGAAAATAATTCAGTTTCATATGTACGTCCAACGGTAAAAGCACAAAAGAGATACCTATCCAGCGGCACGCATGCATATTACAGAAATGTACATGTACGCGTTTATAAAAACACAATTTGTATTTGATACACGTAAGGCAAATGTCTTAAGTTCTACTCATGTCCCGATTTCTATTCATACCAAAAATTGTGTATTATAAATTGTGTATTATAAAGCCATTGATTAAAGCAAATTTGAATATTAAAATATATATTGTAAAGTGAAATTAATTAACATACAAAATATTTTAAAATATGATAAAAAATAGATTAGAAAATGATGAATTCTACATATCTCTATTTCTGATCTCGAGAAATACCACTGTAAAACTGTACTATTAATATATAAATAAAATATCGTTCATGTAATTAATAGCTTCATGTAATAGTTCATGTAATAATTCATTTCTTCACATTTATTATTAAAAGACAAAAAATCTTTATAATAGGAATAATTTCATTTATATAATTTGGTAAAGGAACATATCTATTTTCTACAAGATATGTATTTCTATATTATATATAATAGTATTCTTTGGAGTGTTAAAAAGTAATGCTATATCGATTTTTTAAAAATAATTTTCTTATAAAAATACTGGAGTCAATTTCATTTTTCTATCTCATCATGCCCCCAGTCTACCCTGCGAAAAACTTAAAAAATGTTCAAAAAATGAGTTCGGAGGGTACTCTGAAGATTTGAAGACTGGGAGACACAGAAAAACAGAGATGCGGCGTGATTGGCGCACCTAAGCTTGATTTTTGATTATTTAAATGAAAAGAAAGTCAAGACTTATATAACATTCGTAAATTAATGATATACTGTATAGGCTGTTATATAAAAAAAAGAAGGAATTTTGCGCCATCTAACCCGACGTAATTCAATCACAATTGTATGGATCGTCTCTTCCGCGTTGAAAAACTTGAAGTATCTCGTGTTTCATACCGAATTCGCCACAAATTTATTGTTCTAAAAATTTGACCGTCGTTACATATCGACCTCCGCGGTACTTCATAATATATAATTTTTTATTAAAGCTTTGTGTTAGAGTTAGCCGGGAGGAGAGGACGGTTCAGGACACTTGAAATAACTACACAGCAGATTTCTTTAGAACAACTTCACCACCCACTCTGCTTTATTTAAACGAACTCTGAACAATGTAAACTCTCGACTCTGATTACAAACAACTCTGAATATCATTTTAACTGATAAATACTCTATGTTAAAACAATGCTGTGATGTGTAAGGCGTCTCGAGTTGTTCCGACAGGCACGGAGAGCGGGTATAATGAGAGAGGCGGCTCGCGCAGCCGCGTATGCCCTCTCTCGAGGCATGAAGCCTCCAACAATTTGCCGCAACAATATAATCCAGGAATCTTCAAGAAAACTTTTTCAAGGGATGAACATTTTTTATATAAGGGTGTATTTTTGTCATTTCGGAAGATGCGCCTCTTCCGAGATAAGAAACTTGTAAATATTTAACGCTTGTTCGGTAAATAAAGAATGATTACTTAAGGAGGTACGATAGATCTCCCACGCAGGGTGAGGAAATAAGAATCCCCCCGCACCGTGTACCGGCTTCCCACTCACCGCGCACCTCCCCGCGCAGCCTACAAGCTACTGTTTGTATTTACACTTTCACTTAGTTTGCGGAATCGGTGTTATCATTCGTTATAAAATTTCGCGTACATGGTCTTTAATACTATTCCAATATTTTTCATTGTTTTTTTATTTCTTTCTGATCATTTTTAAACAATCGCTCTCTAAGTTTATTGTCAGTTTACAAATTACTCCCATAAGAGCGTATGTATAAGAGTCAAACTTTGAAGTCAGTTATATTTAAAACGGTAATGGCTAATGCTTTCAAAAAACGATGCCTACGATACGTAGGCAATCACCCACCTAAATACAACCTATAAAACCTATGCTATCGTTTAGATGATCAAAAAACATGAATTTAAAAAAATCTGCACCGTAGACTCAAGGGAGCTTGAGATATTAAGGATAATAGATTTCAATCCCTAAAAGATAGAAAATAACAGAAAACCATAAAACAGTAACTTGGCACAACTTTCAGCAATCGAATACGAGCTCAAATGAAAGATTTTAACAAAAGCTATAATTTAAAAATGACTCCAAATGGGGGCTGCTTTATTTTCACCCTTTACAGGGGGTCAATGGTTTAGAAAAAGACTACGCCTAAAGATTTTGGTCAAATATGGTGCGTTGGCACAATTTCTTTTTTACGAGCGAGGCGGCAAATGAAAGCTGACGTAAAAAGCTATCGATTCGAGCCATCGCCCTTTGGGGACGTGCTCCCTCAATAGTATTTTAAGACTATTCTTAAAATACCAGAATCGACCCTTACATCGTTCTTATCGATTCCCTCACTTGCCACACTTTTCAGCAATCGAATGAGGACTCAAATGAAAAATTTTACCGAGATCTCCAATTATAATATGACTTCAAATGGGGGCTGTTGCATTTTCACCCATTTACAGGAGGTTAGCGGTTAAGAAAAAATAACTACCCCTAAGGATTATGGTCAAATATGGTGGGTTAGAAAAATTGTTTTTTTCACGAACGTAACGGCAAATGAAAGCTGACGTAAAAAGCTATCGATTCGAGCCATCGCCCTTTGGGGGACGTGCTCCCTCAATAGTATTTTAAGACTATTCTTAAAATACCAGAATCGACCCTTACATCGTGCTTATTGAATTCATCCACTTGGAGTACTTTTCGGCAATCGAATGTAGGCTCAAATGATTGATTACATCGAAATCTATAATTATAAAACGTCTCCAAATGGGAGCTGTTACATATTCTCCCTTTTACAGTGGGTTAACGGTTTAGAAAAAGAACTACCCCTAAGTTTTTTTTTTGGTCAAATAGGGTGCAATTTTTTTCACGAGCGAGACGCAAATTAAATCTGACGTAAAAAGCTATTGATTCGAGTCATCGTTCTTTGGAGGACGATCTCTCTTAGTAGTATTTTAAGACTATTCTTAGAATACCAGAATCAACCCTTAAATCGTCGTTATCGAACTCCCTCACTCTTTCTCCTCTGAGGTGAGGCGGTGTGCAGTGTTCGTTCTTTGCGGCTCAGTTTTCGGACCTCTTTTTTAATACAGCACTGTTGTGATTGATTTTCTATGTCATATATTCGTGAGCATCGCAGTGCAGGCTTTTTCCTAAAGAAATTGTTTATGTTGCTCCTGCAGTGCATTAATGGTTTGATTGTGCTTTTTGCTACCGACATCACAATTTTCTCTTGAGGTTATATTTTCATCAAGTGCTGTTTACACCTATGCATCTATGCAGACACTAGATATCTGTCGGCTATTCGACATATGAAAATCAGCCTTTCAAGCCAGCGGAAAACACAGACACAAGCAGGATTTAGGACTGTCGGCTGCTAGGCCTGCCTTGCAATGGATATACTGATATGTGCCAGCTGCCACAAGTCTCCGGGCAATTCGAACGCGCTAATCAAGTGCTCTACGTGCACACGTAAGTGCCATTCTGCGTGTATGAAACCTGTGCAGAAAACGTGTAGTAGCACTGCCCTCAAATTTATCCATTTATCCGACGTCACATCTTAAAAGTAACACCAGCACAGAAGAGAGAGGGAAAAATAACAGCGAAACGGGCGACAACAACAATCACACTCGTGCATTGCCGGGGCCGCAGTCGCAGCCGATCATCAAGCAGACAGCTCGCACTACTACTACCAGCAGCTCTACGCTACAGTTGCCACTCCCCTCTCATCTGAACCTCTCCGGTACGGACATCAGCACGGGAGAGAGGCACTGCGCCTTATCGCAATGCCAGCAAGAGCGGGAGTAGAAGAATAGTACGATGAGCGCTGCACAGACCAGCTGCGTGCGTCTACCACTGCATGCCTCTACTCCTTCCAACACAGGCGCACGACGGGTTGCAGCTGAACAGGGGCACCTGCCTACTGGTAGCACGAGTTCTTTGAAGAATTCAATCATCGGCGGGGCCAACAACACCAATTCAACTGACCATGCTGCTCTCACCACAGAAGAGAGTAGAATTAGGTTATATAAGCTTAGTGACTGTACCAGCAATATCTCAGTTATTGCAACTAACGTAGGAACTACAATGTCTGAGGTAAACTCCATAAAATCTAAGCTTGCGGAAGATCTCGAAATGGTGAAAGCAATTCCAGCATTGATAATGGGTTTCGACGATCTTAAAAAAAGCTTAAATGTAATGGAGAAAAAAATGACAGATCAGAACTTCTTGCTGGAGGAGTTTCAGATCAATCAAACCTCATTAGAAAAAGAAAATGCGGTACTAACTGAGAAATTGCTGGCCCTAGAAAATAAATTAAATAAAATTAATTCAGACAATGCGCAGAGCTCACTTGGATCGAGCAATTTAAACCATGAGGTACTTCGAGAGCCTTACAATCCGAGTTTGCAAAAGCAGAACCACCAGTTTATAAATTTAGCTTTTAGAAAACACGCTACTTTTCGTAATGCGTCAATTTCTTGCAATGGTCCTGCTAACCTAGTCGTTAACGAAACTCGTGATAGTGCTGACGCACCGCGTAACACTGCAGCCACTAAATCACATAAGTCTCAAGAGCGAAATACGCGGGCCTCGTCTGGGTTGGGAACGGGGCGGGCGAGTGCAGCAGCATTACTATATCTAATATTCTTGACGGAGATAAAATTCATTATGACAACGTTGCCTATGCTGTTCATGCGACGGTCCTTCCTTCCCTTAGACGGGAAGACATTGTGTGCACTCGCCTACTTCGCTCGACACAACCAGTGGCATCTCTAGCAGCGGCTAGCACTACAAATCGACGTTTTCCTTGGATTGTCAACCTTTCCAGTATTATACTAGTCATTGACACAATGCGTGAGAAAATAAATTTTACCTGTTTCTGCACGCTGGATGTCAACATGTCGCTTCTTGACTAGAACATTACCGATTGCCTCGCAAATGGCAAAATATTTATAGATGAATATTTAAATAAAGATCTTTTCTTAATATTCTGTAGTTTGAAATCTGTCGCCCAGGGACTAAACTTTAAGTATATATGGCACAGACAAGGCAAGTTCATGGTCAAGAGACGAGATGGTGATATATCCCATTTCATTCCGACCGCTGCTGACATACATTCTATCTTGTCATCATATGGAAAAAATCCTGCGCCTCGGTCATTGAGCGAAGCTCAGGAAAAAGCGTCCACTAGTCACTCTCCTGCGAGAAATGAACCACCACCAACGACGCTGCTTCTCAATAATGCTGAGAAAAATTCAAAATGACTAGGTTCGACTGCTGGGGAGGCAGGCGTCGGGGGATTGAGAGCTGGATTTGTAACTGTAACTTCTTTGCGCGTGCATCTCGAACATTCCAGCAATATCTTTGTGAACGTCCCTCCTAACGTCTCTTCGCGGTTGCTGAGTCGCATCTAAAGCCCGACATTGGCGATGAAAAGGTTGGCATTGATGGTTTATCCATACTCAGGCAGGACCGCAACGTGAATGGTGGTTGGGTGACCCTTTATGTGCACAATTCTCTTAAGGCGAAGGTTCTCGCTAGATCTGACACCGCACAGATCTGTACTCCTGACATCCCGGAATATCTTATTTGTAGTGTACAGCAGGGTTGCTCAGCTCCTATTCTAGTTGCGGTAATATACAGGCCGCCTCACATTCCATTTGTTAAAGGTACAGATCTTGTTGAGCAACGAACATCGTGTGTAAGTAATTTTAGTCACAAGATTATCATGGGAGACCTCAATGCAAACCTATTATCAACGTCGGCAGATGCGCAATTCGTGAGTCGATTATCAAATGACTTCTCACATAAAATAATTGAACATGGCCCGACTCATCACACTGATGAGTCTTATACATGGATTGACATTATATTCGTTGACGATAATGACGACGTTCTGAGTGCTGGCAATCGAATGGCGACCTTTCCTAGTCACCATAATATTATAGATGTAACTATACAAATACATACAATTTCACCTCCAAAGCTATCTACCTTTACCTACAGAGATTACAAGTCCATAGTTCGATCTCAATTACTTTCTGCCCTTCAAAACTTTGATTGGTCGCTACTCGATTGTTCGGACGTTAAAGTTGACGATGGACTTGCTTGTATCAGCTCCAATCTCACGGAGGCGATAGATAAATTAGCACCATTAAAGAGTTTTACACCTAAGAGTAAGGTAAAGCCTCCATGGGTGGATACTGATATTACATATCTGTATAACAAACGCGACGCTGTACGTCGACGGTACAAGAGGACGAGGAATAATGGGCTCTGGCAGGAGTACTTACATCTTGCCTCCGAGGCAGAGAAAAAAGCAGACCAGGCTCGCACCTTCTACCTTCAAGATAGAATTTTTGAAGCACTAAATGACAAAAAAGATATTTGGAAGGAGTTGCGAGCCCTCGGGCTACTGCCTGCTCAAAAAGAAGATCTTCACGACTTTATTCCGGAGGAGCTTAACTCCCATTTTGCTGAGGTTTCGACTTCTCAGAATAAATGTGAGGGGGAGATGATTGACATGATAGCTTCAGCCTCGGAGGAGGGCTTTAGTTTTAAAGAGGTCTCCTCTGTCGACGTTGCTCTTGCTGTCTCTCATTTCTCTTCACAAGTAGTGGGAGAGGATGGAATTCCGCAAAGAGTAGTAGCTCAGGCTCTTCCGGCCATAGGCATACACCTCGCCAAAGTATTTAATGCATCCCTCTCACGTGCCATCTTCTCGGGGACATGAAAAAGGGCTCATTTGGTGCCACTAAAGAAAATAGCAGTTCCTTCATCCGATAGCCCTCTTGAGCTTTCTTTCCAAGGTCCTTGAGAAGATTGTACACTTTCAAGTCACTGAGTATTTAACACCTAAAAAAATCCTCGATCCTCTCCAGACTGGTTGTCGACATAACCACAGCACTCAGACAGCTCTACTTAAATTAACTGAGGACATATGAGGTAGTATCAATGGCTTAAAAATAAGAAAAAAATTAAGTAGCTAATAACCATTCTTTTATTATTTGATTTTAGCAAGGCCTTTGATACCATCTCACCAACAAAACTGCTCCGTAAACTGATTAGTATGGGTTTCTCTAGGAATGTGGTCCTGTGGATTAAATCTTACATATCGGGTCGGGAACAATAAGTTATTACCAAATCGCTTTAGTCAATCAGATTGGCTCATAACCAATCTTGGAGTTCAACAAGGCTCGGTCTTAGGGCCCCTTCTTTTGAGTCTCTATATTAATGACATCGCAGACATCCTGGACTCTGAACACATCAAGCATATTCTTTACGCGGATGACTTGCAGATTTATACCCAAGTCGAACTGGCAGACTTGCATGGGTGCATCGTGCGCCGGACAGCTGCATCGCGAGCCATGCCGACGAGGGCAGCGTCTGCGGGTCTGCACCTCAATGTCAATAAAACTAAGGCTATTATCTTCGGATCAGTATATAACATCAATTTGCTGGGCGATTTGCAGCTAGCAAGCATTGAGGTAGAGGACGGCGTATTCGTGCCCTTTGTTGACAGGGTCACGAACCTCGGTGTTGTTATGGATTCGAAATTAACATGAAAACCACAAGTAGATCACGTTACTAAGCGTGTTAATCGCGCTCTTTACGGCTTAAAATTTTTTAGTTCCTGCACCACCGAGGCTCTGCGTAAGCAGAGAACTGCAGACCAAATTACAGCGACTGCAGAATTCATGTGTGAGATATATTCGCGGCGTCAGAAGGTACGAACGCATCACCCCTTTCAGAATGAAACTGGACTGGTTTAATATAGAAGAACGTAGAACCTACTTTGCCGCCTTACTACTTTATAGAGCCATAATGATAAGACAACCACTTTATCTCAAAATATATCTCAGTTCCAGGGTCGCGCACTGACGTTGGCCTTTACTCCTTCAAAGCTCGCGGTGCACGCCTTTGGAATACTATCCCCTGCAGCGTTAAGTACCTGCCATCGCTCTGCAAATTTAAAACTCCGATGCGCAGGTACTTACGTGAGCGTTATATAATGATGCAAACCTTGTAAAATTAAACGTCCTGTGCTGTGCAATTGTTATTTATTTATTTATCTTATTTTATTTTGTGTTCGATGTGAGTGTATTATGATATATCTGACGAGCATTTTGAAACTATGTGATAATTTTACTACTGCGATAAGTATACGAGTGATGAATGTGTATATTTCTGTATGACTGCACATGTGAGAGTCATGAATGAGAGTAATTTTATAAATTTTATTATTGACGCGATATGTATTCACGACATTATGTACTACTACTATGATTGTGATATTATGTACCTGACGAAGTGATATTTCTACGACATGTGATATATTTATGTAATTGACTGTACACTATTTTTTTTTACAATTAAAATAAATACATATCAATCAATCAAATCACTTGGCACACTTTTCAGCAATCGAATGTTAGCTCAAATGGAATGTAAGTCAAAAGGAACCTGTGCCTCTTGTCACAGTCGACATCAGACACTGCTTCATCGAAGCTTTCGAAACTCCACTCCAGACACCACTCAATCTCAAGGTTTTCAACAAATCACTCAATCTTCACCAACCTGCAGCCGCCGAACCCTCTGTCAGTGGAAATATGCCGCAAGCTACAAAAACTGGCGTCACGTCACTCGCAACACAAACTCATCCAAATCGACAATCTCTCTTGCTCGCCACGACACGAGTTTCTGTATTTTCAGAGCATAGCGGCACCTCTTATGCTCGAGCGCTCATCGATCCCTGTTCAGAGGCATACTTCATGGCAGAATCACTCGCCCAGCGTCTGAAGACACCTCGTCAATCTGCATTCGAGCCTATCTCAGGCGTGGGAGCGATACCCAGATATACAGCCAGATCAAAGGCAATAGTTGTAATTTCACCTTATTTCAAAAGTGATAATCGTTTTAGGTTAACGGCACTAATTCAAATCAACTCGACTGATCAAGTTGAACTGATTATTGGGGCAGATCAATATCCTCAGCTAATGGAAGAAGGTCTTCGTAAAGGCCCTGACGGTAGCCTCATCGCACAGGCAACTGGATTGGGCTGGATTCTCACCGGCTCTTCTCCCGCTTCAATCAGCGACTCACTCACCGTCTCCAGTTGGCCTTGCCACATTGATCTGGATCTAGCAGCCCTTCTTACTCGCTTTTGGCAACAAGAAGAAGTCGAGTCGGAAAAGCCTGTGCCTCTTACCAAGGATGAGCGCGATTGTGAAGATCACTTCGTTAGAACTCACAAAAGAAATGCCGATGGCAGGTATATACTTCGTCTGCCTTTCAACTCCAACCTGCCTGATCTCGGGGATTCTAGAGAAGCCGCAATCCACGCCTTACACCGAACCGAGCAACGGTTCAAGAAACAGCCTGAATTCTGCGAGAAATATAACAATTTTATGCAAGATTATATCTCTCTTCGCCACATGAAGGAGTTCTCAACACTCGATTCAGCCCCAAGGGGTTCGCTATCATTCCTCTTGCCTCATTATGGCGTATTTAAGACTCATGGGGACACTAATAAGCTGCGCGACGTTTTCAACAGGTCAGTCAATCTGCCTTCCGGGCACTCAGTCAATGAGTGCCTTCAAATAGGCTCGAAACTCCAGTTCGATCCATTTGATGTAATGCTGCGCTGAGAATTTTCCGCTACGTCTTCTCAGCCGATATTGAGAAGATGTTTAGGCAAATTCTGATCGCAGAGGAAGGTAGAGTGTTTCAACAAATTTTGTGGATCGTCAACTCAGTCATCACAATCTTTAACCTGTGCACGGTTACATATATTCTTGGCCCTTCTCCATATCAAGCCATTAGAACTCTTCAACAACTGGCTACAGATGTGGGTGCTAGATTTCCTTATGCAGCTCAAATGTTGCTAGAACAGTCGTACGTAGACGACATCCTTGCTGGAGCAGATACTCTGAAAGAAGCCATAAAAACTAGGCACGAACTAGTGGAACTTCTAAAGGCGGGCGGGTTCCCTCTTAGCAAATGGACCGCATAATCACCCAAGCTTATTGACTGATGTGCCTGAGAATCAGCAAGCCACTACTCAGCACATTTCGTGGCCTCAAACACAAATAATTCAAATGCTAGGTATAGCATGGCAACCTCTTCTCGATGTCTTTTGCTTTGAATTCAATTTCTCTGTGACCGAGGAGGTCACCAAACGATGCCTTATCGGTCATCGCTCAGCTATACGATCCACTGGGATGGATTATACCAACGACAACATCATTCAAAATATTTATGCAGTCTCTGTGGCTTGATGGAGTGACGTGGGGCGACCCCTAGCCATCTCCCTTGCAGAAACGTTGGAGCATGCTTATAGAAGATTTACACTATCTTCAAAGCTTCGCAGTGCCTCGCTGGATCGCATCCTCAGGTGACCTTGAGCTTGCTGAGTTGCATGGATTTTCAGATGCTTCAGAACGTGCCTTCGCAGCTTGTTTGTATCTACGCATCGTAGATAAAGAGGGTAATGTAAAATGTATTCTCTTAACCTCAAAATCAAAAGTTGCTCCACTTAAGCAGGTCTCATTACTTCGTCTGGAACTCTGTGGCGCCGTAACGCTCGTACGTCTGGCTCATAGAGTCCGCCGCACCTTGTCTCTTGAACATGCACGGTGTTACTGCTGCTCGGACTCCACTATTACTCTTGCCTGGATAAAGGAACCGCCCACTACTTGGAAGACGTATGTAGCGAACAGAGTTTCTGAAATTCAAACGACGCTTCCCAGTGCCGCATGGCATCATTTATCCGGTACTGACAATCCAGCTGACTTGCCTTCAAGAGGCATGTCCGCATCAGATTTGACAAAATTATCACTTTGGCTACATGGACCATCATTCATGGAAATCATCAAGCGATCGCAACATTCACGACCTTCAAGAAGAGGCCCTCGAGCGACGACCTGCTGCGTGCCTTGCAACAGGTGCATTACCATCGGATCCTGCTTTCATTGCAAGATTCAGCTCATTATCTCGACTTGTTCGTCAAGTTGCTCGGTGGCTACAGCCCTTACTGCGGGCAAGAGCTCGCATCGCAGCTCGTCTTGCAAACTGTGAGATTACTGACGAGGAACTCACGCAACTTAACGTATTGATACCAGCTCGATTGTTGCAAGCCCTCAAGGCGCTAATTCACTGGGTGCAAAACACTTACTTTACCAATGAAATCAATTGTTTAGTAAAGCTTGAACCCTTGTCTCATCCAAGTACTTTAATTCGCCTTTATTTTATTTTAGATGAACATGGCCATCTTCGAGTCGGCCGAAGATTGAGGCACTCATTACTACACCCAGATGAGAAACACCCTTTAATCTTGCCTCAACAGTCGAACCTCACAAAACTGTTGGTTCTAGATGCTCACATCAAGACACTGCATGGAGGTACGCAACTCACCATCAACTATCTTAGACAGCAGTTCTGGATTCTTCGAGGATGACAACTCGTCAAATCGACTATTTTCAAGTGCTTTCGCTGTTGGCGACAGCGAGCTCAACCTACCACGCAACTCATGGGAGACCTCCCTCTCAAACGAGTGTGACAATTCAGGCCTTTCCTTCGCTCAGGAGTCGACTGCGCAGGTCCAATCTATCTGCGCTTCTCAAAAGGCAGAGGAGCTAAAGCCTACAAAGGTTATATCTGCGTTTTCGTGTGCCTTTGAACACGTGCAGTTCACTTGGAAGCCGTTTCAGGTTACTCAACAGCTGATTTCTTGAGTGCCTATAAGAGTTTTACTGGCAGAAAAGGAATCTGCGCTTCTCTTACGAGCGACTGCGGCCTCAACTTCGTTGGAGCAGATAAGGAGCTCAGATGCCTGTTTGAGCAAGCCAGTGCTTAGCATGACGAAATTGCACGCCTCCTGGCTACTGATGGGACTGAGTGGCACTTTAACCCACCAGGAGCCGCACACTTTGGTGGCACCTGGGAAGCAACCGTCAAGTCTGTCAAGTATCATCTTAAAAGAGTTATTGGGGAAGCTCTCTTGATCTTCGAGGAAATGACGTTATGGGTCTTTTAGAATTTTAATAAACTTCAATTTAAAAAAAAAATTATTGTGATTGGACGAAAACCATGGTCTGTAGAGAATTTTGAAACAACAAATGTCTATAGGGCCCAGTGTGCGCCCGCTTCAACCCATTTCTGACGACCCAGAAGATCTAAATGCCTTGACTCCCGGACATTTCTTAATCGGTGTGCCTATTCTTACCGTCCCTGAGCCATCTGTACTTGACTGTGCAACATCACGCCTATACAAATGGCAAATGATTCGTCACATGTATGAAGATTTTTGGAGTCGATGGTCCGAAGAATATCTTCAGAGCCTACAACCACGACCAAAGTGGCGTAGCAAACGATATCAGGTAAAAATTGGTGACCTTTGCCTGCTGCTCTCAGAGTTGTGCCCACCTTGCAAGTGGCCGCTAGCTCGAGTCACTGCAGTTCACCCAGGCTCGGACGGGTTAGTTCGAGTCGTGAAGGCGAAAACTGAGACATCCAGCTACACTCGACCGATTTCTAAAATCTGAATCATGCCTCAAGAGGATGCCTGTTCGCCTGTATTTGGCGAAGGCGGGCGGGATGTTCCGAAAACTGCCTAGTTGCCTCTACCGCCGTTGGATTCAGACATATACAAACACACACACACACACACACACACACACACACACACTCTCACACCTTCCGACGACATATTTTCTTTCCCATTACAGATCGACCGCGACAGTAATTAGCGACACCCGAACGCAACCACACCTAATACATACACGACACTATACTTTTATTTGCCTACTTAGGCCTTTGTATATTTTGTAAGGTTAGAATATAATTTAAAGAGAAAATCAGTGCCTTATAATTTATTTAATCCTCCCTCCACAAGACAGCAAAAAACTTGCACACTCACATTAAACTTTTGAATTATTAATTTATATATTGTAATATCTATGTATAATCATAAAAATTCGAAATTAAAGATGAACATCAAGATTCTATAAAAAAAGTTGATCTATTTTTTCTGATGAATATTCTCAATGATCTTTTTCAAGTCCATTGTAAACTTATTGCAAAACATCAGTTGAAAGTGTTGTTAAATGATAAGTGATGTTCAGTTGGCGCCTGATTCATAAATAATTCCTTCTTGATTCAGTGCTTCTTAACATTGTTGCATTCTCAACTTCCTGCAAGCTTGCCTCAAAACTTTATTATCATCAGCAGCTTACTTTTGTGCAGAATAGAGTCGCTCTGAATCCTTGTGTTGGGCTGCTGCAATGGCATTTATGCCAGGTGTCGTGCCAAGTTTCTCCATGATTTTCATGAAACCAAGCATCTCATCATTGAATGTAACTGTTGCGATGTTAGCAGATAGTCTTACAGTGATGTGTCCAAGAAATACTCTCTTTGGTGTGAATCTCCAAAGTATATTATTGAAAGACTCGTTATAATTTTGTGTATAGACCCCAAGACAAGGTTTCAGTAGGCTCACTGACGTCATCTAGACAAACACTGGCCTTATAGTATCCATAAAACATTGTGGTAAGTCTTTTGAATGGTGAAAGTCTTCCAGCGAACTGGAAGCATGAGAGCGCTGATACTTGCACCACGATCTGTTACCTAGAGGACAAAATTGATGTTTCGGATGCTCGTAATTTGACCCTATGTGATACCATATGGCCCAGATGTCTCTTATCATTCCACTCAATGAATTTGTATTGTTACGGATGGCTCCACCGTAGTAAATCTGCATCTTCACGATCCATCCTTCAGTCAGTCGTCCTTTTCCAAACAATCTTTTACCTTCTGATTTCCCTTCATTGATATTTTTAGCTTTCTCATGTGATATCCGAATCTTTTACCAACATGTCCAGCACACTCAAGCTTAGTCAATTCAATATTAAGCCCACATAGTTCAGCTTTTTTAATGTTCAAATAGGTTTTGGAGTCGTCCTCACCTATGTAGTCAGTGTTTCTTACATTCTGTGTCTCAATGGATCTCCGGAAAATACGAACCATGTCAGCGCTCTCTATGCCACCAGTAGATCCAGAGTAATTCTAGTTGCAATTAGGTTTGTATGTGGCGTATCATTAATCCCATGCGTCTCTTGTTGGTGATCCATTGTCTTTTTGCCATTCATTACATGTTTTGCAATAGGAAATTATTACTTCATGGTCCACTACTTTTTCGGTTTCAGCTCCGATAACTGAAACCACACGATTTAATGAAGCATGACCTCTCTTCTGTCATGGAGCATCTCCTTTAATTTTTATATTCTTTGGTGGAATTTCTTCTTCTCCTTCTTCACAGCTATCTTAACTTTCTTCACTTTCTTCAAAACTACGGTCCGTAGACTGCTCATCTAGCTCTTGATAACAATCTTGTATCTCATTCAATTTTTCTAATTCTTCTGTAAGTGTACTGTGCATTCGAGATTCTGCTACATCAGCAGAAAGCTGCTTGGCAGCTTCTAATATTTTTTGCTGACGTTGGATGAAAGAATTTGATGTTAGAGGAGCTGGTAAATCCATAACTCCACAAAAAGTTTGTAAACTAGTTAATCTGTTCCCAATCATTCGCATAGCTAGTACTGATCTTGAGTTGATCTCATAAGAAGTTCCTCGCTAACTAAATTTCTTGCTGGTACAGAATAATCTTGTCTCAGAATAATCTTGCATGAAATATAAAACGCCCCGCTAAGACCCATTAATAATACTTCTTTTAAACTGATTTATTTTCCACATTCTTTACAACAGATAAAACTGTTAATATTTTGGCGAAGTAAATCTAAATCGAAGATTCTATCGCCATTAACATCTGAGGTAGGATATCCTTTGTCCTATAATTTTTGTGCTGAAGTTCAAGAAATAGGCTCTTTTTGTGTTCACTTTTGAGTCCCTTATTCCATGCCTTTCGTTTCCTACTTTTTGTTGAGTACCCATACTTTTTATCTTTTTTGCCAGAACGTAGCTTGCTAGTTCGTTTAGCTGTCTTAATGACACTTGTTACTTTGATTCATCTAACTAATAACATAAAACTATCGATTAACTGTATTACATACAATCGAAACTGATTGCTCAGTTTTGAAAGATTTGAAAAATCTGAGACGTTCGAAAAATGGACAGCTTATTCCATTATTTTAAAAGCAGTTGATATAAAAATTCTTAAATATAACCGTCCGTGACTGTCATGTTCGATCAACTATTTGGCGCACCGCAAAAGTGCTGTTGAGGATCGGGGATTTGATTAGCTGTAAACATAAATTTTTATAGCACACTAACCTCAAAATGCCAACTTTATTGTCGATTTTGAGGTTGTTGTGCTATAAAATATCGTATGAGACTGTTGTGGGAGGTGTTTTTCTACCTTGCTCGATTTTCTCACTCGCTTCGCTCGTGCGAAAACCCTCGAGCAAGGTAGAAAACCATCTCCCACAACAGTGTCATAATATACTATTAAGCAACTCCACTAACGTTGTAAAAGATCATGTAGATCACATTTTCAATGAATTTAAGAGTTTTACTACTCTTTTGTACAGCAAATATAAATGATAATAAACTATATATAAATTTTAAAAACGATATATAAACTTTAGAAAAAAACATGACCTTTTTATTCCAATGCTAAAATAATTTACAAGCTGTAAAATCGTATATGTAAAAAAATGCAGTTTCTCGTATTTTGGCTTATATTATGCTTGTCTCTTAAAATACCTATAACTCTTTTATTTTCACGTACCCAATTCTGAAAATTTTGTTATGTGCACTTGATAACATATACATTATAAATAATCAATAAAATAATCGATTTTTTTATTAGTCGATCATTTTTAGGTCTATTACCCCCTTAAGATACTACTAAGGGAGTACGCCCCTCAAAGGGTGATAGCTCGAAACGATAGCTTTTTTTGTCAGCTTTCCTTGGTCATCTCGTTCGTGAAATAAAATTCTGTCAACGCACCATATTCCACCAAAATCCTTAGGGGTAGTTTCTCTCTATACCGTTAACCCCTTGTAAAAGGGTGAAAATGCAGAAGCCTCATAGATTCTGTTGAAATCTATCATTTGAGCCCTTATTCGATTGCTGAAAGTTGTGCCAAGTGGATATTTTATGGTGTTTTCTGTCTTTTAGGGGTTGAAAATTTTGATCCTTAATATCTCAAGCTCCCTTGAGTCAAGGGTGCTGATTGTTTTTTCAATTCATAATTTATGATGCTCTAAATAATGGTATAGGTCTTATAGGGTGTTTTTTTTTTTTTTTTTTTTTAACGTTGCCATGTTTGTGCTTCCATGTGGTGATAATCAACGACGGGGGTCTGTGGTGTGTTTGTAAACAAAGCACATGTAATTTTTACAGAGGTGCTTGTATCAATCGGCAGAGACTAGGATTCGAACCCGGGTCACCGGCGTGGGAATCCGGCACTCTACTGACTGAGCCGCCGCAGGTCCCCTTATAGGGTGTAAGTAGGGAGCCGATTACCTATGTATCGTGGGCATCGTTCTTTAAAAATTTGCAATTTTCTGGAAAATTGGAATTTTCTGGAAAATTGGAATTTTCTGGAAAATTGGAATTTTCTGGAAAATTGGAATTTTCTGGAAAATTGGAATTTTCTGGAAAATTGGAATTTTCTGGAAAATTGGAATTTTCTGGAAAATTTGGAAATTTGGGAAAATTTAAAAATTATTGCATCACCGGGATTGCTCGACGGAGCATGTGACGCGTTGTGGTTAGAAGCGCGCAGAAAACTACGCAAGGCATCAGGGAACGACAGCGATTCAGCAGTCGACCCGGAGGAAAATAAAAATTTCACAAAGGTGATGTCAGGATTTGTGAAGTTAGGTCCAAGAACGCGCCGAGCACTTTATCGCAGCACATACAAGTGAAATCAAAGCAGCTCCGGAATAGCGAAAATTCGGATAGTGATAGCCAGACAAAATGGGAGAAGATGCGGAAAGACCATTTGCTGAGTCGCAGCAGAATTGCGAGTGAGGATGAAATCGCGAAAGAAAGCGAAACGACTGGCCATAGGTGCAATCACGCCAGTCTCGCGCTATCAGAAGCGGCTGGCTTCGCTGTAAACCAGAATTCGGAAATGCTGGATGCGGCCAAGTTAAACAACAGGCTCGAACGCTTAAAACTCAAATCTGAGACGGCGACGAACTCGCGAGTTGAGGTAGCAGATGATCCCACGCGAGCGCATTTAGTCACACCGGAACGTTGGGCAATCAACGGAAAATGTAACGCCGACGTCTCGAACTGCCTACATATTAAAAAGATAGTATGGAGGACGGGTGAAAATATGCCGCTAGTCGATAATTACACGAAGTTCAATCGCAATCGCGCGGTGACGTACGATAACCGCAGAGCGCATGCGTACCCGCCGGGCGAATATAAGCGGGCGGTATGCCGCTGCAGCGAGCGCAGTTCTATAAGCTGTCGGGTAAGCACGGACCAAATGAAATTAGCCATAAAAGACATGCGCAATATAATAACGGGATTATGTAACAACATTCCAAAAGGTAGGCGACCAAGTAAGAAAGGGCGTCGCGACAATCGCGCGGACTATAGCGACAGCGAGGATAGTGCAAGCAGCGAAGAATGTGTCCCGCGAAGCACACGCCGCAGACAACGCTCCACGTCGCGCGACAGTGCGTTAATAAATACAAGACGCAGCTCGAGAGGAAAAATCGCTGTGGTACACAAACAAACGTGCAATTCCGTTTGGGGTTGTAACGCGCTATATAGAGCCGCGGAAGATCGATTCGTGCGATCACGAGTAACCTGTTCCGTCCCACACCAGCGAGCACGTTTCGATACAGACACCCGGCCCTCGAGCCGATGTGACCGAACATCAGACTGGAGTCTCCAACGTCGCGAGAGAAACTTAAGGGTGCGTTCATAGTGACGGAAAAACCGTGGCTGGACCTGCGACGTTATTATTTTATCCATGTATGTATTTTTTGCATTACTCGTATAGTCGCATAACGCTTAAAATAATATTTGCTCATGATCGGACTCGTGGACGTATATGACGGCCAGAGCCGAGGATATGTGACACGGTAGCCGTAGTCCTCGATGGATCCTCGAACAATCCTTTTTTACATTCAGGTGGGCAGAACGTACACTGACCACGAAAATGTCCCTAGCCCTTGCGCGGCTAACTTCAACCGAGTTTTAACCGAGGTCGAGCAAAATTACACCGAGGTCACCAAAATACTTGGACCTAGGTGGCGCAAGATTCGACCGAGGTCTACGAGAATTCGACTGAGGTGCGACCGAAGTGTAAGAAAATTTGACCGAGGTCCGACCGAGATCAGAAGATCAGACCGAGGTTAATCCGAGGCTCCCCCGACGTTCATCCTGGAGTCACTCCCCGATTCGCGACTCCGTCGAGGTTAACCCGAGGACTCGGAGGTTAAGCTAATGCAAACTTCAATGATATATATTCCCCAACAGATGGGGCCAGTACATCTACAAAATTGTAGAATATAATATCCACAGCTTACTTCCCAGATAACAGCACGTGCCGGGCACGGTGTGCTCGTGGCGTGATGGCATTCTGCCGTCAGCGTGCAGTCATGCGAGGTCATCATTTTTGTTCTTTTGGCGCTAGCATGCGTGCTTGCAAATTGACGGCAGCTTGCCGACACGCTATGGCGCAGAAATTCAGATTATCGTGGCAGCATTTGACGGCATATGGACAGAACGGCGTGCGATTGGGGACATATCGAATAGCGATAGTCCGATATATATATAATGGAAGAACTTCAACAAGGTCCTGAATGGAGTCGAGAAGACATGCATATAATTAATTATTATTACATATAATATTAGTGAGTATAATAATATTATTACTATATTATTATTTGAAATTAATGTTTAAAATTCATTCATTTTTTTCAGATTATTGGTAACAAATTAAATTACCTTTACTCCAGCAGGGAAAACTCTACTATTATTGTAATTTTGAGGTTAGTTATTAAATTGTTTTTTATGTGCAGTTTATTATTATTAATTTTTTTTGAAAGCTCAATTTGGATAACTTTTTAGATTCCACTACGATATGAAGAGAAAAAGAAGAGGACTAGAAATGAAAAAATAATTGTTATTTATTTAACTTTTATTTGTAAATTGTATGTATATTTTTATTATAATATAAAATAAAATAAATATAACTTATAAAATATTAAATACTTTTATTTTTATTAATAAAATCAATAATTTTATATATAAAGGTTATGGTTGCCCGCATGCGATCATATTTAAACGTGCCGGCATATTGTCGGCAAAATGCAGGGCATAATGCCGGCACGTTGACGTCACGGCGTACTGCAAAATTTTGGAATAGGCGCTCGGCACGCGTGCCGTCAACATGCCGTTTCTGGGCCGGAGTACACGGACGTCAATGTGCCGTCACGCATGCGGCACGCGTGCCGTCAACGTGCCGGCACAACGCCTTGTTATCTGGGTTAGCAGACAGCGAAACATAACCTGTTATGCTGTCGTACTATACAAGACTATTGTGAATGCGAAGATTCAGAGTAAGAGAAAAAGAGAGCTAGCAGGTATAAAAAGATTCTGTACGTATCGTAGTACAAAGACCATACTTCCTTGTATTGCCCCGGTATGCTCAATGGGTTGTCTGGTAACGTCTACGATTGCGATGAACGCTGCGAAACGAGAGAAAAACCGATATAAACCGAGTTTTTTTTTCTGAATCCAGCAGACCAGGTACAGCTTCTAAAAGGAAGAACACGTCGTTTATGCCTAATTTCGACGAATCTGTTGTAACGAAGAAGTGAGTATATAATTATACATATAATTCCAAACGATGAGTTGAGCGCGCCGTGCAAACTGCGAAGCCGGCCGTCCACTTCCCTCTTGCACTTGCAGCGTTGCAGCTCGTAGCACATTCTTTTTCTTTTTCAATACGTACAATAAATACCAAAAAATATACACAATGATGCTAATTTACACAATGATGCTAATTTTATTTTTCATATACACTTTTAATCAACTAATCTAATGATATTACATCGTCGCGCACTTTCTCTGTGGAATTCGCTGTTCTTCTTTTTTTCGCCGGAGGTTGGCCGTCTTCACTCTGACTGGGATTGATGTAGCGGCGCAATAATTCCATGAACTGCTTTCTAAACAGCAGCCGATCGTTCAGTGACAGTTTCATCAAGTACGGATACATAAATTTGATAAACGTCATCTTTAATCCTTCAGCATCGGACTTCATACCCATCAGTTGGTTATATACGTCGGCGCAGCTTTTGTCCATTTTATTATTATCTATATTATGACATAATTGAAGGAATGAAGGATATACATTTTTACGACTCAGAACATGACAAAAGAAGCTTACCTTGTACAGTTATATAGTAGAAGAGTAAAGTAGTAGAAGAGTACTTGATCTACTCTATAAGCTGATTTTACTTAATTAGTTATATACACGGGGGGCTATGGGATTTAGCGCTCGTGCTTGTTTAAGTAATCAGTTGCAGTTGCGAACTATGTATCCCGCCGGCGTTATATATGTCTATAATATATCCCCTCCCTCAGCCCCCCATCCAGCATACAGTAAAGTCACGCATGCGCGCGCACACAAGCAAGCAGGAACCTCTCGAACCTAGCCTATCTGGCGCTCCCTCAGTCAAGCTTACAATTGAACCTGAAACTGCGATCATTCCTAATATACTTCGATATTATAGTAAGAGATGGGAGCAGCCATGTTGGCGGAGTAAGAGAGAGGGAAAGAGCAGTTTGCCTACAACGCAACGACTCGAGTCATCAGATCGCAAACCAGTAGGAAGCACAATACGTGAAGCGAGAGCCGCCGCAGAGATTGTTTTTTTGTCTTCAAATCAGCTTACAAGAAAGTATCTGCACCTGCAACAAGTAAGTATAAGACCACGAAGGCACCACGCCTCGCGCTGCAGCCTTTTTTGAGCGTGCGAAACCCGTGCGCGAATCTTGTCGCGCGTTTTCGCCGGTTTTCGCACACGCGCTGCCGAATGAAAATCCCCCGTCGCGTAAGAATTCTCGAAATTTCCTCGGGACATAAAACGCACGGTACGTGACGTTAGGGAAAGTTGCGGCCTGCGGCGTGACTGTTTCGCGTGTATAGACAAACCAAAATTTTATATTATACAAACACGGGAGTTTTGAACCGATTTTAGTAGCTTCTAAGATATTCAGAAACGAAATACCTGAGTAGAAATGCAATATGGTCCTGTCTTGGCCAAAACCGGCAATACTATTGCCGAAATATCATTTGTATTCGAGCTACTAATAAGTATTTTCATCAAGCTACTATAATAAGTATTTGCATATAAGTCGAACTAGCTCGACTCGACTGGAATATATTATGCCTTCAAAAAATTTTTTATATATTGCTATATTTCTTTTAAACTTGCATTTTTTCAGTGCCTTTTAAGTGGAGTAAGCCTAAAGAAGAAAATTTGATTTCCTTCGTCTTCGAAGCAGAAGGTCTATGGAACAAGGCAACACCAGATTTTTCCAACCCCGGTGAACGGTCAAAATTGTGGCTTGATATTGCAATGAAACTAAACATTTCAAGTAATATATATATCTAATAAATATTGTAATAAATAATCGAATGTGATATAATATTAATTAGTGTATTCTTTTATAGAGGAGCAAGCTCGCAACAAATGGAAGAATCTTGTAACACAATATACCAAGGAATTGGCTGAGCAGCCAAAATTAAGATCCGGCGCTGCTGCCAAAAAACCAAAGAAAACATGGTGTCACTTTGACTCAATGTCTTTTCTGAAAGATACGGTTGTGGCTGAGTCAGATGGAAATATTGACTCCGATGATGACGATGAAGAAATTCACAGTTCAAGTTCAGAAATTGCTGGTTCTTCAAGCAAATCGTCAACTCCAGTTGCCCAGACATCCCAATACTCTCAGCAAATTGCAGAAGCACCATTTGTATTTGACAGTCCTGAAAACCAAGCCGACTGGCAATTTTTGCTTAGTGTGTTACCATACTTAGATAGAATACCAGGCGGAGATCTTGTCCAACTGCAATGTATGCTCGATGCTTTTGTGACGCTGTACAACTATGCTACAAACAATCAACAGGCCTTCGAAATTCCTGCAGTGCAGCCATCTGCAGTCAAGATGGAACGACTCAATGCTGAATTTAATTCCAGTAACCATCAAGTAAAAATGGAGAAGCAGACTATCAAGGACCCCAAAATGGATGATTCCAAAATAATTGAAATAAAAACTGAGAAGCAAACTATCGAGGAAGCCACAATGAATGATAAGAACGAAGTGAAAATTGAGAAGAAAAGTAAAGAGGAAGCTGGTAAGCATTTTATTTTGTTGGTATTCTTATTGTTCTAAAATCATTTTCACTAATAACATTTTCATTTTTTTCCTACTTAGACATCATTTCTTTAAGCGACGATGAAGAGATCATCATTGTGAAACCAACAGCAGATTTGCAATCGTGGTTAGCAAATCCATTTACCATCAAACAAGAGTTTCCTTAATTACTGCCTACGATGTATTCTTCATACGATCTTGTCTTTATTTAATCCACTATTGTCAAGTAAATAGACTTCGATTAACTTGGCGTTTAATCGCGAGTTATTATACAAAAAATGTCATCGAAAATCTTACAATTTGAGACACGAAGTATAATTGGCTTTCTACTTCAGCGTGAAAATGCGAGAAAGAAAGAGTTCTTTTATCTAATAAATCAGGGATCGACACATCTAAATAATCCGGCCAATGATTTCCTTCGGATCACACGATATATGTATATTGTTTGCGCTTGCAAATGATAGTTATTTTAGATTTGTAACTTAACGTCAACAGCAGATTATAACGACAGCACTTTGAATTTGAAAGTCGTATGATGAAAAGGAAAGTAACCATCGTGAGCGTATTTCAGTTTTTTTACAAAATATTCAGTTTTGTATAGATATATCTGTAAAACTATTTGCCAAATTACGGAAATAAAGTCGTTGGTTATTTAGCTTATTTAGCAGTGTTTTAGTGCACAGTACTACGTCGTTATTATGCATATCTTTTTATTCTTATTGTATAGTTTTGTAACTTATAGACTATATTTGTATATGGGATGATTTTTGTATCAAGGTAACAAAGGTCTGGTTTTACATTATTGTACAAATCCACATAAACGTATAAGCGGGAGAAGTGAATAAAGAAATAAAGAAATGAAGAAATAGAGAAGAAGATCCTTAAAATTAGAGGTTAGAATATCTATCTTTCTCTCTCATACCAATTTCGGTCACGGCAACGTCGCCGCGCCTCGTCAACCAGGCGTTTTTGGCTGATGTGGCAACGCCGCACGGTCGATTTTTCGACGTTCGCCACCAGAGTGCAGCACCGTCACCTTATGACGATCGGTAACACTGGCTTGCGAGTGTCTCAACTGCGCAACAGATGCCGCTACCATCAACTTATTAAGCGCGAATTTTTAAAACATCTAATGAGTGTGGCTCACCTTTCTTTTAATTTATATACAATATTATGTGATTACCGGCTATTTAATATTTATTATAATAGTTTTTAATTATTGCACGCCTGCGTAAAGACCGTCAGAGCCGTACAACTCTTACACGTTAACTCTTAGGCTAGTAGTTATTAAGTTATTTTAATTTATTTAAATATCTGTCAACACGTAGACTTTTTAAGTAATTTTCTGACTAGACGTAGATCTACTCTACTCTTTTTGAGATCTTTGCTGACCACTTTGATAGCTAACTACTTAATTTTTACACTATGTCTTCCTCATCGTGTAGCAAGTGTAAGAAAATTTACCGCAAAGACGGGATTGTGCGCAGGTGTAAAATATGCAACAAGAATTACCATAGTAATTGCCGTGTCATGAAGTTAGATGGCGCTGCGTATATTTGCATTGATTGTGATAAAGAAAAGAAAGCGAAAAACAAGAGCTTATCTGCAGATAACAGCGGTTTAAATGCCACGAGCGTTGATCCTTCACCAAGTAGTGCAGATGTGGGTGGCGGGCTCACTGCATCGACACCCACGGTTACTTCTGCAAAGACTAGTGTTAGTACTAGTACCATGATCAACGCTTCTAACATATCGGACTCAATGCGTTATTGTACTCTACCGTCATCTTTGCTCGACCTGTTCGATAAACAGTTTGAGTTACTTACAAGAACAGGGAATGATCACTATTCTTCTCTAGTGAAAAAACTTGATGCTATCGGCAATGTCCCAGCATCAGCACCAGCAGCTGAAATACTAGTCGATAAACTGACTGCTCAGGTTTTGTCGCTAGAAAAGAAAATAGATGTGCAGACTTCCCAGCTAGAGGGGCTTCATCAAGATCGGTTGCTGTTACAAAGCGAAAATCAACTGCTGAAAGAACAGCTTCAAACGCTAATGCATAAAATTGAGGTTATGGTTGCCAGCTCGAGCAGTACACGTAGTAATAACACGGATTTTAACACCATTCCTGACGCTAACGAGTCACACATTCTAGTCTCGCTTAAAGACATCGACGGGTCGATGTCAAGTAGTTGTAAAAATAATGATAATAATAATAATATGGTTAAGACTGTTCATAGTAGGGTAAGTAATAATGATAGTATTAATAACACTTTGAATAACAAAGTAGACCAAGATAATGCGCGCTCAGCTCCATCAGGCAGCGTCCTGCCGGCGGACTCTGACGGGTTTCGCACACAGAGTCGTCGCCGTCGAACTCGGTACCAAAGTTCTAAAAACGTAAATCTTACTGACCGGAACAGGTATTGTTCAACGTTGAACGGGATGATTAGTGGCGAAGGATCGGCGGAAATAATTATTACCAATATTTTTGAAGGTTCCGAATCGCAGCGTGAGGACGTAGTCCATGCCATCCTTACCACTGTTCTACCGTCCATCGTGAGGGAAGACCTAATGTCTATACGCCTGCTTCGATCGGAAAGACAGACCGTTGCGAACCAACCCGCGAACAAACACCAGCGTCGACGATCCCCGTGGGTTGTCTGCTTTTCTCGTAGCAGCTTGGTAACTGAGATTATGAGGGCCAAAAGTAGATTTACAGCATTTAGCACTAAGGATGTTAACGTAACGCTTTTGAATCAGGACACGAGTAATAGCCTTATTAGAAGTAAAATTTTTATTAATGAACTTTTAAGTAAAGAATCTTTTACTCATTTCAACACCTTAAAATCTATTGCTCGTGGTTTAAGCTTCAAATATATTTGGCATAGGGGCGGTCGTTTCCTAGTTAAGAAGCGAGACGGTGAATCGGTGCATGAGATCACTTCGGCTGCAGATCTTCACGCATTATCTGCATCTTTTCGTAATGAGGCTAGCGATAGTGTTAACGCGGCGGTAACACAAAGTACCTGTAATCTAGTCACTGTTACACCGGAAACGTCAAAAACGTCGAACTTAATTTCTGGCGTTGGAATTTGACTACGCGGGGACGTAGCAAGAGAGGAGGAAGCTGGGGGACTAAGGGCGGGCTTCCTCAATGCAACATCGCTTAGTAAGCATATGAGTATGTTCCGTCAGTTCCTTGTGACTGCTCGTCCTTTCTATCATATATTCGGCGTGGCTGAGACGCGTTTCGGGGATGACGATGATGTTGGCGTTCAGATCGACGGGTTCTCGTCAATTAGGCAGGACAGGAATAATAAAGGAGGTGGGGTGGTTCTTTACGTATGTAATTCTTATAAAGCAACGGTGCTGTGCTCCTCAAAAACTACGTTAGATAAAGGCAAACCAGGTATCCCTGAATATTTGATGTGTAAAATTCAGCAAGGCAACCATCCGCCAATTTTCGTGGCCGTCATATATCGACCTCCAGGGATTTCATTCACTGACGATTCTGACCTAATACAGAACCTGACGACTTATTCGGTAGGGTACGATCACCGGATTGTAATGGGAGATCTGAACGTGAATATGTTGTCGACATCTCAGGAAGCGTCGTTTGTTAGAGAGTTAATATGTGAATTAAACCTTAAATTAGTTGATCATGGCGCGACTCACCACGTCGGAGAATCTCACACTTGGATTGATATGATCTTCACTGACGACAATGATGTGGTGCTGGATGCGAACAACATGATGGCGACCTTTCCGAGTAAACATAATATAATTGATGTCACAATCGACATCCAAACTTCAAAGTCCCCAACTCTCAATAACTTTTCATATAGGGATTTTAAGTCTATTAGGCAGGAGGAACTTCTATCCCTCCTTACTGCTTGTGATTGGTCGCCCATCAGTTGCCCAGATAAGAATGTTGATAGTAAGTTAGAACATCTTACCCACAACATCTTGGCGATCATCGACGAACTTGCCCCTGTGAAACAGTTCACACTGAAGAAGAAATGTCTCCCTCCTTGGGTGGATGTCGAGCTGAAAGAACTTTATAATCAGCGTGATGCTGTTCGACGGCGCTACAAACGGACTCGGGACAATAAGTTGTGGCAGGAGTTCCAATATCTCGCAGCTCAAGCAGAACAGCGCACAGTTGAAATGCGAGAGGCTTTTATTCAGAGCAGAATCTTTGACGCTCTGGATAATAACAAAAATATCTGGAAAGAACTTCGACACCTTGGACTGTTACCAAAGGCTAAAGAGGAGCTGCATGGCTTCACTCCGGATGAATTAAACATCCACTTTGCTGGGGTCTCTGTCTCTCAAACGGAGCATGACGAAAATCTAGATAACATCTTATCGACGGCCAGCGTTGATGGCTTCACTTTTCGTGAAGTTACCTTCTCGGACGTTGTTCTGGCCGTTGCTCATTTCTCGTCACAGGCAAAGGGCGAAGACGGAATACCCCAAAATGTCATCGCAAAGTCTCTTCCGGTTTTGGGCCATCATTTGGCTAAGATTTTCAACTCTTCTCTGTCTAGTGGGGTTTTTCCCGGGACCTGGAAGAAGGCTCATCTGGTGCTTCTAAAGAAGACGGCAATTCCATCTGCCGTCTCAGACTTCCGTCCAATAGCCCTATTGAGTTTTCTCTCCAAGGTCTTGGAAAAGATCGTCCACGAGCAGATTTCAGAGTTCATATCATCCAAGAAAATCCTTGATCCACGTCAAACTGGCTTTCGACAGCATCATAGTACGCAAACAGCACTACTGAGTCTGTCAGAGGAGATTCGTGATGGTATTAATAGCAAGAAACAGCTGCTTACTATACTCCTAATGTTTGATTTCAGTAAGGCGTTCGACACTATTTCGCCCTCTAAATTACTTCGTAAGCTGATCAGAATGGGGTTTTCTAGGTCCATAGTCCTGTGGATCAAGTCATATATTACAGGTCGTAACCAGCGAGTGGTTACAAAATCTAATGGGGAATCTGATTGGTACACAACCAATCTTGGCGTTCCACAGGGCTCGGTTCTTGGGCCCCTTCTGTTCAGCCTTTATATTAATGATCTTGGAGACATACTAGCTGCTTTCAAAAATCCCCAGGGTGAATTATCGGAAGGTGTCGAACATTTGCTTTATGCTGATGATTTACAAACCTATACGCAGGTTGCGAGAGACGATCTTCAGATAGGCATTGATCGCCTGTCAACTGTGGCGCGAGCAGTGTCGGCTTGGGCTTCTGAAAATGCCCTTCACCTTAATGTCGGGAAGACTAAAGCTATAATTTTTGGGTCGGACTACAATATTAATAAATTGCAGGAATTGCACCTTCCAGGCATTGAGGTGCAGAATAACGTTTTTATTCCCTTTGCCGATACTGTAACTAACCTCGGTGTTGTTATGGATTCTAAATTAACATGGAAACCGCAAGTGGATGCAGTTAGTCGGAAGGTTAACAGAGCCTTATATGGACTCAGATCTTTTAGATCCTGCACCACCGAAGCGTTACGCAAACAGCTCGCAGGTGCTCTTGTTGTCTCTCACTTAGATTATTGCTCTCTTGTATACCTCGACGTATCAGGTGAGCTGCAGACCAGGCTTCAAAGGTTGCAAAATTCCTGTGTGAGATATATATGTGGTGTTAGAAAGGATGAGCATGTCTCTCCCTACAGGAGGAAACTGGGCTGGTTGACTGTGGAGATAAGAAGGGAGTATTTTGCGGCGGTAATGCTTTATAAAGCAGTTGTCATGGGACAGCCTCCGTACCTTGCGGCCCTTTTTGAACAAAATCAGTCTAGAACCTCAGGTAGGGATCCCAAGGAAATAAAAATTCCAGGGTCGCGTACTGATGTTGGCCTGTACTCCTTCAGAGCCCAAGGTGCTCGCCTCTGGAATTCGCTCCCCCGCGCTATTAGGCATCTTCCGTCTCTAAATAAATTTAAAACGGCAATACGTCGGCATATTATTGAAACCTGCGACGAACGAAATGTGTTCTGTGATAAAAATTAACTGTGTTATACTGCTAAGTAATTAATTAATTAAGGTATATTGTGACGTGATAGTTAAGACTACTGACATAAACTGTGCATTTATAATAAGCCTATGTGATGAAATCTAACGATGAATCTGTGATATGGATACAAATTTAATTTAATGTATCGCAACTATGTATATTTGATGTATATTTTTGACTTGTGCAAAATAAATCTTAATCTATCTATCTATCTATAATGTTGCTGTGAGTTTTGCTGTAGATAATCGGTATGCGTTGTATTAATTATTCTATTCATTCTATTTTATAACAAAACGAAAACCGCTGAGTTAAGTCGAACAAAAACGGTTTTCGCGCGTCCCCATAGAGATCGTTATCCGAGCAAAAAAAAATGACTTAGCAAGACTCTGGCTGACCTAATGATTCGCCGCCGCGCAGCAGCGCCAGATCGCGGGAGATAAGCTACGATAAAACCATCAGCTGCGCTGTATACACTGGGCTCGAGTCGAGAGTACAGAGTTTTTCTGTAATTTACAGGGAACAGATATAGATACAAAATAACATTGTTTAGTATATATATATATATATATATATATATATATATATACATATATATATATATATATATATATATATATATATATATATATATATATATATATATGTATCTGTGTCTGTTCCTCATATATATAGATATATTAACCAATGTTATTTGGTATCTGTATCTGTTCCCTGTTCCTTTTAGCGTGTAATGGGCCTTACGTCACAACGCGGCCGTGCGTTATTTGCGAGTGGCGCGCGAAGCCAACGATTTTAATGGCTCGTGCATGTAAAGCGCGGAAAAATGAATCGACCGGCCGCGAACGCCGACAGCCTGAAAAATGATTGATTTCTAAAACCGCGAGAATTACAATGCTCCTGGGTATGATTGTCGTGTGCGGTGTATTGCCGATTTTTTGCGCCGAAAGTTCAAGAGACAATGTAATTTGCGTGGGTTTCTTTCTTGATATTTGCGGAATCACTATAACGAGGTGGCCGTGAGCTGCATCCGTTTTAATCGGACAGTAGTATTATATATATATAGTTTTACTAAACGACAAAATTCTTCATAGCTCCCCCTGTTACCAGGAAAGGAAACAGAGCGCTTGACTTATCTTATAGCCCTCATCTTCGTTTTACAGGGATCTCCAGACTTCGTCACAGATTATTGAGTTATATTTTTTAAATGTCCAAGCGAAATATTTCACTTAACCGGCTTCCAAATGGACTTTCGCTTGCCTCCATCGTGTACATAGCACCGGCTACACACGCATAGGCTATATATACACAAAAGGGTCTTTAAAGATTATTATTAGGGTGCAAAAAAAATGATAATGAAGGCAAAAACGACGTTCTTTGCAACAAACAGAAAAATAGACGCGTCGTAGAAAAATAGAAGAAATTGAGTGCGCGTTTGTCATTCCAGTTTTCTTCGCTGCGTGACACTTATAATACGTGGTAGGCAGGGACAGAAAATAAAAAATAAAAGAACATAAGTGAAGAAAGAAACAAAAGACAGATGTTACCTATAGCTACAGCAACTCTTTTCTTGGGAGATAAGTACAGGTAAGTGATGAAGAGAAAGATAGATTTTCAAATACGTCGCGAGGTAAATACAATTGATGCTATGCACGTTCATATACTTTTGTGCGGAATTCTTGTTTTATTCGTCAGTTGATCATTGTTATATATGAATTTTTGTATACGAAGCATACTGTAATAATTATGTATGATGATTATATAAAATTATTCTATACTGTTGTATAGAGTTTTTTAAATATATTTTAAATGAGTGAGTGAGAAAGAACGGGAGAGAGAGAGAGAGAAAATGTGTGCTGTAAGTTTATTTATTGTTTATGGACCATGAAGCATATATGAATAAAGGTTACAGATTCTAAATTGCGGTATATATAATTTTTTCAAACTGTGCTCGCCAGTTCGTATCACAGCTTCGGTAATCGCATATTATATACATGCAGATTCGAAAAGAGTGCATAGTCCTTTCATTGACGATAATAGCGGACGCGTTTGAATACTTTCGATAATCTTCTCCTTGATCATAGTTTCAAGTATTTGACTCATATGCAGGGCTCCAGGGTTTGACGAACGATGTCTAGGCGTCTATCTAAAGTTTATTAAAAATAATTTTTATTAATTCAGTTATAAAGTAGAAAAATGTAGGTCTCTATAAATAAATAAATAAATAAATGCTTACATCTTCATTTTGTAGATCAATATTTATTTACGAAATCGTTCTATTTTCGTACTATGGGATTTTTCAAAAAGAATCGAAGGAGTTTACTTCTCACAATTTGACCATCCCCAGTCAAGACTTCATCTACTATTTCCCGTTCATCTCCTTGGAGAATTGATGATGCATCAATCAATTCAGGTGATACAATAGTGATAGGCTTCTCACAGTCAATTATTACGTTATGTAAAATGCAAGCGGCTTTCACTACTAATTTTGCTTTTGGTGGTTCGTACTCCATAGGCTTATAAAAAATTCTAAATTTCTGGCATAATCGCCCAAATCCACATTCTACAGCCATTCTCGCTCTCGATATCCTTTTATTAAATAACTTCTCATCTTTTGACAATCCTTTACTTGGATAGGGCTTCATGAGATTTCTGCTCAATGGGTAGGCGCCATCGCCAATAAAAAAATATGGTAAAACCGTACGACTATCATACAATTCGTCATCTTCTGGGAATTTGATTTTTTTCGATTTTAGAGCTTTGTATAGCTTACTGTGTCTGAACGTAGTTGCATCATGTTGATGCCCACATCAATCGCAACAAATTTATAGCGGGCATCCACAACTGCTTGTAGCGTTATAGAGAAAAAATTCTTATAGTTATAATATAAAGATCCTGAGCCTTCTGGCTGTCTGATTCTCATGTGGCGCACATCTATCGATCCCACGCAGTGTAGCATATCCCACATCAAATAATATTCTTGGGCAATGTCCATTAAGGAATCTGATGTCGGCATTGGCATATGTAAACGTCGGAGGTTGTTCCATAAAGCTGTACATACTTCAGTAATCAAGTTGCTTATAGTCGATTTTCCCATTAAAAATGCAATAGATAAATCGCTATAAGAGGCACCAGTTGATAAATGTCTGTAACAAAATAGCAAACATTAGTCATCAATTTGAAGAAATTATAATAGTAATAATAATTAATATATACCTTATTGTAATAACTAATTTTTCCTCTGGTAAGATAGGTTGTGTATGAAGGTTGCACCAATTTTTGATCAAAGAGTCGTGCACTTTTGTTAATATGTACTCAAATGTTGTAACCTTCATTCGCATGTACGTTTCAAATTTCTTATCATGTCGTTTTAACATTGGGAATAACCGATGATATTCGCTGTGCAACCTTCTGCCTTTATTTATCTCGTGCACTGCCATTTTTTTTTGATAATATTCAATATATTATCAATGGTACACTGGTGATTTGCGAGTTCTTCTATATTTTAATATAGTATATGTCTACAAATACATACATCAACTAATATATATCATTGAAGTTTGCATTAGCTTAACCTCCAAGTCCTCGGGTTAACCTCGACGGAGTCGCGAATCAACTTCGGGCGACTCTCATCGGGGAGTGACTCCAGGATGAACGTCGGGGGAGCCTCGGATTAATCTCGGTCTGATCTTCTGATCTCGGTCGGACCTCGGTCGAATTTTCTTACACCTCGGTCGCACCTCGGTCGAATTCTCGTAGACCTCGGTCGAATCTTGCGCCACCTAGGTCCAAGTATTTTGGTGACCTCGGTGTAATTTTGCTCGACCTCGGTCGATCGAGAATCGACCGAGGTAGAAAATTTCGACCTCGGTTAAAACTCGATTGAAGTTAGCCGCGCATGGGCTAGGGACATTTTCGTGGTCAGTGTACGTTCTGCCCACCTGAATGTAAAAAAGGATTGTTCGAGGATCCATCGAGGTCTACGGCTACCGTGTCACATATCCTCGGCTCTGGCCATCATATACGTCCACGAGTCCGATCATGAGCAAATATTATTTTAAGCGTTATGCAACTATACGAGTAATGCAAAAAATGCCTACATGGATAAAATAATAACGTCGCAGGTCCAGCCACGGTTTTTCCGTCACTATGAACGCACCCTAAGATGCTCCCCCCAACGTAGTAGACACAATGACCACGAGCCTCCAAGTCGCAGCGAACGCGAACTTTCTGACGAAGCTATAGCGAGCCGCGCAGGCGTGTGCATCCGAGCAGCAGCGACCGCGAGCCGTCGGACAGTGAAGGCGACTCGGATAAAGACTAGCGGGACACGCCCGAGTATCGGAATCGCAGCACGAACTTAAGGCTCGGTAGGCGGAGCAGTAAAAAATGACAGTAAATCAGGCGTTAAATATAATACCAAATTTCGATGATAATTCCGACAGATTCAATTTATTCTGTCAGTCAGTTCGCGCGGTACTAGACAACATCGGTAAGAGTAAAACATACCTATTAGTGATAGGCTTGTCGACTAAATTGACCGGTAACGCCACCGACGGGTATACGTCGAGATTAACCAACTATGCTTGCGCCGAGCAGCTGTTACTAGATTTGACGATGCGGAAATATAGGCATCGCGGATGACATTATGGCACAAGTCAAGATATTGAAGCAGAATCCGGGTGAAACTGCGGGCGACTACGGTCTGAAAATGCAAAAATTACAGAATCAATACCTAACAGTGATCGAGTCGGTGCTCAGTCTCTCAAGCTTTGACAGAAAGGCCAGAAGACGCCTTGCAGACGACGATGTGCTGCAGCAATTTTTGTTTGGGTTGAAGGCTCCGCTCGACCACCAGGTACGCCGCAAGAGACCACGCTCCCACGTTGAAGCGGTAAGAATCGCGCTCGAGTTCGAAGGTAGGCAGTACGCGCACCGAGTTCTGTCAAGACCCCGACGGCAACAGAGCCAGCCCCAGCGCAGGTACGACGCGTAGTTGTGGAAGAAGTTTTAAACCGAACAATGGTTACAACAATAACAATAATAAAAACAATAATAATTATAATAGTAACAATAAAGACTACAAATTCAAAAAATCTCGACGCGATTAATACTGCATGTACTGCGAACGGGATGGGCACGCAACCGAGGAATGTAGAGTTATTAACCACATAAAGAGGAATTAGTTCAGAATCCATACAAAAATAATTGTGGCCATGCGAATAATAATAATAGTAACGCGAACTGCGATAATAGGAGATGTAATAGCGACAGGCAGGGAGATCGCGACAACAATTACGATAAAAAACGTAAAAACGCCTGGGGCAACAAAGAGAATGGCCGAGATGGTCGCGACGGTAACCAAAATGGTGATAACCGCTCCGACGAACGCGATAACAATAAATATAAAAAAAACTAGAAAGACGCTCGTCCCAAGCACCGAGCGTGAAGAAGTAAAGCCGAGAATAGAGAAGTCCCATAACTCAGCGAATATTAGATTTCTTACCGCGGGACGGCAACCATCAATCATTTTATTGGACTGCCCTCAGTTAAGAGTGAAATACGCCAAATTTTACACCGATTCTGGGCATCTCACGCCCGGTTACTTGATCAACACGCAAAAAATAATTGAAATCCAAGGAGTAATGTCCAAGTGGTACCAAACGAGTTCCCCATAGATAATGCGGGAATAATTGGCTGGGACATTATCGACCAGCATCAAGGCTGTGTCGATGCAGCAACCTAGAGATTAAAGCTCAATGGCTTATTCGTACCGTTCCTATCGGACGAGAAAGTGACAGTGCCGCCGAGAGTAAAAATGATGATTAGTGCGCCTATTAGGGATAACCACGTAAAAGTAAGGTGCGTCCCATTAATGGATCTACATCCTGATGTGCTTTTTGGAAATTTTGTTACCGAAGATATTAACGTCCGAGTTTATGCAGAATGAATGCATCAATTTTAACGAAAACGAAGTATCAATTGCCAGTCCAGTTGTTGACCTACAGCTATGTGAAACGAATACAGAGAACCCGCTATATCAGACCGATGGGGTTGGCTCAGCTGAGAAAGCCGCAGAATTTTCGGCATGTTTAAGACGCTTGTACGCCACCAATAAGCAAGCGGAAAAATATAGAGAGGTGCTCAACTTAAACGAATCGTTGCAGATAAGCGTACCAGCCAGAGAAGTAAGTGTCAACAAATTTATGGAGTTGGCGAACTTAGAGGGTTGCATCGGAGAGGAAATTGGTTACATAAGGGAAGTAGAGCATGAGTATGCTGGAGTTTTTGGAGTCGACGAGCGAGCTACTACCCGCGACTCACTAATTCAATATAAAATTGTCTTGAAGTCAAACAAACCAATACGTAATGACAGGTTCAGATTTTCTCCAGCCTTTAAGGAGCACGCGTTAAGGGAACTGTATAAGCTACGGGCCCAGAAAATCGTGCTTCCTTTCAACTCAAACTACTCATCTTCATTTTGGATTGTATCAGAAAATCCTGACGCTCAAGGAAACAAGAAATTTAGGCTGGTTACGGACTTTAGGGCGCTAAATTATGAAACAGAGGGTAGTTGCCACACCCTGCAATTTACAAGCGACATTTTAGAGCACCTGGCTACGGCAAACTACATCACGATTATCTAGTAATGTATTTGACGTGATTTTATTCTTATTGAATCCAAATGCGCCTTTATTTTACGAACTACTATGATTTTACAAAACAAATTGATGTGATATTATTATAATATAATGTCGAAACGAAATGAAAATTATTATAACATTTAGTATAACTATGTAATTTTTTTTAATGTACATATTCTTTTTTATATTCATGCAAATAAATAAATATCTATCTATATATATATAATGAGGCTCTAGTCCTGGGACACATCGTGGGAGGAGGCGAAATCTAGACCGATCCTACGAAAATAAAGGCAATGCTGGAGTACTCTGCACCAACAGACGAGCCGAAGGTCAAACAGCTTCCTTGGTCTATTCAACTACTACAGGCGCTTCATAAAAAATTTCGCCAATATAGCACGTTCACTATTCAGACAGAAAGGCGTCGAGATTATATGGGGTCCAGAAGAGGAGGTATTTGACACTCTCAAGAATATGTTATGCTCCGAGCCAATCTTAAAGGCTCCAGACATGTCACAGCCATTCATTGACTCCACAGATAGCAGTGACTGGGACCTGGGCGCCATCTTGTTCCAGGGCGTGCTGGGCCATGACCAACCTTGCGCGAACGCATCGTGATGCCTTAAAGGCAGCGAACTCAGATATCCGATGTACGAGAAGAACTGTTATAGGTGGTTTAGGCAAACGAGCAGTTCCGATATTATCTTTACGGCAGGAAATGTACGGTCGCTACCGATCACGAACCACTTAAACATTTCCATACATCCAAACAGCCCGACCTGCGCTTCAACCGCCTGAAAGCGGCCCTAATTGGCTACGATTTCGAAATAATCTACCCACCCAGGAAGAAGAACGGTAATGCGGACGGGTTACCGTGAAATCCGGTAATGGGCGAGGGTGAAATCAATCCTGAATTGTCGAGAATACAGCTCTACGAGCTTGCTGATAAGCAAAATGAGCTAGACCCGGACGTGGAGGCAAACGTACCGCCAGGAAATATGTTTAGAACGCGCACCATAAGAAAACAAGGCATAGATGGGGATAAAAAGACCAAACGCCGCTCGTCTGAATCGGACAAAAAGGAAAGTTACGAATCCGATCGGAAGAATCAAAAATGTCAAGCGTTAATCTAGGCCGGGGAAATCTTGGCAATTAGAAACGTTGATGACGATTTTTACCTGGGCTGTGTTTCACACGACGTCTTTCATGGATATGAGGTACTACAAATATGATGGTTCACGGAATCAAATCACAGGAATGTATTCACTGTGAGCCACATCGATCAATTATATTTTTCCTGCGTCGTCAGCAGCACAACGCTTAAAAAATTAGGAAATCGCGAATACTTGCTGAACAAAAGTGAACAAACCAACCAGAATCTGACGCGTCGATGAAATCGATAATCTCCAAATCATCGACGTCCGCTGAATGGGCACCGCCAGTCAGCAAAGCAATGCTCATAGGGAGCGCAATCACAAGCTACGCAACGCGTAAAACGCAAGCGAGACAAGACGGAATACTTCCAAAATTGTTCGAGACAAGCGAGCAATGTAACAAATTGGACGGTGAGTCGAGCATGGGTGGGGGTTAGGCTTAATTTAAAAGTCTATCGAAATAATCGTGAAATGCAATAAATCGGACAAGTACATAGAAAATAGGACAGAAAAAGGTAGTAGGATTATCAGAGGGGGGGGGGGGGTAATAAAATGAATGTAGGCGCCACTTACGTACAGCACGCATGTCGAAATACATAATTATGGGTTTTTGTATATGTAAATATTATGCTTGATTTGAACGATTAACGAAAATGTCGTGTAATACAATAAATCGGAAAAGAACAAAATTAGACAAAAGAGGAGAAATAAAGAGGGGGAGGAATTATAAAATTTGTAATGTTACTCCCGACTCTTAACAAAATAAGGGCTGAACACATTCGCGAGATCATAAGCTAATTTTATTCGGACGCCAGCTTATGCTCCTACGCCTCAGCTTACGAGAGTTTCTCTCCCAGAGGAAGTTCCGATCGATCGAACACCGGCTTCTGGAGCAACCCTCGGAGACACCTGAAATCCCCAATGCGTGGAAGGGAAGGTATAGTTGTGAAATAAACATTTGGATGCTTAACTGGATCTATCGTTTATTCGGTAAAACCTAATTATTTACAAAAATTTGTAACTAATCCGCAAGTTAATATGAGCACGTCCGCGCGCACGCGATCCTAACGCCCGAGCTGGGTACTCTTAGTCTTTACAATAATATAAAATCCGCCGCCCCGATAATAACGTGTCAGAGATACAATTTACTGCACTACCTCGATCCTGATTCTCGCTCGAATTCCCCCTTCGACACTCCGAAGCACACTTTTCGTTGCTGTCCGCGACACGCCAGTTCGAACCGCAATGGTTGCGAGCGCCCGCGCGTTTAATTATTTACCGGCTTATCTTGTTCACTCACCGACTGTCCATCTGCTGCTCGCACTTCCCCTTGTACGGGTGATATCTCGTGTCCTGTAAACTTCGGCCTACGAAAAACTAGCTAAATCCTTGAGCAAATAATACCGGTAATTAATAGCGCGAAGGAACGAGCTGCAACGTCGTCGAAGTCCAACCAAGAAGTGCCATGAGGGCGGAAATCTTCTTCCCTCGGCCTTATCGTCCTTCCGTCTTCGTCGATCTTCTATCCTTATTCCTCCTGTGTCTTAGATAGAGAGAGAGGGCATCATTAGACTAATTGCTCCGATTTTTCTATTACGTAGTCACTCGTCTCGATGTTGAGGAAGGTCAGGGCCAATCAGGACCCTTATCTGCTCGGTAGCCCTGAGCTCATTGGCCTTTTGACTCGGAGGGGTGCGCACGCGTATTATTATATGCCCCATCTATACGCGCGGATATTTTAATCCGTAATTGGTATAGCGGCTACTGCTGCGGCAGCATGCCTCCATACAGGCATATACATATCTATATACACTCCCCGCGCGCATCGAGTTCCTTCAAGTTGCCCGCCTGCGGCGAGTATATATATCGATATACTATATATATCGATCGTACTCACTGTAGTATCGTATAGCTCGGCGGTTCGCTCCCCTCTCTCCGTCGTCGTCCACTAGGCTTCAGCTTTCGCTTTGCCTCGCTTTTCTCTCTCTCTCTCTCTCTCTCACCTCTTTCTTCTGGTTCTTCTCGTCGTATGACCGGTAGGTGCTACCGCCGCTGTTGTTGTCTGCTTTCCGCCGGCGTGGTCTCGCTGAGTGCGGTCCTGCTGCTACCTCAGCCGTTTCTACGTGCGTGTGCGAGGTGTGTTTGGCTAGAGCGAGTGCGCTTGTGCGTAGTTGGTACGTAGCGCGTATCGTGTCATGTGTTTTGCCGTCGGATGATAGTTTGTCGCTTCGGTGTGCGCGGCTCCTTTCTCTCGTGTACCTCGGGAAACGCGAAAATATACCCCCCTTAGTATTAATAATAAATTATTAAATTCCAGCCCGGGTGTAGTTAGGCTCGCACGTGGACTTGTTGGCTGGTTTTCTTATAACACGCGTTAGCTATTTAAAGTGACGTTCCCTACATCACCTACCCCCCCCCCCCCACCCTAAACCGGAACACACCGACAGGAGCGGACCACCGGTTTACCTTTATGAGCAACTGTGTCCCTTTGCAACAATCCTCGCGCGAACGCTCGCTACACCCTGGCTTCACTTATCAACTAAATTTTTACTAAATATATATATAATGAAAAGAAAATAATCTTTCTTCCACCACCATATTATCCCCAAAGCAATTATTAAATATCCGCATGCAACTTACTATTTTATTCATCCTAATGAGGAAGGAGGGGACTGGGCTCCCATTCCTCTCTCTGCTGGCTCTCCTCTTTCAACTGGCTTACTACTTACCTGTCTACTGGCGTCACTAATAATTTTCACCCTTAACCTCGTTCCGATCGGTGAGTTGACTGGAGCGAGCTCCCCTTTCTCGTCTCCAGCAGTTGTCTCAGGACACCGTTCCGAATATCTTTCGCGTATTACTCGAGACGGTCTATGAGACGTAAGGTCTTGGCCACGCTGCCAGGCAATAATGGAGAAGCCGAGACCTCCACGTTATTCGTGTTGTCGTCCCGGGCATCTTCTGATCGCTGTCGACGAGGTGGAGACGGTGAGGATGTTATTCTTCGTCTTGCTGCAGGGGAACGTACCTCGAACCTCAGGGCTGCTGGCAGTATTCTGGATAGTTCGGTCCTCCTTGACCTTCGAGGCGAAGGCGTCAGTGTCCTCCTCCGATCCGTGGAGTGGGATCGACTTCTCCTTGACTTGTGTGGGGAGGGGGAGCATCCCCATTCATGGTGTGATGGTGTCATTTCCTCCCAACGTCTCGGAGGTGGTGATTCCTTAACCCTATGGGACGAGAGGACCTCGGGGCTTCGCGGCTCTGAGGGCGACCTCCTCCGCCTCTGGCGTTCCTGTCGGGTTGACGCTTCCGGAGATGGGGGTGGTGCCACTGAGGGCCTCAACCCTGTACATGTGCCCGTCTCTCGTCTAAGGCTGGTATCCCTCGAGGCCACTCGTTCCCTTTCTTCACGATCCAGCTTATCTCTCCGGTTTTCTTCACGCACGGGGTCGTCTTGGGATAGGGAATAGCATCCCTTTCGTTCATGAGCGAACTCTCTCTCTACGTAGTGGCGATGTGCCTCGCTGCAACTGGGGTAGTTGGAGAGGTCCACTCCCCTCCTATCGCTATTGTGACAGTACACTGCCACTTTAGGGCGAGGGCAGTGTTTCGGGCCATGATCCCGACGCCAACAATTAAAGTACGTATACGGCGGGGGGTCTAGGTTCCAGAGTAACGTAATCGGGATCAGTCCCCCGAACATAACTCCCCGATCTTTTACGGCTAACGTGGGCCGTTACCTGGGGTGCGGATCTCCATACTCAGTGTGGAGTTTCGCTCGGTGACGGGCAAGTTAGGCCGACGTCCCGACCGAATGTCGCCATTATAGGGTGTAGGGTCCCTCCATGGTCCCTTTCTACCTCAGCTCCACTCCCTGGGAGGTGTTCGTGGCCCCTCGTAGCTCGGAGTCTCCTGCGACGGTGAGGGCCTTACGGGGACCGGTGATGGGTCTCGTGGTTCTACCATAGACATGTCGTCCATTAACTGGCGCCGTGGATTCGGATTATTCCCTTACCGCCTCACTCTCCTCCGAGCACTACGACTCATCTGGTTTAGGGGGTCAGAAATTCCCATTCTACTATCGCCCTCTTCTTCTGGCCTCACTAATGTCACCCCCGGATCCAGGTCCCATTACAACGGCCGTCCATCGTATCCTCCTTCAACCGGTAGGACTGGCAATACGTATTCCGGCCTTACTTGCCTAAGGTTTACTTCCCGCCATATCGGGGGGGCTTCTACCCCTTCCGGGACTTGCCTCTGGAGAGTGGGCGCTTCTTGGGGGTCAATCCGCCCTTCATCCTCCCTGGGTGAATCCCCGTGCTCTATACTTGGGGAGGTGAGCAGAGGAGGGCTGACAGTCGTTAAGAAAGCGTTGAGCTCCTTCTTTGTCTCTCGGCTGTCCCGTTCTTCTGGACTCTCGTTCGTCCTCCCTTCAGAGCCAACTCCACGCTCCCTTCTGGAAAGGGGGCAGCGAACTCGTTGGTAACCCCTCCCATGGGGTAGGGACGGCGAAGCTGAATGTTTTTGGGAATGCTGCCAGTTCTGGCCGCCAGTTTCCGGGCCTCTTCTTCCGTGAGTGGGGTAAACCATGCGTTTGGGTGACGAGTGGCGATGGTTATCATCCTCCCACTAGCCACCTCCTCCCACTCCTCATTTCTGAGGGGGCTTCCGGTGAGAAGATCTAGGTTGTGGCCCTCTCCAGTGGTCTCACGGTCCACCTCCATCTCCCAGGGATCTTTCTCTACTTCCTCTTCGTCTGCATTTCCGCCTCCAGCTTCATCCTCCGTAGCTCCTTCTTCCCCTTGCCCCCTCTTTCTTTCCAAGGATTCTTCAGAGTCTCCTCCGAACCAATCTCTCTCCGAACCAATGTCACCACTGCCACTGTAGGCAGGTTAGCGACCTCTCCATCGTTCTCTTCGCACGTTAACTGATCTTCCCCCATCGTCTTCCGGTAACGTGGTTAAGGAAGGGAGGGGGGGGGTTCGACAACCTTCGTCGTTCTATGGCTCCTACCCACCGGTCTGCTGCCGCATCCATCGTATCCTCGTGCACTCTCTGTCGTTCCTCCTGTAGCCTTCGGACTTCGGCCTCCTCCAATGCCTTCCGCTCGGCTTCCCGATACTCTTCAACCGTCATAAATTCTTCAGCATCGGGAAGGGGATTGGGTTCGGGAGGTCGGGGCCTCACGAAGTCATGAGGAATGATGTCGAACGCTGGCGGTTCTAAGGTAGTGCTTGGGTGGTGGTGGACCCTGCCCTCGACGGCATGACGACGGGACAATCTCATGCTGCTGCTATCACTTCTATCTAGTTGTAGAAACAACACGCAAACAAAAGAAACAAAGGAAAACATCAGTCCGCCGCCTCTCAGGTTCGCTCTTTTATTAAGGGTTTTGATTGGGTCGTGGCGGCTCGCCGAGGAGGGACGTAACCTTTTAGTTGCCTTACTGATACCTTCGCGAGTTTCCTTCCCGTACCCGCACCCTCCCCTAATATATACATACTCAGCGATTCTACTCCCACTATCTCTAACGGTCCCTCGTACCTTTTTGCTAACTTTTCCGAGAATCGTTTCACGGCGTTTGATAATACGTGAGTTTCCCTCATTACTAAATCCCCTATATTAAACCTAGTGTCCTTTCTACCCTTATTATAAGCTTTCTCCTGTTTATCCTTTGCGCATTCAATGTGCCTTATGACTAAGTCTCTCAACGCGTCCAGTCTCCGCATTCTATCCAACCAGATTTCCGGGTCTATCTGTAACTTTGGTGTCGTGGACTCCACTTCTCTTCGCAGGCTTTTAACTGGCGTTGGGTGTCTGACAAATTATAGGTAGGTGGGTGAAGTCTTTAGGGACGATTGCATTGCCGAATTCACCGCATGGCGGAATTCATTTAGATGCTTGTCCCAATCCCGGTGATCTGCTTGGACAAACGTTGCGATCATGGTCTTCAATGTCCTGTTGCTTCGTTCTACTGGATTCGCCTGAGGGTGATACGGGAGTGTAGTTACATGCGCCACTACGTATTCCTTTAGGGTCTTATCCATTAATAAATACTCCGGGGTTTCCCAGCGGAACAACACCAGCTCTTCAAAAGCCCTTTCCATCGGCTTGCCGTCTACCTTACGTAGAGGCTTTGTTTCTATCCACTTCGTAAATAAGTCCTGGAAGACCAACAGATATTTATATTGGCTTTTACTAAATGGAAATTCCATTAGATCTGCCGCCACTATTAACCATGGCCTCTCGGTACGTCGTCGTCCCATCATTCCTAGTGGTCTAGTCTAAGGAGCTTTTTACTCTTGGCATTCATGACACGCTCCGACGAATGCGTTTGTATCATGCCAAACCCCCGGCCAATAATAATCTCGGGCTATTCGGTCATAAGCTTTCTCAATCCCTAGGTAGCCAGATAAGGCCTCCCTCTGGGCGTCGATGAGAACTCTCTCTCTCTATGATCAGCTGGTACCATTAATTTCCACCCTTCACTACCAATGGCAATTGAGTCTAACAGAGGATCTGCCCTAAATCGATAGAGTAAGCCATTCTCTACTCGCAATTGCTGGAATTTCTGGGGTCTCTCCTGCACCTCTTTCATCCTGCGTAAGTACCAGGCGTCGGTGACCGGATTAAAGACCGCCACCTCTTCTGCTTCTGACTCGAACATTCTAGAGAGAGCGTCTGGTACCTCGTTGTGTGATCACCCCGAAGGTATATGCCTCCAAGTAAGGCTTTAATTTCTTGATTGCCCACAGAACGGCCAGGCATTCTCTTTCCGTGGTTGTATAATTTCTCTCGACTGAGGTTAAGATTTTACTCACGTAGACTATGGGGTGCTCACCATCTTCGAACCCCTGGGTGAGCACAGCTCCTATACTGAAGCTGCTAGTATCACACTGTACCGTGAACGGTGTCGTAAAATTTGGTCTTGCCAGCACCGGCGCCACGGTTAACGCTCAGTTGAGCTCTTCAAATGCTTCTCGATCTTCTTCTTTCCACTTCCAAACCTGTCCTTTTCTCAACAATTTAAATAACGAAATTTTAATTTACGAATCTCTTTCAATAAATCTAGAATACCACCCTACCATCCCCAAGAACCGGCGTAATTGATTAAGGTTCTGGGTGGCTGGGTAATCCACTACTGGCGCTATCTTTTCGGGATCTGGTCTCAGACTTTCCCGGTCTAAGAGGAAGCCCAGGTAGCTTACCTACGAACAGCTAAATTCACATTTATCTCGGTTCACTACTAGTCCGGCATCTACCAATTTCTTCAACACGTACTCCACTCAGTACAAGTGTTCTTCGTAGGTTTTAGTAGCGATTATCACATCATCCAAATATCCATATGCATACGGAACAACCTCTGGGCCGAATAGAATGTTTATGAGGCGTTGGAAAGTCATTGGTGCATTTGTTAATCCGAACGGTATCCTAAGAAAACTGCCAAAGCCCTGATCCTGGTACCGCAAACGCCGTGTACTTCCTGCTGCCTTGTTCCATTTTGATTTGGAAGTACGCCTGTTTTAGATCTATTTTCGTAAGGTAACGAACTTTCCTTAGACGATCCGTTGTAGATTCCATAGCGGGTATTGGGTTCCCGACTTTTCTCGTTACTTTGTTAAGGTCTCTGTAATCAATACAGAATGTGATGCTTCCATTTGGCGTCCTTACTAAAACAGGTGCGCTACTCCAATCACTGACTGATCTTTCGATTATTCCGGCTATGAGCATCTTTTCCACCTCAGCTATTGCTATGTCCGACATTTTAGGTGACATTTGGCGAAACTTATGTTTGATGGAGGGTGCTCCTTGTACATCTATGTGATGTTCCGTAAGGTCAGTAAATCCTGGCTCTTCTGACGGTAGTGGTAGTATCTTGGTCACTAGTTCATCTATTTTCCGTCGTTGAATATCGTCCAGTTCGGATATCCCCGCGCATTATGCATAAATCGCCACCGTCTCTCCCCCCTCGCTCTTACAAAACGGTCTCCATTCTCCGTCTGGTACCTTCCATGTGACCAGTGATCGGTGGCTATCATGATCATGTTGCGGAAATCTATTCCCAGGACGAGGTCATGGTCTATGTGCATGGTAGCTCTTACCTGCATGGTTTCGCAGCGGCCGTCTAACTCAAAGTTTACCTTTAGTTTAACTAATACCGGAGATAATAATGCACCTGTTACCGTTTTCATTTTCCCAGAGAATTATCCGAATTTAATTTTTAATTTTTTGTTTAAATTAAAAATAAAATTTTAATTTTTCCGGAAAATTCGAAAATTGACACGGATAATTAATCGAGTTTACCCTTTTACCTTTTACCCTTCCATTTAAATTAAAAACAAATTAAAACTTTTCCGAAAAATACGAAAGTATTCCCGGAAAATTGACCGAATTTAATTTTTAACCTTCATTTTAAATTAAAAAATATTTAAGTTTTTCCGGGAAATTGGAAAATTTTCCCGGAAAATTAACCGAAATTAAATTTTAACCTTTCGTTTCAATTAAAAAAAATTTTTTAATTTTTCCGGAAAATACGAAAGTTTTCCCGGACATATAACCGAATTTAATTTTTAACCTTCATTTTAAATAAAAAAATATTTAAGTTTTTCCGGAGAATTGGAAAATTTTCCCGGAAAATTAACCAAATTTTTAACCTTTCGTTTAAATTGAAAATAAATTTTAATTTTTTCGGAAAATTCGACAGTTATCCCGGAAAATTAATCGAATTTAATTTTTAACCTTCTATTTAAATTAAAATAAATTTTAATATTTCCGGAAAAGCTGTGAAGAAATGCGACAAGAAGACTGTAACCACGAAGAGATTCACGAGCGCGAGTTCACTGGCACATGGGTGGTCGACGAGTTGAGAAGAGCCATTGAACTTGGATACGAAATCACTGAAATATATAATTTGGCAGTATCGGATGACGCGCTTCGATCCGCGCACGGGTGAAGGAGGCTTGTTTGCCGGTTACGTAAACTTACTTTTGAAAATAAAGCAGCAAACGAGCGCCTGGCCGTCTTGGTGTGAGAATGAGACTAGTAAAATTCAATATTTGCAAGAGTACGAGCGAGACGAGGGAATCAAGTTAGAGCGCGAAAAGATAGAAAAAAATGCAGGCTTGCGTGCCGTTGCAAAAAACTTTTTAAAAAACTTAAACTTAAAGACTCACCAAAAAACTCTGCTTAAACTTTTTTTTGAGGTAAATTTGGCCAGTGTAGTAATTTGAAATAATCTGAAATAATAAATACGCGAAACGATCTTCTTAAACTCCTAATAGACCCTGAAAAAGAAGTATTCGATGTAATGCCCATAAGTGATGAAGTTTTGTATGTTAATTGTGCAAAAGAAGAAAGTTAAGAAAGTGCAAACAATATTAAAATAAAATTTAAAGCTATAAGACGTATGCCTACGAATGACGTTGTAACGCGCGATGAAACGAAACCGTGTTGTACTGTTTTGAAAAAAAGACGATACGTTTCGCAAAGCTTGTCTTAACCTTTTGGCTACAAGCACTAAATAATTATGTTGCTATTATGTAAAATGTTTAATAAAATTATGAAAATAAATTTATTCTAATCAAATATTTATTTTTTCTTTACATGTATGTATCATATGTACGTATCTGCATAATACAACATATGCACGTGCTCGTATAAGCTTAGCCCCACGCGTGCGTGTGCGCGCGTATAAGCTTCTCAGTGCGCGCGTACGCAGTACTAGCTTATACACCGCGGTGATGAGCTTATCCACGCGGAACATGCGCGCGCGTGCGCGTAAGAAGCTAATATACGCGCGCCCGTGTCGCGCCGCGCCGCCGCACTGGTCACCTATACCCCTCTCTCCCTCTTTCGCCTTTTTAAGCTCTTTTTATCATCCTTCACGTTCAATCGTTTTCGTCAACATTATTCGTAAAAAGATTTCTTGCTCACTTGACGGCGGGGGCGACGGCAGGCGGGATTTGTGATGCAAGCTTTGATCGTATACTGTTTTACTACGCAGAGTGGCAAGAGACGTACGGAACGGAGCTCAGACCTGGCGGCGCTGCCGCCGCAGTACCCATACCGGAGCTCGAATTTCGAGAGGGGCTCCCGCTGCCGGATGACTAAAAAAAAAGCTGCTTATTCTCGACGATCTAATGTGCGAGTCATCGAGCGACATAATTCTCGATTTATTTACATAAGGGACAATCGCAACGCGACATAAGTTTGAACACAAAATATATGGTGATTTTTAAAAATCCGCGCGACCGTGCACAAATTCAACATCTTGCGCGACAAGTATATCCCGAGAATCTTAAATTTTTGCAAGAAGCTTATCTCGATGCGACTAGAAATCCTCACTCTTATTTATTTCTCGATCTTTCACAGGCTGCTCTCGATGAGTTTCGCGTGCGTACTTGCATTTTTCCAGACGACGAGTTGCACTACGTATACGTGCCAAAATATTTGAAATTTCGATGACAGAGGCGAAGCAATTATAAAAAACGAACAAAACCTCTATGCATCAGTCTGTCAGTGACAATGGCTGAGACAACATCGAAGTATCGCCCGAGTAAACGCGGAGACCCGCTACTCTGTAATCATTTTACGAAGAAAAACGCACTACTTTTGTTTGTTCTGAGGCACTGTGCTGACGATGAACTGCGAAAAGCCCAGCTTCGATCGACCGATAAAGCTACGATAAAGTGTGTATGTGAGTGTGTTTTGAACGTTTTGCACGGCGTTGTCGAACTTAAAGACTCACCAAAAAAGCGTTTGAGCAGACACAGGAACGTTCTACGTAAATTGGTGCATAATAAAAAAAGTACAAAATCGCGCAATAGTGTAGTAGGTTAGCAAAAAAGAAAACGAATTTTACTGCAGAACAGTGGTGGATTTTTACCTCTGTTACTAGCACCTATAGTTGGTACACTTATTTCAAAATTATTCGGCGGTAATTCACAGTGATTAGTGGTTGTGGAGTAGGGAGAATGGATCGAGCGCGCAAGATGATTCTTGTGCCCGAAGAATCGCTCGAACGAATGAAAGGCGGAGCGGGACCTACGAGGCCACCAGTGCACGAGCCGCTGCCATCGCCACCGCCGCCGACATCGCAGTCATCCTCGACTTGCACGAATGAAAATTCCTTGCAGACCTGTGGCGATAATTTATCTAGGCTGTACTCTGAAATGCATGATCTCCTACATTCGAAAAAAAATTTAAATGAATGCGAAAAATGTATGAATTATTTGAAAGTTTTACAGCGATATTTATATTTTAAAGAGCACGAACGTATCAGCCAGCGTGATTCGGAGCGTGAGCTAGATGAGCTCGACGACGCGCTTACCCCGCTCACTCAAGAAAATATACTAGAAAGCGTGCCTAAGACATACGAGTGAAAAGCAAAACTTTTACTTTGGCACTGGAAATCTTCAACGCCAGAACGAATAAAGTGGGATAATGCCGGAGTGGTTACGATAGACGGGAGAAAGATCGAAGATCGAATATTATTGAGTTGCTCAATGATGCTGTTAAAAAGAAGCAAAAAAATAAGAAAACAGATGGGGAGGCAGGGCTGGGCGAGGACGACGCACCATCGGGCGTGCTGAATTCGCGAAATACATCAAAACATCGGATACTCCAGCATCGCTTTTACGTATCGCATCCTTGGACAGCTCAAAATATAAATTCGGAGCAAACGTTGTGAGACAATTTGCACCTATATACTACATTCCGCTTTTGCAACATAGCTTCCGATCTATTATTATCGATATAAGAGATCAGCACGGTCAACGCATAGCATTTGAGTACAGAACGTTGACGGTTACGCTTCACTTTAGGTGTAATCGTTAAAAAATATGTAAAACATGAGTCACTACATACGTTATTACAACGATCAAACAGGAGGTGGCGGTGTGCGAAACGTTTTTGCAGGCTCATCGTTTCAGCGCGATAGTGGTGTAGGAGCGTGGGTAGGCGGATTATTTCGCAGAATTCTTCCATACGTTGCTTCCGGTGCACGGGCAGTAGGTGAAGAAGCTGTACGCGCGGGTATTAATGTTTTTGACGACGTCGCAAACAGCGGTGCCAATTTCAAGGAAGGAGTTAAGTGTCGACCAAAAGAGTCCGGAAAAAATTTAAAGAGAAAAGCCGCCAATAAAATCGCTGATATGATGAAGGGATCCGGTTATAAATCGAGAGCTGTTAAGCGCAGGCGGCAGTCAAGAAAGACACGTGTATCGGGTAGCATCGGCACTCCGCGAAAAAAGCGTAAACAAAGTAAAAGAAAACGCGACACCGCTGTTAAAAGAAGGAGGGCGCAAACAACGAGAAGAAAGAGAATAAAGCCGACTACTACTACTTTTAGAAATATAACCGATATTTTTGGACCAAAGTAATTTTCATCACGTTCGTAAAAATGGCTTTTTTACACACTCATTCGACGAAATGTATGACGAGTGAACTGGATCTCTTTACTCTTCCGGCAACTCAGACATTGATGGAAAGCAGTGCTTACTTGAATTACAAGCCTGTATCGTCACTCAGCGAGGAAGGGGATGCACCCTTGGAATTTGTAGTGCCAAGCGCGAGCGAGCATTCTATAGATCTAGCGCACACTATGCTTTACATTCAGGCAAAAATCATATCTGTTGATACAGACGCTGAAAATGCTAAAGTTGCACCAGTTAATAATTTTTTGCATTCCATGTTTAATCAGATTGACGTATTTTTCAATCAAAAACTCGTTTCACCACCAAATAACGCGTACCCTTACAGGGCCTACATAGAGTCACTACTCAACTATTCTCCCGCAGCTAAAGAGTCGCATTTGACGTTTAGTTTATGATACGAGGATACGGAAGACGCTTTCGAAGCTGCGCTGAATGCTGCAGCCCCGCTAGTCGTGAACAAAGGCGCTAAGAATCTTCAATATTTTACGCGCAATGGCCGCGTGTGTGACATGCAATCATTCTTGCATCACGACCTGTTGATGATAAAATGTTAATTAACGTTGTAGAAATGAGAATTCGCTTAGTAAGAAGCAAGGACGCGTTTTGCTTAATGGGTGTTTCCGATGACGGTAAATTCAAAGTACATATAAAAGAAGCAACACTCATCGTTTGCAGAGTTAAAATCAGCCCGGGGGTCTTACTCGGCCACGCCAATGCATTAGCAAAAACCACAGTCAAATATCCAATCATACGTGTAGAGGTAAAATCGTTCAGACTTCACGCGGGTATTCTCGGCGATGCAATTGAAAACGTCATACTCGGGCAGTTACCGAAAAGAATAATCATTGGTTTTGTCAACAATATAGCGTTTAATGGAAATCGAAGATTTAATCCATTTCATTTTCAAACTTTTTCAATTAATTATCTCTCTCTGTATGTCGACGGTGTACAAATTCCGAATAAACCTCTACAGCCACGATTTACAGAGCACTCTGAACTACATATAGACACCTTTCAAACACTTTTTACCGGCACTGGCATACATTTTCTCAACGAGGGAATCGGAATTAATCGTTATAATTATTCAAGAGGTAATTTCCTTACTGCTTTTGTGTTAGAAGCTCAGCATTCTCTTACAACGCTTGCAACGCTGGCAGGCCCCGGCCAAACCCACACTCCTGAATCTACGTTCTGACTAAAGAGCCAGTTCGCTCTCCCGGCCTCCGGCAGTGCCGCTCTAGAGCTCGTAGAGAGCAGACCTGTGCGAAGTTGCGATAAGAATAAAGCCTTTTTATTTTTCTCAGAATGTCAACTGTTTCTTACTTAAAACACTACCCCACTCACAATCCCTAACAGGTTATGGGCCCAGTGAGGTCGGTCGCAATCCACCGCGTTTTTATGTATTGAATAGTTGGCATTTTGTGTGAGGAAATTTTTCTTCCTTTGTGTAGTGAGCATTAGAAAAAGGTAGAAGGACTCAAGGGTGTCAATTTTCAATTGCACCCGCACCTTTTTCTAATCCACTTTTGTGACGCTTTGCATTCTCAAAGTTAAAACTGATCAGTTATTAAATTAAATCGCGTTTTGCGAGGACCCCGCATATAACGCGTATCAAACTGAGCTTACTAAGCCAGTCGAATATTTATGATACAAGGTTAGATTCATTAGAAATTCTATAGTTAGAAATTCTATCAGTTAAGTCGCAATCGTCGCTATTCAAATGAGTTTTTCTGTTATTAGACGTATTGATGAATTTCGAATCTAATTTTTCGCAAGATATATTTTCTTTCGTAGTAACGCTGTAGTTTTCTATCAGACTATTCTCATTTCTTGGATTGTCGATCGAGCTGTTATCGATGTTAATATTTCCCTTGCTTCTAGTGGTATATAAGTTAAAAAAATTTCCTAGTTCATTTTTAATTGAATTAGATTCTGATCTTACATTGTTTGTTTGATTAGCAACTTTAATTCTTATTTTCCAGAACGGACACTGATACTTTCCCGATAGTATACTTCTATTTAAATACGGATCGTATATGTCGATGATTTTATTATTTAAATAAATTTCGAGACCTTGGTCAACAAATCGTCTAAGAGAAAGTACATTTTTACAAACAATTTCAGAGAACAATATATTATCGAGTACATACTCGTGGCCGTTTTCCGTAATTATTCTGGTCATTCCAGAACCGTCAGTTTGAAATTTATTGTTCTTGTCCGCGCTAATAATATCAATCTTATTTTTGCTATTAAACGATTCAAAGTACATCTTGGATTTGCTAAGATGCTCCGTCGCACCGGAATCCGCGATAAAATCAATTATTGACGGACTTGAATAATCGTAAATTTTACCTCCGTAATCGTCGGCTAAGGCTTGAAGAGCGTTGGCGGCTCTCCTGAACGATTGTCTTCCTCGGCCTCACTGACCTCCGCGACTTGTTGAGGCTCTTCCGCGGGGCCCGCGGTCGAAACCTCTGTTGGCCGTCGTCTGCGGCTATGGTTTACGGACGAACTCCGCTTTTTCGGACCGGGCACCGCCACGGCTGACAAAGCTTGCCAGTCTCCCTCGTCCTCTGGGAGCTGAGCTCCTGCCGTTTCCTTGCGGCGACCAATTGCGTCATCTCTGCGTCGTTGTCAGTGTCTTGTTCAGCCGTTCTTTTACAGTATTCTTTGGCTATATGACTGCCAAGTTTGTTGCAGTTATAGCAACGTAGTTGACAAGGATGTGGACAGTTCTCAGATGTATGGTATCTATCTCCACATTTGCAAAGAATCCATTTGGATTTCTGCGCCATAAAAGCACTCGTTGTGTTTTGTGAGTTAGCAAGTTTGTTCCTTGGTTTTAGAGCATCCGCCTGTAAAAAATAATTTTTTAGTTGAATGTGATCCATTTCCTTGGAAGTAGTCTCCATGTAAACACAATCTGCTACAAGGATTTCCGGAACTACTTCCACTACCGCTTGAATAAAGCAGTCTCGTTTCTCTTTGTCAGAGAGAGTACCTGAATCAGGAATATTTTCAAATATTCTAAAGCAGTTTGCTTATTTGGTAAATATTTGATCAACATTAAGTCTTGTCTCGCCGACAGACTGGTGGTGCGTGTTTCATATCTTTTCAGTTCTTTTAATTTAGCTAAAATTTGTTTAGGCTCGTGCAAGTGAATTATTTTTGAGTGATAATTAATATCAGTGTGATTGATAATAATTTCACGGACTGTGTGTTGGTCATCTTTTTGTTTTACTTCGTTAGTAAATAAATCAAGGTCATTTTCAATTAAATACAATAGTTTCTTAGTTTTTAAATCAGATTTCAAACAATCTTCGAATAAATCAAATCTCGTATTAGGTGTTAATCTATAGCATCTGCTTGTCTGTTGATCTCTTCCAGACAGCTCGTTTTTCAAATGGTCTGTTAAGTTAATCAGACTGTTGTTCAAAGTGTCTTTCTCTTTATTAAGTAAAATCTTTTCAATTTTTCTTTCAACAATTTCGTCTATATTTCGAGTAATTTGTGCATCCGTTCTCCTTCTTCCAATGATTGTTCGAAATTGACTCTCACGTCTTCTGAGCCAGACACCGGCCTATCTGAGACGTTTCCAGCTGCCGATGTAGCTGATGTTACAAACGGCGTCTTCTTTATCGTGACATCGCTCAGAATTTTTGGATTCGGCTTTCCCTGGGTGCTCGTCGCACCGGTACTCGCCACAAACTCCGACTGAGTCGATGTCGTTGCTGTTGTTGTTGTTGTTGATGCAGTCGTGATTATCGCTTGAGGTGCAGCTGCCTCAATGGCAGGGGTTGTAGTTCTCTGTAGTGCTGGAATTCTCTCCATTAATCTTTCCAGACCAGTCAGGAACATCATGCGCTGATGGCTAATCATTTGGACTACCTCAGACCTAGTGATCTCCTCTGGTCTGTAGATCAATTCAAAGCAATACACATACTCTGTAGTGGGCCAGACTCGTCTGACCAGCTCAATTTCCTCTTCGGATAAATTTTGGTCGAAGCGCCTGATTTGGTGCGTAGAGCGCCAAAAGTAGAGCGATTGTTCCTCTCTTCTGAGGAGAGTTATAGAGTCATGGCCATACTCGTCACCTGGAGCTTCGTTAGACTCCGAGAGATTCCATTCTCTTAGAATGGTTCCTCTGAATCTTTCCATGTCGAAACCTGCAAAATTTAATAATGTAATATATGCGTAATGTTGTTGTATCTAGTTTGCTACCTATCCGTGCTATTAAAGTTATATCGTTTCAATCACTCTTATGGATTGTCAATGAAATCCATACAGACCGTATGTCATTTTCGTTAGCCGAAATCCTGTCGATTTTTCGTAGTCGTTCTAAAGAAAAATCATCCCCTGAGGATGATTTCTCGATCATTCGTTCTTTCGTTAAGAATCCGTCGATCTTTATTCTAAAATCACTGTGTTGTCTTAAATTTATATATATATATATATATATATATATATATATATATATATATATATATATATATATATATATATATATATATATATATATATGTACAACGACGCAGAGAAAACTCACTCTGCACCTGCAAAACGGGGCAATTGGTCGCCGCAAGGAAACGGCAGGAGCTCAGCTCCCAGAGGACGAGGGAAACTGGCAAGCTTTGTCAGCCGTGGCGGTGCCCGGTCCGAAAAAGCGGAGTTCGTCCGTAAACCATAGCCGCAGACGACGGCCAACAGAGGTTTCGACCGCGGGCCCCGCGGAAGAGCCTCAACAAGTCGCGGAGGTCAGTGAGGCCGAGGAAGACAATCGTTCAGGAGAGCCGCCAACGCTCTTCAAGCCTTAGCCGACGATTACGGAGGTAAAATTTACGATTATTCAAGTCCGTCAATAATTGATTTTATCGCGGATTCCGGTGCGACGGAGCATCTTAGCAAATCCAAGATGTACTTTGAATCGTTTAATAGCAAAAATAAGATTGATATTATTAGCGCGGACAAGAACAATAAATTTCAAACTGACGGTTCTGGAATGACCAGAATAATTACGGAAAACGGCCACGAGTATGTACTCGATAATATATTGTTCTCTGAAATTGTTTGTAAAAATGTACTTTCTCTTAGACGATTTGTTGACCAAGGTCTCGAAATTTATTTAAATAATAAAATCATCGACATATACGATCCGTATTTAAATAGAAGTATACTATCGGGAAAGTATCAGTGTCCGTTCTGGAAAATAAGAATTAAAGTTGCTAATCAGACAAACAATGTAAGATCAGAATCTAATTCAATTAAAAATGAACTAGGAAATTTTTTTAACTTATATACCACTAGAAGCAAGGGAAATATTAACATCGATAACAGCTCGATCGACAATCCAAGAAATGAGAATAGTCTGATAGAAAACTACAGCGTTACTACGAAAGAAAATATATCTTGCGAAAAATTAGATTCGAAATTCATCAATACGTCTAATAACAGAAAAACTCATTTGAATAGCGACGATTGCGACTTAACTGATAGAATTTCTAACTATAGAATTTCTAACGAATCTAACCTTGTATCGGAAAAAGAAAAGACGATCATTTCAGAAGCCTTATTGTGGCACTTAAGATTAAGGCATGTATCTAACTCTTATTCCCAGAGGAAGTTCCGTGAAGTGGAAAATCAGGAATTACTAATTATATAATAAATACACAAAATTTTCTCTTTAAGTACCTAAGCTTTATTGCACTTATAATACACACGGTCGCCACATTTACAATTTTCGCGCAATTAATCAATCGGTCGCTATACAATATGGCTACGCTAGCCCTCGCACGCGTCTCTCGCGACGACCAAATCACCACGTTTTTCCGAGTTTTCCGAATCGCGTAATTTTCTTCACACTAATATTCGTAATTTTAATGCTGACCCGACGCGCACTGATCCTATATGACGGTGTCACACCACCACGAATTTACTCTACAAACCCCGAGCACATGCCGGCAATGTACGATAATTATTCCGTAATATTTTACCTATAAGCGCCGAGGGAAGCTCGACAGTTACAGTCCACTCACCGTCGCAAATCCTGGACGCCTAACGATGCTCCTCACAATCTGGTCGCTAATTTTCCATCGGATAATAATCCCGCTAACAATGTCTGCCGATTTCAATACTAAAAGTGTTCTAACGCGTCTATACTCGGTCACGGACGGGCAGGCAATTTTTCAACGTGCGTCTATATTCGTTGACGAGCGGGCAGGCAATGCTCAAAATCGGAGAGGGCGGAAATCTCTTTCAAAATTTTCGCTCTTCTTCTCGACCACCTTCAGCTCACACACTTGTTGCTTCCGCCCCTTTCTTCACGGTGATTGGCCTTGATTTTCCCTAAATGCGAAAATCAAGGCCAAGTCTGCGGTGATTTGAGTCGCTAATGACCATTGGTCCGCTCCGCGATTGCCGCCTTGCCCCCGAAACGCGGGCAATATAAATTGCTAAATATACACGCACGGGCAACCCGGCGTGTATATCTATATCGGGCGCTTTCGGTTTTGTCGCTGCCGGACCATCACAGTTGGCAGCGGCGACCTGCGCGCGTCGGCCTACGCTATGATAGGCCAGCAGCTTCATGCGGCTCCCGGCGCGGCGGCTGCTAACTCTTCCCTCTGTCGACAGCCGTGTCGGGTATCTCTCTCTTTTTGTCTCTCTCTCTCTCGTGGCTACAGCCGAGATGTTGTGCCTCGAGGAAGCCGCCGCAGCTGCTGTGAATCCTCTCTCCTCCCGCGTCTGCGTGCATTGGGAGAGAGGGGGGTCGCGCGTACAGTGTGCAGTGGTGTTGGTGCTGTGCATGTGTGCGGCTTTCCTCGATCGCGACTCCTTATCCTCATTCCCTCAACAAATAAATAGCAATTACCCTCATTAATAACAATAATTATTTAATATAAAATTGCTCGGCTCTGGTGACGGGTGACTTGGTCGCGATTGACCGCCCGTGTTTTAATATATTGGGACGTAAAATATACGTCACAAACTCTCCCCCCCTAAACGGGACACACTGCCAGGAGTGGACTGTTTATGCCAATAATCAAACGAGACTCAAGTTGTGCCATTGTATCCCATCAACGCGATTCCCGAACAACCCTCGGCACCAGGGCTTTGCAAGAAATAATATATATATCTATACTTATAACTAATCAGGCTGAAAACAACAAATTTTATTAATACCTCCACCTTACTACTCCCAATCCGACCACAGAGCAATGGCGCTCATAGATCGCGCGACCATAGGGGAAATTATAATATCCTAATAACAAAATTCAATAAATAAATAAATAACAAGAATTTTAACAACTTACTGGGCATGGGTATGCCTCCGTCACTCCATGTTTCGGTCGCTATTGGTCCTCAGGTTATGCCCTTGGTCGCCGATGCTTAGGGTCTCGGATGGGTCGCTATTTGTGGTCGCTAGAGTGTTCGGAGTCTCCATCTACTGGTCACTTCGATGGCTCTTCTCGAGGCGATGGGCCTCCAATGTGGCGCGTAGCAGAGCGGCTCGGTCGTGGGGCGGAAGGTCCACAAGGCTCTCCGCCAGTCGCTGGATTCTCCCCATGATATCTTCTGGCGGGGCTGCAGTCCTAGATGGGTCGCTTGGTGGGCCTGGTGGTGGGGGTAGTACACGACGCGGGGCTGGCGTCGGTCTCTCTGAGCCCCTATGAGTGGACCACCGGCCTTGGGTTTTGTCCATAATTCAAGAAGGCTGGTGATATCTTGGTGATCGCTTGCATCGCAGTGTTGACTGCATGCCTGAACTCATGAAGATGGGCATCCCAATCCCGATGGTCTTGTTTTACGAAGGTCGCTATCATGGTCTTTAGGGTTCGGTTGCTTCTCTCCACTGGATTGGCTTGCGGATGGTACGGTGGCGTGGTCACATGGGTCATTCCATACTCCTTCAGAGTGTCGGTCAGGTGCTTATTAATGTTTGGCGTCTCCCACCGAAACAAGATGAGCTCCTCTAGGGCGCGAGCCACCGACTTGCCATCCGCCTTTCTCAGCGGCTTCAGCTCGATCCACCGCGTGAAGAGATCCTGAAATACCACCAAGTATTTGAATTGACTCTTACTTGGTGGAAATTCCATAAGATCTGCTGCCACTACGGACCATGGTCGCTCTACAATTCTCTTGTCTAATAGCCCTATGGGTCCCGTCTGAGAGGCCTTGTGCTTCTGGCATTCGAGACAAGACTGGACGAAGTGGCGCACGTCGTAGTACATGCCTTGCCAGTAGTATTCGCGGGCCATTCGGTCATAGGTCTTCTCAAGTCCCAGGTGTCCCGCGGAGGTGATGGAGTGGCTCTCCGTCATCACTCTCTCACGGTACTCTACTGGGACGATAAGTCTCCATCCTTCTTCTCGAGATGTCACTGGGTCCAATAGGGGGTCGCTACGAAATTTGTACAACATGCCATCTTCGATTCGCCAGTCTGGGAATCGGTGTGGGTGTCTTTGTACTTCTTCCATCCTAGCTACGTATCGTTCGTCCTGTATCTCTTCAAATCCAGCTATTTCCCCGCCATCTTCATACATCCTGGACAACGCATCAGGCACTTTCAGCAGAGTGCCCTTCCGATGGATTACTTCGAAGTCCCACTGCTGCATTTCAAGTGCCCAACGGGCTAGTCGTCCAGTAGGGTCCTTTAGATTACGAAGCCATTGGAGGGCGCTATGGTCGGTGATGGCCTTGAATTCGTACCCTTCAAGGTATGGTCGCAACTTCTTAATGGCCCATAATAACGCCAAGCATTCTCTTTCGGACGTGGTATAATTTCGTTCAGCCGCCGTGAGTACTCTACTCACATATACGATGGGGTGCTCTCCATCATCTCCTGTGTCAAAACCGCCTCAATCGCCACTCCGCTTGCATCACTCTGGACCGTGAAGGTTTTGCGAAAATCTGGTCTTGCCAGGACTGGATCTACCGTTAGCGCCTTCTTTAGACCTTCAAAGGCCTCTTGTTGGTCGCTATCCCATTTCCATTCTTGCCCCTTTCTTAGTAACTTCACTAACGGAATTTTCATCTCTGAGTCGTTCTCAATGAATCGCAAGTACCATCCTACCATACCCAGAAATCGTCTCAGCTGCTTAACGGTCTTCGGTGCTGGATATTCTGTCATTGGCGATACCTTTTCTGGGTCTGGTCGCAGTTCATCTTTATCTAGCATGAAGCCTAAGTAAGTCACTCTAGAGCAGCAGAATTCGCACTTTTTCCAATTGACTATCAATCCTGCTTCGACCAGCTTCTTGAGGACCAGCTCCAACCATTGGAGATGTTCCTTAAAGGTCTCGGTCGCTATAATGATGTCGTCCAAGTATCCAAACACATGTGGTTCATACTGGACGCCAAACAAAGCATCGATCAGGCGTTGAAAGGTCATGGGCGCATTCGTTAATCCGAAGGGCATTTTTACTAATTGCCAAAGCCCTGACCGCGGAACTGCAAATGCTATAAATTTCTTGCTGCTTTGCTCCATCGGTACTTGAAAATAACCGATCTCTTGCTTGAGGTCAATTTTGGTCAAATATTTGGCTTTACGCAATTTGTCCAATATGGAATCCATACTCCTGATAGGATATGCATCCTTCCGGGTCACTTTGTTGAGGTCGCGATAATCTATACAAAATCTATAACTCCCATCTGGCTTCTTGATGATTACCGGGGCGCTACTCTATTCTCTTGCCGATCGCTCTATTACTCCACTCCTGAACATCTTCTCTATCTCTTCGTGTACTATCTATGTGATGTTCCGTCAGTGTGGTCGTTCCTAAATTTTCCGATGGCGGAGGTAATATCTTGGTCACTAGGTCTTCTATGGCTTTCCGCTGCTCGTCGTCTGCCTCGGTAATGCCGGCGCATTCGGCGATTCGATTTCCTCGTCATCCCAAGATTGCGTCCACGGGCCCTCGTTAGTCCTCCACATCCGTCTCCCGTATCTTACATCAACGTCCCATGGGGTGGTAAAGTCCTGTCCAAGTAAAATGTCGTGGTCGCAAGGATCTACGGCTCTTACCGTTAGCTTCCTGGACCTGCCATCCAATTCCATGTTGATGTCCAGATACCCCAATACTTTCTTTGTTCCACCTAACACACTTCTTATAACAGAGTTCGCTGGTCGCAATCGGTCCTTGAACTTAGCCGCTATCGCTGGTCCTACTAGGGAGACCGTGGCTCCTCCATCAATTAGGGCTCTGTACGGCTTACCACCTAGTATTACCTTCGTGAAGATGCGGTTCTCTGCGCTCATACCTGCGACTTCGTCTTCGCCTCGTTCCGGAACCTCCAGTTGGTCGGCCTCCGGCGTACGGAGTACGCTGCTCTCCCCCCTAGACTAGATGTGGGCACCCCAACATCTAAGTCTGTAACAGTGGTGGAGGGGCCCTCCAATGAGGGAGTGGACACCTGTGACCCTTCCAGAAGGTCGACCGCCTCTCGTACGAGGGCTAGGTGCTCGAAATCCTTCTGCTCGTCAGCTGTTGGATTGAGCGCCGTTACATCGGACCCTTCGAGGATCGGTAAGGTTGTCACTCTTTCGGTCACTGGGCGCAGGAATCGTTGGATGCTCTGTTGCTAGTGTCGCTTTCTGGGTTCAATTTCTCGTAGGCTGCCGCTACCTTACGGACTGAGGATGTACCAGAGTATGCTGCACCTGATATGCTCATCTTCTTCTTTGCTGGAGGCTCTTCCAACCGGTCGTCTAGTTCTTTCTCCTTTTCCCAAATTCTCCCTAGTTTCTCTATATCCTTGAGCGTCTTAATATCTTTCCCCGCCATGAAGTGTCGATAGTCTTTCCTCAAGCCCTTCTAGGCCTGTTTTACTATTGTTTTCGTGGATGGGGGTCGCTTAAAGTGGTCGACAATGTATTCCACGCAGGATATATAATTGGCAATCATTTCTCCTTTTGCCATCGATCGGTTCCGTAAGTCCGCCATCGTGTCTTCTTCATCTCTGTGACCCAAATATTGCCTTCTGAACGCTTTTTTAAAGTCTTTCCATGATTTTAGGTCCGGTCGCTTCGATCGATACCATCTGCTAGCATTTTTTTGAAATATCGATGGTAACGCATTCAACTGTCGTTCATGGCTAGGCTTGCTTTGCAATCCTGCAGCCGGTTCAAAATTTCCTCTGGCTCCTTATCTTCCCCATTGAACTTTAGGTTCCAGCTCTGCAATATTTTAACATTCTTCCCCGCTATGTCGGCATTCGAATGACATTTCCTATTTTTTTGTTTCATTTTCTTATCTTCATATTCCGAATCGCTAGTCGATGTCGACTGGTTCCGTTTGTGGCCTCTCCTGTGTTTTCTACTTCTTTTATTGTGGTCGCTATCTGAGTCTGATGACGTTGTATTACAGTCGCTACTTGTGGTACTATTACTCGAACTCCTATGTCTACGGTTTTTCACTTTACGGCTATCTCTCTTCTTTACTGATATTCGGTCTAGTACGCTACTTTCCAAGCTACTCGATGACAGTCGCTTTCGTTCTCCTCTTCTCTGTTTTGATGCTTCAGTTTGCTGGTCTGCTTGCCTACGAACGGTGTTCACCTTAGGACTTCGAATCTCTGCCACTTCGTGATTCCTGGGTCGCTCTCTTGAGATCGCTCTTGAGATTCCCTCGGTGGTCTCGGAGTGTCTACGTAATTCTGTGGGTTTGCTACCGGAGGTGGGACTACCGGAGGTTGTGGCGCGTATACCGGGTTTCGGAGGAGAATTGGTCTATGTTTTGCCATTTTCAGTTGTTCAAACTCCTGCAGTATCCGTTCGTATGGTTCTGCCCCCTGTGGAATGGCATCTTCTTCTCGATTCTCCTTATCTTCTTTGTTGCTTACGTCGCTATTATCTGTTGAGTTCCCATTTCTTGTGTTACTGGTTATGGGGTCTCTATGTTTCACTTGCCTGATATATTGAATACTGTCGTTCAGGTTTATCCCCTACTGTGGCGTTTGGTTTTGTGATGTTCCTGTCGGATTGTCACTTCTTGCTAGGGGTTGTCCCATCTGACTAGTCCCCGGACCGGCCCCGACGTTCGTTGCTTGTGCCATTGCAGGAGGTCGTGTGACCGATGACGCTGTGGTGGTTGGCATCGAAGGCAACGTTGGTTCCGAAGCCGTTGACGCTGGTGTAATCAATTGTATTGGTCTCGGGATCATTGGTACCGCGGGAGTTCCCGTACTGGAATTCGGTGTTGGATGATTTCCTGTATAATGGAAAAGTGGCTCTGGCAGCCTCCATTGGTAGCCGGTTGGTATCATCTTCATTAGTCCCGGAGTATATGCCAACTGTGTATGACTGCTCATCGCTAAGAGTTGCGGTGGAAATCCTGTTTGCACTCTTGGTCGTGTGTTTGCAGACACCATCTGCATCGCGAAGCTATCCGTTGGTCCCCGTGTACGAATTGGTGTCGTCGTAGTGAGAGTGGTGGTCGCTTTGCTTATTGTTTCTAGCGTAACTACTGGTGCATCGGTCGCTTGTTGTTGTGTTGTGACTTCTTGAATCTGCTCTGTGATGGCCTGTCTCTCTTCTTGGCTATACTCCGTTTCTGTGCTTTGCAACTCTACTTCTGTGGTCGCTCTCTTAGGCTTCCTACCTCTTTTCTTCTTGTGAGGTATTTGTTCAAAATATTCCTCTCGCATTATGGCCGCCGATGTTGCAGGTACTTGATCCCATGGTTTCTCGTCCAATACTGTATCCTAATTTACTGCTGTACCTGGTTCCACTGACCTAATACTTGCCCGCAAGAGTCTGTCTCTAAGTTGGGGTGTTGTCCCAGATACGCTAAGTCCCATCTGATCTAGAATTATTATTAGTTCGCTCGGGTCCATCCCATTTATTCTAGTTGATACTGCCCTTCGCTGGAGTATGCGCGGATCCTTCTTTGCTGCTTGTCTTGTGTTCATTTTGTAGTTTACTCGTACACAAAGGGAAGAAAACAAAACAGCGGTTTGGTCGCTAGTTACTCTCTACAGTTACTGCAGTATTCGCTATGTTGGGAGGGCCCACTCAAGTCTTTAGAATCTTCTCAAAGACGGGGATTTAACTTGCAGTACCTGGTGCACGTGAATGGAGAGGTCGCTAATAAAGGAATCAGTCTTACTCTTTTACGGGACAATTTTCCTGCCTTACTACTGTGTCACTAATTTTCAATTTTTATAATGATTTATAATAATAATATTTATATATATATATATATATATATATATATATATATATATATATATATATATATATATATATATATATATATATATATATATATATATATATATATATATATATATATATATATATATATATATATGTGTATATATATATATATATGTGTATATATATATATGTTACTCTGGAGATTAACGAATGTTTACTTTTGCTAAAGGGACAAAAGGAGATAAAACAAAGAAAATAGCTTCTTTTCTTGAGGTCTTCTTTATCGGTTCCTTTAGCTGAAAATGACTACTCGAAATTTGTTTGCCTAGCTCTTGAGTAGCTACTGAAATGCCCTGACGCGAATCTATTAAAGTCGTTATTCAGTCTTCAGTAGTTCTTGATATTCTCTTCTTGTTTATATCTGAGGTTTCTTCTTGGTCGCAATCAATTTTCAGTAAATAATTCCCAATACAATTAAATAAATATAAATACATGTAATAATCAATTTTTCCTTTGACACAGTAGTTATAATATAAAATACAATAATTTTATTGTTGTATTTTTATACCCAATTTCCAGTAGTTGTTAGAAAAATTTTACTCTTAACCAAATTATAAATCGTTCTTACTAATCGATTTGGGGGTAGTAGCACAGCAAATAATATTTTGTGGAGGCGTTCGCAAAATGGATTTTCCCTATACGGTGGTGTGACTCCTACTCTACTACTTTAAAAGTCATTGAGGAGACTTGAAAAATAGGTTGAAATTCAGAACAATTACACACAAATTAAATTATCTATCACTCTAACTCATTACTCAAATTTCACTAAATCCCCAACAAAGATTTTCTGAATTTGTCTCCTATTTTCCACACCTTCTCTATTTATCACTATTATATTCAGTGCGTCGCCGCAGCCTTCCGCTTACTCTAGTATTTCGCTATTTTCTTTCGATATCGCTACAATCTTCCTCAAATAACAGAAGAAAAATTTCAATACTCAAAAAGAATCCTACGAAAGTTCCCAATTGAAACGAAAATTTCCTTTACTACACATCCAAGAAACTGTGAAAACCATCAATCAAAAATCGCTCAAAAAAAAATTTTCGAAATATTTTCAAGAAAATCAAAAAGAAAAAAAATCTCTCAAATCCAAAAAATAATTTTCTTAACGAAAATCCTTCAAAAAGAAAATGTCTAAAAATTTTCAAATAAAATTACAACAATCTCTCAGAAAAAAATTTCTTTGGAAAATTGTCAAAAAGAACTCCCACAAAAACTCTCAAAATCAAAAAAATAAAAAAAAAATATCTTCGGAAAATTCTCAAAAATATCCAAAAACAAATTTTGCGGAAAATCCTCAAATCAAAAAATATTCAAAAAATAATTTCGGAAAACTCAAAAATATCCAAAAAAAATTTCCGGAAAATTCTCAAAATCAAAAAATTTTTAAAAAATAATTTCGGAAAATTCTCAAAAATATCCAAAAAAATTTTCCGGAAAATTCTGAAAATCAAAAACTAATTTTGGAAAATTCTCAAAAATATCGAAAAAAATTTTTCCGAAAAATTCTCAAAATCGAAAAATTTTTGTCCTACTTAAATAAGTCCTACTTATAACCCATTAACCCAACCCATGTCGGCCTACGCTATGATAGGCCAGCAGCTTCATGCGGCTCGCGGCGCGGCGGCTGCTAGCTCTCCCCTCTGTCGACAGCCGTGTCAGTATCTCTCTCTCTCTCTCTCTCTCTGTCTCTCTCTCTCTTTCGTGTCTACAGCCGAGATGGTGTGCCTCGAGGAAGCTGCCGCTGCTGCTGTGAATCCTCTCTCCTCCCGCGTCTGCGTGCATCGGGAGAGAGGGCGGTCGCGGGCGCGTGTGTGTATGTGTGTACGCGTGCAGTGGCTCATCATCCTCGAGAGGCGAGGAAGAAATAGCAAGCGAGAGAGAGCGGGTCGCGCGTACAGTGTGCAGTGGTGTTGGTGCTGTGCATATGTGTGTAAAGGCTCGTCGTCGTTACTCGCTCCGAGCATTACATTAATTTTGTCTGGATTGATACGAAAAATCTGTTAGCTGATATTTTCACTAAAACTCTTTCCACTCAACAGCATGATAATCTAACCTTTAAGTTACTTAATGTATATGAATATGACTAATTGTCATTTCTTCTTGTTTTAGAAATCGTCGATGAGATAACTGAAGAAGTTACCTACACTGAAGAGGAAAGTTGGGACTAGAAACATTCGGTCAGCTTGTGCAAGCGAGAGGGAGTGTTAGAAGCTCAGCCTTCTCTTACGGCGCTTGCAACGCTGGCAGGCCCCGGCCAAACCCACACTCCTGAATCTACGTTCTGACTAAAGAGCCAGTTCGCTCTCCCGGCCTCCGGCAGTGCCGCTCTAGAGCTCGTAGAGAGCAGACCTGTGCAAAGTTGCGATAAGCATAAAGCCTTTTTATTTTTCTCAGAATGTCAACTGTTTCTTACTTAAAACACCACCTCACTCACAATCCCTAACATTTTGGTCTCACGCCTGATTTATCGGCTCACTGTGCCACACACTGGAATCTCGTACGCTCGGGTAGTGTGCGCATAGAGGTGGGTTTTGAGCAGGCGCTCGCATCGACCATAAATTGTATTGTTTATGCTGAGTACGATAATGTTTTGGAGACTGACTCGAACAGACTAATCATAACTGATTTCAATGCGTAAGACTTTAACGACTTTGACTACGACGACGACGACGACGACGACGACGACGACGACGAAAAACCTGGTGGGGACATGAATATATTAGGCCTAAAACAAAGCACAATCAGATCAGTTTCTCGCACAGTAGTCGTAGCTAATACACGCACCTCTCAAAAGCTTAAAATGAATTACGTTATCGACATACAGGGATTTCGCGATGCATACAAAAACTTCTTACCGAAAGAAGTTGCAGCGATATCACTACAAAATCGCGTCATCAGATACTGGATAGTATGTGCACCATGCGGTTTTAACGATTTACCTACGGACGTGCGTCAAACTAACAATTATTGTTCGCTCGTTGTGCATGGTCTACAGTGGTTTGAAGGCGAAGTTTCTCTTCGCCAATTACGACGTCACTTATACAACATAGCAAGGGATGCACGCAGAATATATGTACGAGGGAGTGAAAAAGCCATGTATCTGGAATCAGTGATGGCACGCCGCATTATAAATGTCGAGCATTACGATGCACCGAGTTTTCAGTATCTCAAGCAGGCGTTTCCAGCTGTGTTAATGTGTATAACAGACAGCGCGCAAAAATTTGATAATAAAAAGATTTTTGCGCAATGCACAGAGCTTATCAGATCAGAAAGTAGTTTTACACGCTTCTTTCAAAAGATACGCTCAGCCTGTCCGTTATACATAGCGAGGTCTTCTACGGTGCAGTGCTAGAATACCCAACGTCAAAAAGCTATACATCATTGACGAGTCGGACGACACGGATGATGAGTGCGAGTGTGTGCTCAACTGTTTAAAATGAACACGAGCCAAATAATAAGTGCCATTAGAGGGCTAAACGCCAACACGATCGGTGTTTATGCAGCAGATCACGTGCCCAAATTTTTAAGTCTCCCTGCTGCTATTGTGTCAAATATCGATACGTCGGATAAGCCTGGTTCGCACTGGATTGCCATTTACATCGACAAAAATGGCTACAGAAACTACTTTGAAAGCTACGGCGTCGCACCTTTCTCACAGCATCATCTCAATCGACTCCGAAGTAACTGCGCGCGATATCAATGGAATAAAAAAAAATTACAAAGTGTTGATTCGCAAGTGTGCGGAGAATATTGTATTATGTTTCTGTATAATTTGTGTAATGGTGTTTCTTTACGCTCGTTTTGTAACATATTTTCACGAAATATGCGTAGCAACGATGCATTAGTTACAAAATTTTAGAAATATATTGTTAAACAATTAAAAAGTAAGAGGTACGTTCGTCGGCAAGTTAATGTGTTTCCGCGCGAGAGCTCTGTTGGAGCTGGGTGTATCAATCAATCATGTACTTCGAAAATGGAATGTTTGTCATAATAAATTTTTATACTTTTGTACACTTAGTATTATAAGAAACATATGTACTCTCTTTTTTTTTATTTCTAAAAAATATTGTAATAAATTTAATCACATGATGTTTTAAATTTGTGTGTTATACTTTTTATTTTTACCCTCGACGTTCCGCTTGTTTCCTGATTTTTAAAAATTTACCCATACATGAATATAAATATGTAGTTATTGTTTCTTAAATAATTTATGTTCTTCAATAAAATATTAATTGTAACTTTTTGATTTTTATTATACTTTTTAACATTTTAAGACGTGTACTTTTATTTAAAAAAAAAGAATACCTGATATTTTTTAACGATAACTTTTTTATGTGTTTTGTTTCACAGCTGTACATATTTCTTATTAAAACAAAAAATATTAAAATTTTTAAGATATGTGTCTCCTTTGACTGAACAATTATTTAAATAATTGAGGATTTTATTAAATTTTTATGTGCGTATTTCGTAGAACACAGTTAACCGTTGACACATTAAATTGTATTGTACGGAGAAAATTTATTTAAACTTTCTGTTTTATTATTTTATCGAGAAAAAGTTTGCAACGGAATTCCTCCCTCTTCGGATGCAAACTCATATTCGCGATTGGCTGTATAATAATTAACATCCGTTTTTTTTACCCAATCTTCGCACTAGCGGTGATAGGGATAGCAGGATATAAGAAACGGTGTTTCGAGCATCGACTACATTCGCTTACCAGCAGCCACTCTGCTCGTGTACAGTAGTTGCGAAAAAATATACATCAATTTTAAAAATGGCTAACAACGAGAACGCTGCACCCATCTGCAAAGCTGCATCGAAGACGCTTTCTAATTTGCTGCTGCTACCAAGTACTTACGTACTCAATAGATCTCACTTTAAGCGCGCAATTATAGGCCTTGAAAATCACGGTGGGTTATATAGACCTGTCGTAAAGCTTGGCGGAGCAGGCTCGCGGTACGTGACGCTGGATACGAGCAGCTGGAAGCTATTCATCGATCAACTGGAGGCTATGAGTGCGTACTTAAAAAACTCATATACATTCTATCAAGATTTCGGAAAGCCACGCAAGATTTTCTTCCCGAATCACGACCTCAATTTTACGATAGCTTACGGCTCGAGAGCAATAGCCCTCGACGAGAGATCACCCGCTGGCGGTTCACTTACAAAGCTCAACAACATAGGTCAGCCGCACGAGGCGCAGCTATACGAGGATATGGAAGCAATTACTACATTCGAACCGCCCGGCAAAAAGAAGAAGAAGCACGATAATCCACCAAGCATCGTCATGCAGCTAGCTACACTCGAAGGACTGTCGCAGGTGCGTGAATTTATTAGTGCGCGCCTTAAACATGTTGAAGAGTGTGCTACTTTTGTTAATCGTGCTGTCGAATATATTCTAGATTTTTTGAAAAGTGAATTAAAAAAAGAAGATGAGACGAATGCTAAAAATATTCTCAAAGAATTGAATGCTTTCGCGCAATATTACGCTATTCGCAAAGCCGAAATTGAAAGTAGAGTGAAAACGAGTATGGAAATGGTAATTTTTAATCTTGACACACTGAATATTGTATTAATGGAATTATTTGCTTATTGTCTACCTTTAATTGCAATAAATTTATCCGAAATTATGTTTTCTACGTAAAATATCTTTATAAAAAGAACTTGTACACTATACAAATAAAATAAAAGCTAAAATTGTAAAACAAGGGAACAACTCATTTTACTTCAACCATAACCTTTTAAATTTTCCCTTTATTTTTAACACATTTACATATACTTTTATTTATGCTTCAATCCTTTACAGGTCAACGTAAGTACATAGTTTTAGCTTTTCTCTCTTTCTCACACACTCGTGCAGTAATTAATCCCCGAAGCTGAAATTTAGAGTAAGCTTCGCGGCAACGTGTAGTAGGATATATATATATCTCTCTCTCTAAGTCTCTCTATCTTTCTCTCTCACTCCGGCTCTCCTGCCTACGAAGCTCTGTCGCTGCCAGCCGATACCACAGCCACCGGTCCCTCGGCTAGGCGCTGCGGGGGGAACCCCGCGCACTATGCACGCTCTCTCTTTATTCTTCTTCTTCTTCCTCGCTGTATGAAGCCGCCGGCCTCAGCTCCCTCGGACAGAGGGGGACCCCGCGCGCTATGCTCTCTCTCTCTCTCTCTCTCTCTCTCTTCGTCTTTCTCGCTGCTCCCACCTACACTCAAGAATCCCGTCTCGCTACAGCCGTCGGGCCTAGGTAGAGGGGAGCGCCGATTGGCGCCTGGCTTATATATATAGAGTAGCCGTCTCGCTACTCCAACATTGCGGATTGAGATGCGCGTTATGTTTACGTAAATAAACAATAAAAACATTTTATTGTTTATCTACCACTAAATACACTTAATATTATTATGTGTCGGCGGGTAATTACTTTAAGTTTTACGGTTTCTTAATTGAATGTTTATGTAAACAAACAATTAGAAAACTATTAATGTCACATTAATTATTTGTTTACACGCCCCCCATATACGCACCGGGTGATGACGTCACGACGTCTCGCCCAACGCGTATATATACTACTTATACTGTATATAGATTAACGCCTGTACCGGCTTTCGATCCTTTAGAATTACCAAGCAATAAAGCATTACTCATACGCCCTTCAGGCGAGTTTATAGCCATCCAACCGAGTTGGAATTCACACTTTTTTAAGTGCCAACGAAAGAAACGAATGCAAAAAACTTCGGACCGCGAGACTATGTAAGCACAAGTTGCCCTTATCACATCCAGCGAGTGTGAAAGCACTCTACTCAGAAAACCCTCTTATCACGCGCTCTACTCATGTAAAATAAGAATAATTACTGGAGCTAATTTCTATATGGTAAAGACTTCGGATCCATCGCGCTGGATTTATACAACATACGATACTGTTAACGCGACCGCGTACTGCAACGACAAAAAGGGACGAACCACCTTCGAAGGCATTGATGAACTGAAATTACCCGCCAACTGCCACATAATAATTAATAATAAGATCTATTATGGAGCGACAGCTTTTCCTGGTAAAATAACTATTTCCTACCAAAAGTTCACTTTAGCGTGATTAGTACGATTTTTACGCAACTTCACGCGAACGGGACGACGAACATTGTAAAAATTGATAACAACACCCCGACGTATTGGTACGGGTTACTTGCAGAAATGCTAATTTGCATAACCTATGCACCAATGCGGTCATTGGACCTACGCATCATGTGGAACTTTAGAGCGTCAGAGCGCATATACGCAAATCCGCGCCAGCCACCGCAGCGATTGAGAATCTCCCCGACACGAGCGAGCCACCACCACCACCACCACCCCCGTCGACGGTCTACGTATGAAAATACTTCTTTACAATTAATAAAACATGCGATACTATTAGTAAAAAAAAAACAAAAATAAAACAATAAAATTAAAATTAAGATTTGAGTTATAAAGTGAAAATCATATTAGCAATTCTTTGTTCCTGTTCAAACTAAGCGGAAAATACGTGACCTTTAATGTAATACTAGACTAAGTAATTCCCAGTGTAACGTAATGTAACAACCCTAACATATATTTGAAATATTAAGCCAAGATTATTATAAGGTGTGTGTAACAAATTATACAGCGATAAATATAAGATGTATGTAACAAAATTTATTATAAGATGTGTGTCGAAATTATAAGCAAAATTAATTATAAGATGTGTGTCACCAATTATACAGCCATAAATATAAAATGATTGTAATAAAATTTATTATAAGATGTACGTCAAAATTTTTAAACAAAATTTATTATGAGATATGTGTAACAAATTATAAAACAAAGTAAAATGTGTGTAACAAAATAATTATAAGAGGTATGTCAAAATTATTAAGCAAAAATCGGTAAATTAACCTAAGATGCGTGTCAGGGCAAATAATTTTATAAGAGTGTACCAAAAACTATACGTAGGAACTATGTATTAACATAAAAGGTGGGTCAAAAGAACTACAAGCAACAAATATATATATATATATATATATATATATATATATATATATATATATATATATATATATATATATATATATATATATATATATATTATACATATTATATATACATATAATATATATACTACTAATTAACTCACATGTAGCGATAAAATGCGATGCTATTCCAATATGTATGCAAATGTGCCACCACGTACCGAAATTAATTAAGGGATGATTAGTTCATAAACAATAAGAAAATATATGTAGAATACAGCGAGATGTAAAACACTGAGTCCCGGTAACCGTATTTTTGAAGCTCTTGATACTAAGAAAGACATATGGAAAGAACTGAAGAGCTTGGGACTCCTGCCAAAGACAAGAGAGGAGCTTCATGGTTTTTCACCGGAAGAACTTAATGCCCACTTTGCTGGGGTGTAGGTCTCCCATAATGAAAGTGACGAAAATCTTGACAGCATCCTGGCCACAGTCAGTGATGAAGGCTTTGTTTTCAGAGAAATCACTTTCTCTGACGTAGTCCTGGCTGTTGCCCATTTCTCGTCACAAGCTAGAGGTGAGAACGGCATCCCGTAAAGTGTGGTGGCCAAGGCTCTTCCGTTAGTGGGTCACGATGTTGTGAAAATCTTTAATTTCTCCCTCTCAAATGGCATTTTCCATTGCGCTGTTAAGCTTCCTTTCTAAGGTCCTAGAAAAAATTGTCCATGACCAAATTTCTGACTTTTTAAGGACAAAAAATATTCTTGACCCGATGCAAACAGGTTTTGTATAACATCATAGCACTCAGACAGCAGTACTGAAACTCACCGAAGACATCAGAGCAGGAATTAATTAATAGTAAAAAGACACTCTCGACAATTTTACTATTATTCGATTTCAGCAAAGCATTCGACACTATTCCACATTCAATGCTGCTGCGTAAGCTGTTGCGTATGGGTTTCTCCAGGAGCGTTCTCCTGTGGCTTAAGTCATACATTACAGGTCATAGGCAAAAAGTCATTACCAATATAAATGGAGAATCAGATTGGCTAACCACCAATCTTGGCGTGTCGCGGGGCTCGGTCCTGGGTCCCTGGCTCTTTAGCTTATTCATTAACGACCTTAAAGACGCACTTAATGTACGCAACGTCGAACATATACTATACGCTGACGACCTGTAAACCTACACGCAGGTAACCTTGCGGAATCTTCGTGAGGGTATCAAGCGTATGTCGACAGTAGCGCGGGCGGTGTCGAAATGGGCCTCGGCCGCTGATCTGCGACTCAATGTCAGCAAGACACAGGCGATCATCTTTGGTTCTGATCACAACATCAAGCAGATCCAGAGCCTTGACTTGCAGGGCATTGAGGTGCAGGACGGCGTATTCGTACCCTTTGTTGACACAGTCACTAACCTCGGTGTGGTAATGGACAAAAGACTTATGTGGAAGCCGCAAATAGATGCGGTTAGCAAGAAGGTAAACAGAACTCTTTAAAGCCTGAAAGTCTTTCGTTCATGCACTACTGAGGCACTGCGTAAGCAGTTGGCATGTGCATTGGTATTACCTCACCTAGATTACTGCTCAATAGTTTATCTTGATGTGTCAGGCGAGCTTCAGACACGACTGCAACGCTTACAAAATTCATGTGTGAGATATGTATGTGGTGTTAGGTGAGATGCGCATATCACTCCTTACAGGAAGGACTGGTTAGATATCAAGGCGAGGAGAGAGTATTTTATGGGGTTGCTGCTTTATAAAGCGGTTGTTATGCGGCAGCCAACGTATCTTACTGCAATGTAAGGTGTCTGCCATCACTATGTAAGTTTAAAACGGCGTTAGGTAGGCACCTTAAAGAATTACACGGCGACAAGACTCCATAAATCCGTAACTAAACTCTTGTCATTGTTTTTCGTTAAATTTTGTGTAGTCTTAATTTATTCTAAGCGTATTATTTAATCTTGTGTAGTCTTTAATTCCCACGTTTTATTTTCGTTTTATTTTCCCACGCGATAGATATATGTGCAATATAAATGTGTATGTGTATATATTACTGTTATCTATTTATTTGTATACTATTAAGTTGACGAAACAATATGTGGTACTACTGACTACATTATGATATGTTAGACAATAATTGACGACCGGTGATAGCGAACCAAACTTTATTTTTAAACTGTAATGACTGATAATGTAATAACAAATTTTAACAAAATGTACATACAGCTGTAAATTTTTGTCATTAGAGATAAATAAAAAGAATATCTATCTATCTATCTATCACCTCCACGCTGAGGTCTCGCCGAGTCAAGGGGCGGGGTCACTAAACCCAAGCAGCGAGGACGAAAATTGAGCCACTGACGACAGTTTCTGCTCTCCACTCAACCTGTACCTGCCACCAACGACCGTAATCACGTCACCACTCGCCGCTGTGCCACTCTACTCCAGTCGACCAACATCAACCTACCGTAGACAAGCATCACCGACATATCAAATCACCATCAGAAAAATGATCAACGAGGAAAAATTCTTTAAAATCCTCATGCGCATGATAATGCATTGGGCGGTACACGAGCCGTTGACCTTCGTGATATCGGAGGACCCACACACTACTGTTCTAAAATGGAGGAGCGAGTAGGCCACTTCCTGCACAACGGGATGCTCCGGCACTATCTACAGAGATTCGCGGAGCAGAGCGAAAACACGCGCTGGGCCAGGATGGACGGCATCAGCACCATTCTGGAGAAGACCAGCGACTTGGGGGACCATTTTCAGTCCACCCACCTACCGTTCGCGAAGGCACGCAAAGGCAGGTGCTATCACTGCAGGCACGAGCTAGCGAGACAAACACTCCCGTGCCCACGCAGCCCTCCTTCAGGATAGGTTCAGGGACTCCACTGCACCTGCGAGTGGAACCGCGACGATGACCACAATTTCTGCTGCCATATCTGCGAAACGGAAGGATTTATTGGGCCGGTTTTCCTGGACCAAGAAGAGGGTCTCGACACAAACAACCATCTAGACGATGGGATTAACATGCAGGAGGACGACGACATCTCCATTTACAGCCAGGATTATAACCTCAACAACGAGCCCTGGAACCTCCAAATAGAACGAGGAATGGAATGGGAATAAAAAAATGTTTTCTTTTCTTCTCCCCTCTTTCTTTTTATTTCAGAACCAAAATGAACCCGCATCCTTTAAAAAAAAAACAAAAAAAGAACAAAAAAAAAAACATGTAAAAGATGGTGGTGTACGCATACAATTGGAAAAGTATTTCTGACACTATCTTCTTCTCACGTTATCCTCATGCTCACATCACATTAAATATATTGCGGGTATTTATACGAGGTAAAAACCCCGTGATATAATTCGCGACCTCTGGAAAAACTCACAGAGTCGTGGGTATTAGCGGATAAATAGCGGAAAAGTGCATAGTGCGGATCGTGGGTAAAAATATCACGAACGTGCACACAACGGAAAATACTTTCAACGGCATTGAATTGGCCTAGTCCGACATAAGTGCTGGCTTTGTTGAAGTTCGGCGTGCGAGAGAATTCGCACGGAAAGTAAACAAGCCTTTGCTGGGTCTGGAAAATTCTGAGTACGAGCCAGACTGGAGTTAAATAATATTTCGGCTTAATTTTGCGTTACCGCTTGAATTATTTGTCCGGTATATACTTTACATAGGAGTAAATACATTTTTTTCCACGAATCGTATAGGTACGTACGAAAGGTGTAAGAATAAGAAGTTTTTGTAAAAACCGCCTCTCGCAATGGGACAAATATGTTTGTTAAAGTGATTTTTTTAATAAATACTAAATTAAAATCTAGTGATTTAAATTTTTTTTAGTCAACAGTAAATAATAAACAATTTTTTTGTGATCAATTGTTTATATTAAAATATAATATTATCTTATTAAAGTAAAGTGTAAACTTTGATAAAATCACTGAGTATTGAAGTGAATGAGATTCGATTTCGTATATTTAAAGCGAATTCGCATAATAATATCAACACTTTGTTTCGTGACGAAAGTAAATGTAATGATTATCGTTAAAATTTTCGTTTATTTTTAAGTATTTACAAATAAACTAATTATTTGAAATTTTATTTTGTAAATTGAGTAATAGTGTAAATTACTCACTAACTATTTTGTTTGATTTATAGTTACATTTATTTTCGACTAGTAAAATTAAATAGTTTCGTTGTAAAATTAATCACGTGTTTACAAAATTAAATTATGTTTAAATAAATAATTTTGTAAACATGTAATACGTCTGACCAATCTTTCTTTTTTTTGCTCGTTTATTGGATTAGCTATTTTAGTAATCGTATATTTGACTTACAGAAAAATACATGCTGGTAATGCGTGTGTTGATATTATAGAAGCGTATACTTAAAATTTAACAAGTAATTGTTTAACCTGCGCAAGTAAACGACGTGCAAATATCCTATAAAAAAGGATAAAATTGATATTAAATTGACAACCTTCTTCTGGCAGGAGTCAGTTAAATATACATATATAACACAGTAGGGATTGATTTTTTTTCAGTGTGAAATAAGTATAGTTTATTAATTCATGCAGACAAGCTTATAAAAATATTGCTGACCTGCATACATTGAAGTCTTACATTTATGGTATCAAAGACACTTAAATAAAATTTTATTTTAAATTAAAAATAGTTTTATAGGAGAATCATCAAAACTAAACAAATGTTTGGCACTTATGCACACCTAACATTTCTGGTATAATCAAAAGACAACTTTCCACAAGAATCAAATAAACAAAATAATAATAAATAGTTCTAATATCGCTAATTTAAGTCCTTCATATCGGCTACAGCGATACTGTACCCTTACGTATACGTATTATTAATTTACAGGATTCGCTTTCAACGTATTTTAAAGCATTTCTATCAACCATTCTAATTTGTATATACGAGGGTAGTTCAATAAGTCTTTAGAATAAAGTATAAAAACAATTTTTTTTGGGTAAATTTTTTTTTATTTTTCAACATAATCTCCTTGGAGCTCTCTATACACTTGGTCAATCGCTTTTTAAGTTTTTTTAATCCTTCAGAAAAGTGCGTTTTCGGAAGTTCCTCAAAATAAGCACTTACAGAGGCAATGACGTCTTCGTTGTCCGTAAATCTCTGTCCACCGAGCCATTTTTTCAAGTTTGGAAATACGAAAAAGTCACTGGGGGCTAAATCTGGTGAATACGGTGGGTGTTCGACCAATTCGAATTTTTGTTCTTCAATTTTAGCCATTGAAACGAAGCATGTGTGAACTCGGGCGTTGTCGTGATGAAAGAGAATTTTTTTTCTCGCCAAATGTGGTCGTTTTTTTTTAATTTCTTCTTTCAGCTGCTCTAATAATGATGCATAATACTCACCAGTAATTGTTTCACCCTTTTCCAAGTAGTCAATAAGTATAATTCCACGTGCATCCCAAAAAACTGTAGCCATAACCTTACCAGCTGACTTTACGGTCTTTGCCTTCTTTGGAGCTGGTTCGCCTGTGGAAATCCACTGTTTGGATTGTTCCTTTGTCTCAGGAGTGTAGTGGTGTATCCATGTTTCATCCACAGTCACAAATCGACGAAAAAATTCCTCAGGATTCCGACTTATGCGCGCCAAAAGAGCGTCAGAGGCGACCACTCTATTGCGTTTATTCTCAGCTGAGAGCAAACGCGGCACCCATCTTGCCGATAGCTTTTTCATGGCTAATTTTTCATGTAGAATTGAAACCACTGCACCTATAGATATCCTTGTGGCCTCAGCTAACTCACGCACTTTTAATCTTCTATCCTTCAACACCATATCGTGGATTTTATTGATGATTTCGGGAGTAGTTGCTTCTACGGGCCTTCCTGAACGTGGTTCGTCACTTATTGATGTACGACCACGCTTAAATTCATTTATGTGCCATGAACTGAGTCCAATTCATTTTTTATCTCATATGGAGTTAAACCCTTTAAATGAAAATGTTTAATTACCGCTCTGAACTCGTTTTTTCCATTTTTCTTAACAAGCAATTTTTTTTTTCAATTGGTTATAAAAACACGTAAACTCAGAAGATGTGGACTGTGACTGCACCATATATCTAGTCGGGAGTGGTGCTGACTGAAAACAGATGATTTGGAGCGATTCGCGCGCCATCTGTTGGTCATTCTAAAGACTTATTGAACTACCCTCGTACTTTGAATGTATCAAGCAATTCTGTCATCCAGTCGATGTTTCGTAATGGCATTAACGACATTAATTAAGTTACTAATATAATGCAAGATCTGTAGCTATGGTAGCCCTGCAATACTTTTCATGCCAACATCTGTCACATTTGGAAGATCTGCAACACATATTTTGTTTAAACAAACTCATTCTAAAAGATTTTTCAACTAAATTTTGTTGCTTACCTATTTTATGTAAGTAAAATTAATGCAATTATTGCAAACAACTTGAAAAAACTTATCCTTAATTTCTAGACAAATAAGAAATAATTTTTTAAGATTTATAAAATAGACAATACTTTTGAAATCCACTCCATCAAAGGCATAAGTATCTAGATATTTTAAACTTTTAGCATGTATTTCGATCGCTTTCAAAGTGTTTGTTATGTTCACCTTGCAATTAGGAAAATTGCCAGGATCATCACCAACTTGTAATCTCAAATCCGCAATAAAGAACTTTTATAAATTTGTAAAACTTTTAAGAGCCTGGAAATTATGTAAATGAAATAGTTAAAAGGTCATATGAATTATTATAAAAATTCATTCATGGAAATGTGAGAGGAGAGAGAAGTTACCTACGTTACGGATTCTATGTTTTTTATTAAATAAATGTTAAAATAATTTTGAAAAAGTGATACACCAGATTCTAGATTCCGAATATGGTTGTTTATAACAAGGTTACTCTTCTAGAATGGTAGATCTTATCAAGCATTTATAGTCAAAAGTTTTTCAGAATGTTTTGTTTTAAATATAAGAAATTTTATGAACTCATAAAAAAATGTTTTTTAAGGTTTTACACTAGTGTGTTCCCTTAAAGCTAAACTTAAAGAGGTGTGAAAGTCAATTTTTATTCTCCCTACCTTATCGACCCGAGAATATTCTAAAATTTTAGCTATAATTAAAATAATAAACGAAACTACGAAAAATTAGGAGGTCATTTCGTTTTGTAATTATCTATCATCTGTGCGAAGATTCAAGTAAAAATTTTGCGGCTTACATCAATGGCATTTGAACGAAATTTCATGATAAAACAGAGATCTACGAACAAATTCTTTTGATTGTAAATTACGGTGGAGTCTTGGTATAATGGCGGCATTATAACGCGAGACCACTGTATGGTTGTTATTGTTCCTGTATGATTAGAATATTGTTAAATTGTTTACATTTTATAAGAATTTAATATTCTTTTTTATTTTTGTATTTAGATTTTTTACAAAAATTCAAAATTGTATCCCTGCTAGAAAACTGTTTGTAAATATTATTTAATATTACTCATATTATAAAAAACTTATTAAGCATGGACACAATTTTTGTAGATAATCACCTATATCGAGCAGCCATATATCGGGAATCGTCTGTATATACCACATAGCACCCAATATTGCAGGAATGTCGTAGAAATATTTCCACGTCGCTGTGCTATGCCGGATAAGTTGATGTATTGCAGCTGCATTTCTGTGATATTCTAGTATGATTTTCAAGATTGCAATATTATAGTAATATTCCTGCAAGTATACAGAATGATATTTCTTAATGCATATCACATTAATACTGCCGAAATATTTGTATAATATTACACTGTTACACAATACACTGAAATATATGCGAAATATTCTGTAATATTATTATGATTTATTACTTTAAGATATTACATCTATATTCCTGTAAGATTACAGAATAACATTCCTGGATGCATTTCAAACTAATACTGTGGAAATATTTCTATTATATCATATGCCAATAAATCAGTCAGCATTTGTTTAACAATAACGTTTTAATTATATCGTTTTATTTTGTCAGAAATCTTGACTATAACTGTAAAAATATTTTAATATTGTAGTTAATCAAGGTTACGTAAAAGCAAATCGAGGGAAATCGATTATTGTCATTGTACATTATTTGAAAGTCCATTTTCTTAAGTTTGCCGCTACTTGGCGCCTCGACGTTTTCTCGCAAGTGCTAATTCGTCTTCAGTTACTATATGAACGGTTATTGACAGGCGTTTATTACATGTATATTACTAATACTAATAATGGTACTAGCGTTACAGCGAATTAAAAATAATAAAAACTGAAAAGGAATTTATATATACTTTCGTTAAAATAATAATAATATTGCTGGAATGTCACTGCAATACTACTCAGTATCTCCATTATTATTGTGAAATAATAATAATATTCCTGCAATGTAACTGCAATATTTCCTGTTCTCACCGCAAAAACCTAAAACTCATAATAATATTGTTGTGATGTTACTGAAATGTTGCCTGATTGTCTCCAAAATATTGTACTGATATTCCTCGTGATATTCCTCGTGATATTCCTGTGATAAAAACGACGCAGACATTAAATGTTGCTACAGTTTCACAGCAATATTAATGCTATATATCACAAGAATATTTAATATTACGTGTAGTACTCGTGTGATATTGCTGCAATATTGAGTGCTATGTGGAATAAAACCCGAAATTACATCACCTATAATTATATTAATCTATAATTATATAATTTTTTCTCTTTTTAGACTGTAGATGTTACATTTCATAATAATTGGGTTGATAAGAATTATAAGTGCTGATTTCTATGCACCGAAAAATTTATTTACAGAACTAGTAATTTCTCACGACATTAAATAAATTATAAATAAAAACGTTAGAGTGTTCGATGTACCAGTACATGGCCACCCAAAATCGACCTGTCCCAGTGTCCAACTTTAGGTGCCCTAGTAACTGGCCATGACTTTTATAACGTTATAAAGAAATCTCAAGAGGAAAAAATTACTTACAAAGCAAAAGTATTAAATGTTACTAAAAATGCGATACAAAAGGAAATATTTGGGAACATTTAAAAATAAAAATGTGCGTAAAGTAGTTATTTAAGGCTTCAAAGGTGAAAAAATGAAGACTAATTGTTTGTAATTGTAAGATTATTTTTGTCACACTTGCTTCAATCACGTTTTTTTATGCCTATATTGGAGGACTAAAGTGTCCGTTTATCGATCGGCGGGCGATAAAAAGATAAGCGAGAAAAAATTACATTATTCTCGCTAATACTACTAACTCTAAATATGTGGTATCATCCGGATGTTACCACATGTTTAGGGGTGATGGATATAATTAATACCTATTTTGAACAAATCAAACTATCCTAAAGTCCAGATAAGAGGCTGTCGGAGCTAAAATCGTGTTTTTTTAGTGATTACTTTTAAAGTATAGATTGCAAGGAAAAATAAAGAGCAGAGAGCGTAGTGCTCTTTTTAATAAAGTTTTTGCATGCAAAATAAGGTTGCTCTGATGAGTTATTGTTCTGATTAATTGGAAATACGATAATGTGCTTACGTATTGAAAGCTAACCTCAAAATTTTAATCATACCAAACTTTTGGTAATAACTTTTATAATGTTGTTTTACAGTAAGAATCGGAATTGAGCCGTGTAGTGCTTACTATAATGAATCGATCTGTAAATAAATAAAGTCAGTTGATCGGACTTGTAGTTTTTACAAATAATTGGAAATACAAAATAGGTCGGACAGCCAAAGAGGGGGCGAGGCTTCTACATCATCTGTATCATCCGAGTGATACCACAAGTTTATTTAGAAGGGCCTGGACATATTTAAACTTGTTAAATTTAATTTTGCAATCCAGCAGGAGCATGCTTGCACCGAGTCACAAAACAACCATATTTGGTTCCGCTTCATAAGCATAACAAGGAGCGTAATCCAAACATGTGTTACAAAACATATGCTATAAATATACTATTTTGCTATTTTTAGATTAAGTATACTTACGTTTGTATACTTACAGCAAATTCAGGTAACGAAATTCGGAGCATTTGCCAGAGATTATAGCAACATCTCTATATAATATTATGTGGCCAGGTACTAGGACAAACATACAAGCAGGCTAGATGGCGACTTGATTAATAACTGTATGCAGATTTGGGTAGCCAGGAAGAGTCCTAGAGGAGAGCTCCACTCTCTCACGTGTATGAGTAGGCACGTCTACACAACCCGAGTCCGGTGATACGGTCGCGAGCGTGGAGACGATTTGAGATTTCTTGATCTTCAACGACTGTCTCCATGACTGAAGGTCGAGCTAATTTTTTGAATTCCATTCTGAATATTTGGAACACCAACTTCTACATGAAGTCGGATTCTCGGTATATTACTTATGAGCGAGACATAAGCCCGAAGTATTGCGACTGTTCGAGCAGTTGCGCTTTTTATTCGAGCGCGAGTTTAAGCGAGAGTTTCGAAAAGTGGCATCTTTTCCCCCTTTATCGATTTTACTTACAAAAAATTCAAATTTTCGCTCAAGTTTTTTATCGCCACGTCCATGCTAGACAAGTTGGAAGGCTTAGCGGATACAGCAAGAACATTTTGACCGTAGAGACTGGCATTTTCTGCTAACCTATCAGCCGCTTACGCGTGTTTGTCTAATTCCGTGCCACCGGAGGCAATTAAAATCGTACGGTGTTGATCAGGAAGTAAATCCAGAAAAATGGATTTGATGACCAAGTCTTAGCAACTTCCATTCTTGAGAATTCTCAACTGATTAAGAATCCTAGTAGGTTTTCCATCCATGAAAACCTGACCTTTGAGCAGTTTGCGTAAATTAAATTAAGCTGACGAAGAAAAAATCACGATAATCCTGCCTTGTACACACTGATACGCATCGCGTGGTTGAGGATCAGATGTAATTATGTCTCTAATGCAAGACATGGCTTCACCATCTACAGCCATACATATATAATCAAGTTTGATCGAATCCACCGTAATATTTGCGTGATGAAATGAAGCTTCTACTTGAATAAACGAAAGGACTGGATCAGCGTGCAAAAACGGAGGAATTTGCGGCATTCGGGCCGCCTTGATGCGACTATCGGATAATACCCCACCTCCGACAGGTGCTGGAAGATTGAGAACATTTTGAGGACCATAATTAGCCTCTAGTTGCTCTAAACGTGACTGAAGAGCTTGTAATGAAGCTGTAAGTTGCTCAACTCCCTGGTTTTTACGAAGAAGCTCGGAATTCGTTTTTCCTGCGAGCTCGAGTGCCGCTGCTTCCGTCTGTGTAGACGTGGTAAATTTGTCACGAACTATAGCCAAACACCGCTGGCGTATTACAAAATACCCTATTTCACGGCCGCAGGCGTGTGACAATGATTGAAATAGGGCTCAAGCCCAAATAACGTGAACGCTTTAGAAATAAAAAAAAATTTACCATGCCACACTCATTTTTCGAAGGAAAGAAATATTCAAACGTAAAAAAAATTATTAATTCTTGTTAATTATGTTGTGATTTTACCAGAATTAATGCGAGAAAAATAAAATAGAAAAAAATGGATAATTTTCAAATAAAAAAAAACTTTCTCAGTATTCTGATAAAATCACAATGGCGGACGGAAACCGACTAAAAACCACACCGCATCAAATTTTCAAGATGACCGACCAATGAGAACAAAAATTTGCGAGACGCCCGGGAAGAAGATACGCAACGAATACTCGGAACCGGAAACCGTTGCGAAGGTTTTTTAATGCAGTAAAATACCTTAAAAAATAAGAGAACGCAAGAAGACATTGCAAATCTCCAGGCTCCGGTGACGTTGTTTAGGTAGCGTCAGATGCTTGAAGATGTGGCTTCGAAAACCGCTATGCAGCAAGACAGGCGCATACACGGCTAACCTTAGGTGGCGAGCTGCTGCGCTGGTTGGCGGGCGCCTTCACGGCTAAGCCCGCGGTGACGAGCTGCTGTGCTGCAAGGGCCTTCCTGGCTAAGCCCGCGACGACGACTGGAGGCTGCAGCTAGACGACAAAATGCCACAATATTCGCCGAAATTTCAATTGTGACACTAAGCCGATGTTGTGCCTCAAGTACTGCGGCGACGAGCGGTCGCGCTGTGAGGCGAAGACCTTCATGGCACAACCGCGACAACGAGCTGCTCTGCTGCAAGGCGGGGACCTTCACGGCTCTACCCGCAACGACGGGCTGCTGAGCTGCAAGGCGGGGACCTTCGCGACTCTACCCGCGACGACACGCTGCCCTGCTACTGGGCGGGCGCCTTCACGGCTAAGCCCGCAGCGACGAGATGTGCTGCGAGCCGTGCGCCTATGTAGCTGCCAACGAGGCTGCTGAAATCCGCCGAAATCGAGCTGCCAAAAATTCCGTTGCTGAGACAAAGACGTTGAAATGCTTGTCGCTACGAGAGTCTCGGCAGTACTTCTCCTTGTTGCCAAAGTCGGGGTTACCAATGTGGACATTTGGCTAGCCAGGAAGAGTCTGGAAGAAAGCTCCACTCTCTCACGTGTATGAGTAGGCAGGAGAAGGTGATGCTCGAGGAAATGACAGACAGCATGTAACGTTAACAAAGGAGGTTCTATTCGTCTCACAGCCCGAGTGTTGGGCAAGAATTGCCGCTCGCAGGCGGCTACAGTTAAGTGGGCGCTGATCGCCATTTCCCCCACTCTTCGCATTAGAGAGAGATGGAAGATATTAGAGTCAGATGGAAGATCTAGTCCCTACAACTGACCAGGCGGTCAGTTATCGGTCAAATGCGATTTTCATGTACCAGTACATAGCCAAGTTAATATTTATTGAAAAAAAAAAAACAATTAAATATCTAATTTTGCTTTTTATATCTATTATAAATGTTCTTAAGATTCTATAATCATATTTACTTAAGCAGAAATACCTTTTATTAACATAATATTGTGTTAACAAGTATGCCACTTTTCTTAGCCTTAGCGTAAGAAATCTGTTGAGATTCATGGTACAGGTAACTACGATATTTTAGACAGTTCTTTTAATGTCTAAAATACAAAACTACGTAGCGAAATTTTTTCTACAAGAAACTAAATAGTTAAATAACAGTAATTAGTAGACATACATTAATAATTCTATCTATAAAGCTTGTTAAAAAATAAAATAGCCTTTAGTGGCCAGGTACTGGGCAATGAACAGTCACTGGTACATTTACGTTATATGGTCATCTATATCTGTGGCAAACCGGAAAAACAATTTAAGTTCATTTTTCACATTTTTGAGATATTAAGGTTTTAATGTTTGCACTGATATGGCAGATCAGCACATGAGAGATATAAAGCCACATTATGTTTGTTAAATAAAGTGTCAAATTATATTATTATAATCAGAGTAATTATGCACAAGAAAAACACTGTATTTTTCGAGTAACTTTACAAAAATAATTGAGTTAAGTTGTTTTTCTGGAAAATGTGGACTTAAATCGACTTAGGATTTTTCTTAAATTTGATGGTTTACACGCGATCAAAATTGTTCTGCGACATGATATCTGCTAACATAGTAATAACTAGTAGAATAGTAATAAGAGTATAAATAAACCATTTTTAACTCTTCCTCTCTCCCCCACACTTTTACCACTGGAAAATACGCTGGCTACGGTCGCGGCGAGTTGCAATACGCATAATTTGAATTAGGATCCCCCGAAGAAAAATTCCTAGGCAGCAGTAGGTGCCGCGAGCGAAAAAGTGGCGTACACTCGTACGTGCGAGATGCTACGTGTGCTGTCTGTGTAGATATCTGTGTGCCTCTTTATTTGTGTTAGTCTCGTTGGATAAGCAGTAAACCACTTTACTGACTGTGCACGATATCACGGATCCTTACACATACAGCACACGTAGCACCACGTACGTGTGAGTAAATGTCATTTTTTCGCTCGTAGCACCTGCTGCCGTCTAGTGGATTTTTTGCGAAGGATTATAATACCTTGTGCTGGGTGGCATGCAAGTGACGTTATAATGATATAATCTAACGTAAATTAACCCAAAATTAAGAAAAAGTGAACAAGTCGTTTTTTTGTGAATCATTAATTATTTTTTAAAAACCATACACTATAATTCATATAATAAAATTTATTTACAACTTAAGGATTTAAATGTATCCTTCCTATGAGACTTTAAAGTACATTATACGTACAATATGTTCTAATTTTTTCAGAATTATTTTTTAAACTTATCAGTCTACAGTAGTGTTACGAATATTGTCACTAACTTTTTGAGTTTTAAAATCCCCAATCAATTTATCGTATTGGAGCTGTTCGCTCAAAGAACGACCTAAGTCGAATCTGGTTGTTTTAAAAAAAAGCGATTTAAAGATTCAGCGTTTTAGTGTAAACTGTAAAGTGTTACTGTGTGAAATTTTGTGCATTCGTTGTAAAGTTAAAATATTCAATAATCATTTTAGATGATAAAATGTGAAGTATAAATGTTTAAATAATTTGTAAATATACTATTTATACCGGATGACTTAAGTCGTTTTTCCGACGATCTAGTAATAAATGTTTTATAATTATTAAAATACGAAGAAAAAGGTAGTAATAATAATAGTTTAAACATTTTTAATAATTCTAGGATATAATAGAAGAAAAAAGGTAATCTTTACATTGTTGTAACGGGTATATACCACATTTTAAGAGTTATATTAGTTTATAATTCATTTTATATGTTCGAGGTATCAACGGCTAATATTAATTTTAAAATATAAAAAATATATTAGCATCAAAAATAGTTTATTGAACAGTTTTTAATCAGAAAAGAGAAATAATAACATGAAAAATATAAAATAAAATGCGATCGTTAACTAAATAAGTCAAGTTATTCGCTATCATTTGTTGAATTTCTCATTCGAAGCTTGAGTCACTGTTTGCTATATTGTTGCAGACTTTTTGCAGACAATCGTATGGCTGCGAAATTGTTGATTGGTAGATTGAAGAAAAAGTTTTAAAAATAAAAGATTTTTTTATGAGCCACAGTGATACTAACAGCAAACAGTTTTTGTAGACCAACTGATATTATCTCGAAATAGTAGTGTTAGTGTTGAAATTAAAATGTACACAGATGCTGTTGCATTACTTGTAACTAAATATAGATTTTGTTGGTTTCTATGCCAATTTAGCATACTTCTGGCAAAAGTAGTACTTTTTTGTTTAGGATCCTTTTAATTCAATCTTCTAAACTTCTAATATACGCGACAGAGTAACAACAACACGTAACTATTGGGATACGTATCAACATCAGCCGTAGTACGGGACTTGCGGCGCGTCGTGCAAACTGTTCAAAACCTTTTAATACTTTACAGATATACTTTTAGGATCGATATCTACGCGTTGAAACCAAATCTGGAAAAAAGACCTAAGTCGACTTAGGTCGTTCTTTGAGCGAATAGCTTATTTAGTTCAAACTTCAAATAACTACGTAAGTAAGCAACCCGGTTTTTATTTGCAGTATTTATAGTTAGTTTTACAGTTTTTCGTTTTCAAATTCCAATGGCTAAAAAGATACGTAATTATCGTGGTCATCAAAATTATTGGTAAGTTACACATAAAAAAAATGTTATGCCGCATTCTGGTATAATAACCTGTGTATACAGGGTGATTCTAGGAGTAGAAAATTTCCCCCCGCCAGGCTAACCGTCTTGCCCCGGTGGGAGGGGGAAACCGGCGCGTGTCGCCGCGGTTCGCTGCGTTAAGAAGTATGGAGTCACGTGCGCCGTGCGATCGTCAAGAGCGCGACAATTGAATGTGCGGTCGACGAGCAGCTGCCACGTTCGCCTGCACTGCGGTCATTTTCCAAATTGCTCCACAAGCTCAAAGCAAGAAGCCATACAACATAAAATGGCTCCTGCGTAACTCTCGTGGATCTGGATGCGAATTCATATTCCATAGTAGAGATCTATTTCAGCTAACGAATCAAGAAAAATTCAGAAAGATTCACTATGATCCGCTGCGCTTCAGCTGTTACGCTCAGCTGAGAGTTTCTGCTTCACAAATCTGTCGCGAGTCACGGGCGAGTTGCCCTTCGAGAGTCAAGCTCGGCGGCCGAGTTCAAACACTCAGCTGCGAGTTTTACCTCTTTGAATCTCTCTTTGGTCACGAGGCGAGTTGCCATTCGAGAGTCAAGTTCATTTTTTATTAATTTTCGGTAATCTATAAATTATATAACAGATATTGTTTTTTTTTTCATGACTGTATACAATATTTTTTTTGTCATATTTATTACTCTTTTTTTAAGAATAAATGTTTAATGTTCGAACCTAGGTCTGTCAATTAGTATGTTCGACAACTAATATGTGAAGTTGTCTTTTGTAGGTTATTGATTTAACTGTTCTGTTTTGATGTGCCTAAATGTGTCAATAATTTTGCGCTAAGAATGTCAGGAAAGGTGTCTGTTACTTCTCGCTTTTTTAAAAACGCAAATAGATACAAGACCTTTGTAAGTGTTTTATCAACTTTCGATAATCCAGAAAATTCCAGTTCGCAACGTCTCCGCAGTATTTACGAAAGCGTTTTTGCTTCAAGGCCTACAATTTCCGAAATTTTGCAGTTAAAAAGTTTTTTAAATATTCACAAACCTGAAATTTTGTCCCATATACAGTAAGTAATTTTAATATATTTTTAAGCGAATTTTATAAATCCTTAAGAATTATTCTACGTAGTACTCTCCATGTTTTTTAATTTAAAGGTAATTACAAATGTGAGAGTTAACCCTAGTAAACAAAATTAAAAACACTTTCATAAGTTGCAACGTTTCGTCCAACGGTTGTGGACCTTTTCAAGCCATTAACAATTACATAAATAATCTAAAAATTAGTCATGATCACAGCCCAAAAGTTTTCGACACGGAAAACGTGTCAGTCAGTTATCTGAATTATATGCAAAAGGTGCTTGAACTCGGCCGCACCGCATCGCAGGAGCTTTTTATAGCGTCACCTCTAAAAATTATACGAAATCGTGCTTGACTCTTAAAGGGCAACTCGCCTAGTGACCCGCGAGAGATTTAAGGAGTAAAACTCGCAGCTTAGTGCTTGAACTCGGCCGCAGCGCATCGCAGGAGCTTTTTATCGCGTCACCTCGTAAAATCAATCGAAAACGAGCTTGACTCTCGAAGGGCAACTCGCCTAGTGATCCGCGAGAGATTTAAAGAGGTAAAACTCGCAGCTGAGTACTTGAACTCGGCCGCAGCGCATCGCAGGAGCTCTTTATCGTGTCACCTCGTAGAATTAATCGAAATCGAGCTTGACTCTACAAGGGCAACTCGCCTAGTGATTCACGAGAGATACGTCTAGGTAAAGCTCGGAACTGAGTGTTTGATCTCGGCCGCCGAGTATCGCAGGAAATTTCTATCGCGTCATTACTGAAAATTAATCGAAAACGAGCTTGACTCTCGAAGGGCAACTCGCCCGTGACTCGCGACAGATTTGTGAAGCAGAAAATCGCAGCTGAGCGTAACAGCTGAAGCGCAGCGGATCGTAGTGAATCTTTCTGAATTTTTCTTGATTCGTTAGCTGAAATAGATCTCTACTATCGAATATCAATTCGTATCGAGATCCACGAGAGTTAGGCGTACGTGTATATAACGGAGACAGGGTTGCGTGACAAAACTAAAAGAAAATTTTATTAGCTTTGCGTTGCGCCTACAAGTGTGAAGACTTGTGCAAGAATATTAGCATCTCAGCAATACCCTTGGTATATCTCGTCTCATCCCGTGTAGGCCAGGAGTACTACATATTGGTATTGCTGTAACGTACAGGAAATTAGTAATTAGTGGAATTCGCTCACAAATAATATATATAATGAAAATAAAATGTTTCTCCGGCTTAAAAAGGTGTGCTAGCTTCAGGAAAAATCGAGAAGTGAAAAATACGAAAAAAACGCACTTATTTTTGCATATTTTCCAAAATAACTTTGTAAATATGCAATTTAGGAAAGAAATAATACTAATAAATTTGTTTGTTATAAAATTCTATACAAGATAGAAGTGGTTTAAAATGCGTACATATGAAATTTTCGTTGCAAAATAGTCATCAAAGTCGACAGAAATAGGTAAAAAGCAAGGTCATTTTCAAGCGTTCGTCTCACAGCTAAGAAATTATCCAAATCTACTGTCATTGCGGATTTTAGTACTTTAAAATAGTACAAAATGAAATCCCGAAACCCGATCCAAATCGGTCTGATAGTTTTAACATGAGACATGTGTTAAGTAATTATCGTGTAAAATATCATAATTTGTTTGCGTCAATTCTGGGGTTAAAGTTTGGCACTCTGATTAGCGCTAATTTTTTTTACACATACTTGGACCTCTTAACTATCACGTAGAATCGTTATAATACCAATTTTCTTTTTTTAACGACTTCTGGAGCAAATTTAACAGTTGGTAAAATTTTGACTTTATAAATAAATTATTTTTCGAAGCGGTATTTCCCGTCGAAAAATATAATGAAAGCACCTAAAAAAGTACTCGGAAAGACGCTTAATTTGAAAGAAAAAACGTTGAAATCGAACATATAAGTTCTGAAATATCAACTGCCAAAGACGGTAAGCGTTAGGTGCAAAACTATGTACAACGTAACAATAAAAAAAATTGATTTTGGTAGGTTTTTTCAAGAACTTTTCGAAGGCGTTTTTATAAATATTATCGCACGGGTGCTTTTTGTAGGAAAATTCAATGAATATCACCAAGCCGACCATCTGAGCGGCAAAACAGGAGGGGAGGGGATGAACTGCGGAACTTGAAATCGCGCGTTCAAAACGAGCGAGCGCGCTTCAGCTAGCAATATCTCGGCTTCTATGGCATTAATTTTGATGATTCTTTTTTTAAATCGATATACCGAATCGAGAGTAGCTTAATTTTCCGGGTCTCATTGATTAATTATGGATCCCTACCAATCTTTTGCAAGTACTCGTAATTTGACGTTTTTATATGTTGCTAATAATTTATGCTAATAATAATTTCCATACTAGGTACCTAGTGTTCACTACAAATATGTATTACGAGGGTAGTTCAATAAGTCTTTAGAATAAAGTATAAAAACAATTTTTTTTGGGTAAATTTTTTTTTATTTTTCAACATAATCTTCTTGGTGCTCTATACACTTGGTTAATCGCTTTTTAAGTTTTTTTAATCCTTCAGAAAAGTGCGTTTTCGGAAGTTCCTCAAAATAAGCACTTACAGAGGCAATGACGTCTTCGTTGTCCGTAAATCTCTGTCCACCGAGCCATTTTTTCAAGTTTGGAAATAAGAAAAAGTCACTGGGGGATAAATCTGGTGAATACGGTGGGTGTTCGACCAATTCGAATTTTAGTTCTTCAATTTTAGCCATTGAAACGAAGCATGTGTGAACTCGGGCGTTGTCGTGATGAAAGAGAATTTTTTTTCTCGCCAAATGTGGTCATTTTTTTTTAATTTCTTCTTTCAGCTGCTCTAATAATGATGCATAATACTCACCAGTAATTGTTTTACCCTTTTCCAAGTAGTCAATAAGTATAATTCCACGTGCATCCCAAAAAACTGTAGCCATAAACTTACCAGCTGACTTTACGGTCTTTGCCTTCTTTGGAGCTGGTTCGCCTGCGGAAATCCACTGTTTGGATTGTTTCTTTGTCTCAGGAGTGTAGTGGTGTATCCATGTTTCATCCACAGTCACAAATCGACGAAAAAATTCCTCAGGATTCCGACTTATGCGCGCCAAAAGAGCCTCAGAGGCGACCACTCTATTGCGTTTATTCTCAGCTGAGAGCAAACGCGGCACCCATCTTGCCGATAGCTTTTTCATGCCTAATTTTTCATGTAGAATTGAAACAACTGCACCTATAGATATCCTTGTGGCCTCAGCTAACTCACGCACTTTTAATCTTCTATCCTTCAACACCATATCGTGGATTTTATTGATGATTTCGGGAGTAGTTGCTTCTACGGGCCTTCCTGAACGTGGTTCGTCACTTATTGATGTACGACCACGCTTAAATTCATTTACCCAGTTATAAACCGTTGCTAAGGCAGAGGCAGATGTGCCATGAACTGAGTCCAATTCATTTTTTATCTCATATGGAGTTAAACCCTTTAAATGAAAATGTTTAATTACCGCTCTGAACTCGTTTTTTTCCATTTTTCTTAACAAGCAATTTTTTTTTTTTCAATTGGTTATAAAAACACGTAAACTCAAAAGATGTGGACTGTGACTGCACCATATATCTAGTCGGGAGTGGTGCTGACTGAAAACAGATGATTTGGAGCGATTCGCGCGCCATCTGTTGGTCATTCTAAAGACTTATTGAACTACCCTCGTAGTTTAAATAATTACGTAGTAAGATTGTTATAAATAAACAAAACTTATATTTCATCCTTGATATATTAGATTATATGGGTATAAGGCTATATATGGGTATGGCTACAAATATGTATTAGTTTAAATAATTACGTAGTAGCAGGCTTTTATTATCGTTACCGTTATTCGAACGCAGATTATCTTTGCGGCCCGAATAAGCCACGCCGTCGCGTCGCCTGTAGGTATAATAAAGTAATTAAGTATTCTAAGGGGGGCCTGCGGCGGCTCAGTCGGTAGAGTGTCGGATTCCCACGCCGGTGACCCGGGTTCGAATCCTAGTCTCTGCCGATTGATACAAGCACCACTGTAAAAATTACATGTGCTTTGTTTACAAACACACCGCAGACCCCCGTCGTCGATTAGCACCACATGGGAGCACAAACATGGCGACGTTAAATAATAAAAAAAAAAAAAAAAAAAGTATTCTAAGGAATCATATAGTTCTAAGAAATGTCTGTGCACTGACGCCAGTTATGTCATTGTTTCTTGACCGGGGGCGTCGCCATATTCCTTCCTGTCTAGACTGCACATTGCCAGCAGTCAGAATGAACTTGAAGAACTCCACCCCTTATTTTGACTAGCAAAATGTGAACCCTTACGGAACCTTTGTAGAGTACCGCAGGTATACGGCTTGGATATAAAAAGGGTCCGCAGGTAGGAAAGATAGTAAGTTGTGAGAGCGTTCTCATCGATACAACTTCGTGTTGAGTGACGACGTTTGGAGCCGAAAAGTGTCGAAAATATTATTCAGTGCATAGCTTGTAGTTAAGAAATCCATAGAAATCGTCCCGTTTTGAAGATTTGGAGCATCAGTAGAAGACCTTCAATTTCTGTGATAACTGTAAGTACTACATATTATAATTTAAATTTTATACATATTTATACTTACATATTATTCAACTTAACGTTAAAATCTAGTTTTTGATCATTTCATTAAATTTATTTTTATGAAATATATAATTATAAATATATACATTATACGCAAAGAGATTAATTGCATATATTAGAACTGTGTAAAGAATAATTGATTTGTATGATTTATAAATAATAATTTTAATTTCATGCTTAATTAGTTACAATAATTTGTCAAAACTCAGTGTGCGAAATAAAATTTATCTCGAGACTCCAGATAGAGGCATAAAAACTTTTTTTTTACATTGAAAATAAGTAAATGAAAATATGCATGCGCGCAAGTAAGATTTGATTAACAGTGCTGTCTATTGACATTAATAATTATATAATATAATAAATATAATATGAAATAACTTGTTTGAATTGCAGGTTGCGATGGCTGGAGAGGGCGAACCCTGCATTATTTGTAACAAAGTTTTGAGCAGTGGCGACATACGGGCAATCCAACAAGAAGGTATCAAACGATGTATACAAGCAAGTCTCAGGAGACAGGATAATAAGCATTTGCAATTTAGAAAATACGATTCTATTAATGTTCACGACAACTGTTCTAAAGCATATACAAACGAGACAAGAATTTTACGTCATTTAAAAACATTAGAACCTGCAACTGCGCATGAAACGCGTTCTGTGGAAAAATTTTATTTTGAAAAACTATGTTTTATATGCGGAGAAGATGCATCAGATAATTTTATTGAAAAGCAGAAAAAGTACCCTGCTCATAGGCGAAAAGTCGTTTGATTCATTAATAACAACTGTACCAAACAAACTCTTATAGATAAATTTAAGGATTCAGCGGATAGGTTATGCTTAGAGGCTATTAGGCGAAGAAGTAGTGTACATGATTTAACAGTTGTAGGTGCGAGATATCATGATAAGTGTAATAAGGAATTGTTTATAAAATCAAAAGCGCCTTCAGAAGCGGCAGATACAATTACTGCAAAAGCTACTAAATTTGTAAGTGACTATATTCTTGCAAATAAGGAAGAATGTCAGTTTAGTCTTAAGTCAATACTGAAAAACTTTGAGAGTGATGAATGGCCTGACATGAGATATTTGAAAGCAAAATTGTTCAAGACTTTTGGAAATGATATAATTATACACTCTTCTAAAAGTGGGCCTCTTTTAACATTTACTAATATGGGTGGGAAAGTTTTAACAGAAAATTGGTATAAAACAAGAAATCTTGACGAAAAAAAAGATCGCATTAGAATAGTTCAAACTGCTGCAAAAATAATTTTAGAGGATATTCGATCACAAATTTATGATACAGCTCAGTATCATGCGCCGGATTGCTTTCTTGAAAATGCGAATTCCGATATACCGGAAACTTTAAAAGTTTTATTAAGTAAAATCATATTAAAGAACAAGTTTTCTGAAAAAAAGTATGAAACAAAAGTAACGTCCATAGCTCACTGTATAATAGCAGCTACTCGTCCAAGATCTTTTATCTCTTCTTTTCAAATTGGTTTAGGTGCTATGCTTAATAAGAAATATGGCTCTAAAGATCTTGTACGAATTTTGAATTCTTTAGGATTTTGTTGTTCGTACGAAGAAACGCAATTATTTGAAAGTTCTCTATTAGCTCATCCGCAACAGACCGCGTATAATAATGCATACACTCAATTTGTTTTCGATAACGCAGACAATAATATCAATACTATCGATGGGCGCAATACGTTTCATGCCATGGGTGGCATTCAAATCGTTACTCCGCATAGTTCAGTTTCTTCAGATAAATTTATTGATAGATTATCCGCACGAACATCTTCTGAAATTATTGGAACGTTTGGTAGAATTGATTTAGAAATCTTTCATAAACCTACTCGTTCAGGGATGGAAAATATTGTTGTTCAAGATCTAAATAAAATATGTCCTTTATCTCTAGATATAAAATTATCTCATACCGATTTTATATGGCTTTATGGCAAGCAAAGATACTCATCTGATTTCCCAGGTTGGAACGGTTACATGGAGTCTATCACAAACAATTTAAGTTATGAAAAAAGCAAAATTCTTTTTTTGCCCTTTGTCAATGCGTGACCGAGCAATTATGACACGATCTATACTGTCTTGCATCAAGCTCGTATAAAAAGTCACGAAGTAGCCCAAAAACATTGCTTTATTACTTTCGATCAGCCCTTATACTACAAAGCTCGAGAAATATTAGAATGCTGTAAGAGTGAGTTATCATCAGTGATTATTAGACTAGGTGGATTTCACCTTTTAATGTCGTTCATGGGCGCTATTGGATTTATAATGGACGGAAGCGGTCTTAAAGAACTGTTTTGTAAGATTTTTGCAGAAAATTCTGTTGACAAAATTTTAAGTGGTCATGCTTATTCCAGAGCTGTTAGAGGCCATACTCTTGCTCACTTAGCTTTGGGAAAAATAATGTTATCTTCTTTTAATTTAACAGATGATGAAAATACATTTTTAGGTGACAAACTGACTTTAGAGGATAGTACTTTAGATGGCATTAATGAAGAACGGTTTCTTCATATTTATAATAAATTTTTGCTTCACATTAAACAGCTGAAACAGCAAGGGCCAACCTCAAAATTATGGTTGCAATATTTTGACATGATCACTATAATGAAGCAATTTATCGAGGCTGAGAGAATGGGTAATTGGAATTTACATCTTGAAAGCGTGCGAAAAATGTTGCCTTTTTTTCATGCAAGCGGGCACTACTTATACGCAAAATCTTGCCAACTTTATTTACAAGACATGTACGACCTTGAAAAAAAAATGAACCCACTGGAATATAAAAAATTTACAGCACAGGGCTTTTTTACTATCAGAAGGTCTGACAAATTTTGGAGTGGCATTTGGTCTGATATGTCTATCGAACAAGTTCTTATGCGTTCCATGAAAAGCAGTGGTGGGCTCACGCATGGTAGAGGGATCACAGATTCTGTGTTAGCGAAGTGGATTTTGACAATGCCTTTTCTTATTGATGTCAGTAATTCAATGCCATCATATTGTAACGTATCATTTGCTACCTCAGAACAGCACGTTGATGCTCGACCTTCGCGAATTAAGCAAGACACTGCCGATTTAGCGTTGTTATTCGATTTTTTTTCTTTTCATGAGCCATTTGCAGTTTCTGATGCAATTATTTCGCTAAGCTCGGGAGTCAAAGGTAATGCAAAAATATTAACTGTCATAATGCTCTAGAAGTTGGCTTAAAAATAATGAATAATATTTTTGGGAATAATTTTAATGCGCTTAAATTTCAAAGAAAAAATCGAGTCATGCCTCTTCAAGCCATTCATTCTATCAAATTGAAAAATGAAAATATCATCATTAATCCTACATTAATATTTCAAAGGATCGCTATAGCAATGGAGGGTAAAACAGAATTAAAAGATTGTTTTGAATATGAACTGGCACCGTATCCACTTTCTATTTTTGATAATGGTATAATGCGTAAAACTGAAAAGTCAAAATTGTATGATCATTTTCAACCTATGTGTGAAGAGCCATTAATACAGAACTGCTGTCATGTTATAGATGGAGGGTTTTTATTGCACAAAGTTGTATGGCCACAAAAGGAAATTTTTTATGTGATTCGTATGTAGCTGATTGATCGTTATGTAGCTTACGTTACCAAATACTATGCTGCGAATAGCTTTATTATATTCGACGGATATCCTGAAAACTTAAAAAATAGTACAAAAGGCGCAGAAAGACAGCGTAGACAAGCTAGGCAATTGTGTACAGAAATTTAATTTGATTTGTCGATGACAGCAACAGTAGCTCAGGAGAAATTTTTATCAAACGAACGTAATAAAAATCGGTTTATTTCATGTTTGCGTGAAAAATTACAAGTGGCTGGTTTCCGCACTGAACAAGCTTACGAAGATACTGATACTCTTATTGTTGAAACAGCTATAAAAGTATCCACTGATGAGAAGCCAGCCGTGATCGTAGCAGAAGATATAGATGTATTAGTAATTTTAGCATAAAGAGCGACTAAAGATAAAAAAGTATATTTTTTAAAACCAAGTAAAGGAAAAACAACTGAAAGATTGTATGAATCTACAGCTTTCATCAACTCATCTTTGAGAAATTTGATTGGTTTCATTCATGCTTTTACTGGATGTGACACGACCTCGGCTTTTCATAAACAGGGAAAAGGTAAAATTATAAAATTATTAGAAAATAATGTAAGTTTAATTGATCAAGCTTTAGTTTTTAATACTCCGAATGAAAACAAGGAAGAAATTGAGAGTGCAGGGCAGAAAATAATTGCAGCTATGTATGGCGGAAAAAAATGTAGTAATTTAAAATGAAATGAATTAAGATATTTATGTTTTAAAAATAGTTCTACAAAAAAAAGTTCAATTTAGCGATGCTGCCACCCAACCAATTGGCGGCAACGCAGCACTCATTTAGAGCATATTTTCAAGTACAGCAGTGGCTCGGCAATTCTTTAGATGCAGCGCAGTGGGGTTGGGCCGTTAAAGATGATAAGCTACAGCCAATATTTACAAATGATTTACTAGTACCTGAAAATATTTTAAGAGATATTAGTTGTAAGTGTACGAAGTGCTGTACCAAATCTTGTAGTTGCGTCAAACATGGATTAAAATGTTATGATTATTGCGCAGGGTGTCACGAGCAGTCTTGCAGAAATAGCGAACAAAATGTTACCAATTCTCATATAGATTTAGATGAAACTGAAAGCGAAACTGCCACCGATAATGATGTAGAATTAAATATAAATAACGAGCTATTAACGACGATTTTAGATTATTTAATTTCCGAAAGCGAAAACAGTGACGATGACATTGAACAAATTCCATGTAAAAAAGCGAAATATGTTGATTAATGTAAAAAATATAGATATATATTAAATACATATTATAATATTAAAATATTTATTGTTTTTATTATTTTTCAAGACCTTATACCCATATAATCTAATATATCAAGGATGAAAGATAAGTTTTGTTTATTTATAACAATCTTACTACGTAATTATTTAAATTAATACATATTTGTAGTGAACACTAGGTACCTAGTATGGAAATTATTATTAGCATAAATTATTAGCAACATATAAAAACGGCAAATTACGAGTACTTGCAATAGATTGGTGGGGATCCATAATTAATCAATGAGATCCGGAAAATTAAGCTACTCTCGATTCGGTATATCGATTTAAAAAAAGAATCATCAAAATTAATGCCATAGAAGCCGAGATATTGCTAGCTGAAGCGCGCTCGCTCGTTTTGAACGCGCGATTTCAAGTTCCGCAGTTCATCCCCTCACCTCCTGTTTTGCCGCTCAGATGGTCGGCTTGGTGATATTCATTGCATTTTCCTACAAAAAGCACCCGTGCGATAATATTTATAAAAACGCCTTCGAAAAGTTCTTGAAAAAACCTACCAAAATCAATTTTTTTTATTGTTACGTTGTACATAGTTTTGCACCTAACGCTTACCGTCTTTGGCAGTTGATATTTCAGAACTTATATGTTCGATTTCAACGTTTTTTCTTTCAAATTAAGCGTCTTTCCGAGTACTTTTTTAGGTGCTTTCATTATATTTTTCGACGGGAAATACCGCTTCGAAAAATAATTTATTTATAAAGTCAAAATTTTACCAACTGTTAAATTTGCTCCAGAAGTCGTTAAAAAAAGAAAATTGGTATTATAACGATTCTACGTGATAGTTAAGAGGTCCAAGTATGTGTAAAAAAATTAGCGCTAATCAGAGTGCCAAACTTTAACCCCAGAATTGACGCAAACAAATTATGATATTTTACACGATAATTACTTAACAAATGTCACATGTTAAAACTATCAGACCGATTTGGATCTGGTTTCGGGATTTCATTTTGTACTATTTTAAAGTACTAAAATCCGCAATGACAGTAGATTTGGATAATTTCTTAGCTGTGAGACGATCGCTTGAAAATGACCTTGCTTTTTACCTATTTTTTTCGACTTTGATGACTATTTTGCAACGAAATTTTCATATGTACGCATTTTAAACCACTTCTATCTTGTATAGAATTTTATAACAAACAAATTTATTAGTATTATTTCTTTCCCTAAATTGCATATTTACAAAGTTATATAGGAAAATATGCAAAAATAAGTGCGATTTTTGCGTATTTTTTCACTTCTCGATTTTTCCTGAAGCTAGCACATCTTTTTAAGCCGGAGAAACATTTTATTTTCATTATATATATTATTTGTGAGCGAATTCCACTAATTACTAATTTCCTGTATGTTACAGCAATACCAATATGTAGTACTCCTGGCCTACACGGGATGAGACGAGAGATACCAAGGGTATTGCTGAGATGCTAATATCCTTGCACAAGTCTTCACACTTGTAGGCGCAACGCAAAGCTAATAATATTTTCTTTTAGTTTTGTCACGCAACCCTGTCTCCGTTATATACACGTACGCCGTGGGTCGCGAAGTATACAGCTGTGCCAACAGCATACATAAGATATATAGCCACGGTTAAATTCGGCATTACTAGTATAATTCGCGGTCTTATGTGCATTATTAAAAGTTGGTTTACTTATTTTTTCCAAGTTCTTTGAAACAGAAAGCTATAGAAGCTAAGTTTGCGACTAGATTTGAAGAGGTTTTAGTCAAGTACGTACTATATAGGATCCAGACGGCCTCACACAGTCGTACAAAAGCGCTCCTCACCAGGCGTAACCAAAAGTGTCATTCGTTGCTATGGAATTACATGTATTTTGATGTATTTCATATATGGCAGAAGTTGCCCACATTTTAGTTTGCTACTCCTTGTCCTTGATTGTCGAATGTTATCGAATCTTGCGTGACTGTAAGATACAATGTAGTCGTAAAACGTGAAAGCACACTGTTCGACTGACCAATAGCAGTTATGCCCTTTCTACATCTAGACTTTAAGTTAATCTCGCATTAACATTTGATAACAAATAACTTTTATTCTGCTTATCTAAAAAAATCTTTTAAGATTTAGAAAATAGAGAAAAAATTCTAAATTAGCCTAACTGTTGCAATAATAATAATATTCAGCATTGAAAGTTATAGCGAGACGAACTTAAGGGAGTATCCACATAAGTACTATTCTGTGCTGTGCTGTGTTTTACTGTGTGTTATGACTTGCAGACTGCGACGCTGATTGGTCCATTTATAAGAATCAGCCAATCAGCATCGTAGTCCACAAGTACTCTTTAAAGTCTAGGTGTAGAAAGGGCATTAGGGTCCGCTTATGTTGATACAAGGTTGTATCTAGATGCGTCTAAGGCTGCGATTTCATGCTGCGATTATTTCGCTTGTCGCTTATAGTTAAAAAATTTAACGACGATTTAAATAATACTTATTTAATACAAAATGAAGTTTTAAGACATTGTAAGGTGACATAGAAGTAAAATCTTTTAAATAGAATAGAATATAATAGATTTTTATTTGCACAGAGTAAGAAAATACATTTCATTTATATTTCTAGATTGATACATTCAGCACATACCTCTGGTAGTTATTACAAAAATTGCATCATAAATTGTACACATCATATTCTATCGCGTCAATTAGTATAAGTACACCAGTATATACTACAAATGTAAAAAATACGCCAGTATATAAAGAAAAATAAAAGACATTGTAATACAGACGCAGAAACATAATCACGAGTTATTATTACTATTATCACAGTTTAATACTATAGAGTTTTATGAAGATGTCTGTTCAACGCCGACTTAAACGAGCTAAGAGAGGGCAGACATCTAATGCTAAATGGCAATCAGTTCCATAGATTTGCTCATCAAAACAAGTGAAGTTCACCGGACAAATCAACGTACACGAGAGAGCAATAATCTAAGTGAGAAATAACTAGAGCACTTTCGAGCTGCTTGCGTAGTGCTTCGGTGACAACACCGAAGTTAGTTACACAGCAGGTGTAAATCCTGCAGTCTATTAATATTGTAATCCTATCCGAAAATTATAGCTTTAGTTTTTCCGACATTTAGACACAGGACGTTCTCAGAGGCCCAAGCCGATTACTGCTGACAAGCGCTTCATACCCTCACAAAGACTCTCTCTGGTAACTTGCGTGTATATTTGAAGGTCGTCAGCATAAATATGCTCGACGCCATCTGACAAAGTGCCTTCAAGGCTTCTGACAACTGTAAAAATATCTTTGAGATCATTAACGTCTAAACTGAACAGAAGAGGCCACATAACCGAGCCCTGAGGAACGCCAAGATTGATAGTAAGCCAATCTGACTCTCCATTTAACTTTGTAACCACTTTCTGGTTACGACCTGTAATGTAAGACTTAATCCATAGGACTACGGGTCTGAAGAACCACATTCTGATCAGTTTGCGAAGGAGTTTCGCTGGAAATATTTTATCAAATGCTTTACTGAAGTCAAACAGTAGAAGAATGGTGCTATGGTTTTTTCTAAAGCCAGTTTGGTGAGAATCAAGAATACTCTTTGATGTTATGAATTCAGAAATCTGGTCGTGTACTATCTTTTCCAAGACCTTGGAAAGGAAAGTCAGCAAGGCAATGGAACGAAAATCCGAGATGGTAGATGGAATGGCTGTCTTCTTTAAAGGCACACGGAGAGATTTCTTCCAGGCCCCGGGAAAAATACCACTAGACAGAGAGGAGTTAAAGATTGTAGCTAAGTGCTGGCCTATAACAGGAAGAGACTTCACAATGACGCTTTGGGGTATACCATCTTCTCCCTGAGCCTGCGACGAGAAATGGGCGATTGCTAGGACCACGTCCGGAAAAGTAACTTTACGAAATGCGAAGCCATTATCGCTAGCTTCCGACAAGATGTCGTCCAAATCTACTCCACTCTCAGACTGAGAGATGGAAACCCCCGCGAAGTGGTTGTTAAGTTCGTTTGGCTTAAAGCCGTACAGCTCATCACGAGCTTTTGGTAGGAGTCTAAAGCTTCGGAGATCTTTCCTGACATTTTGATTATTATCCAAAGCATCGCAAATCCTATTATGTATGAATGTCTCTCGCGCTTCTTCTAAGCGATGTTCCGATTCTGCAGCAAGAGCCTGGAACTCCTACCATAGCCCATTATCCCGAGTACGCTTGTAACGCCGACGCACAGCATCACGCTGGTTAACGAGGTTTCGAAGATCAGCGTTTACCCACGAGAGGAAACCTTTCTTCTTAAATTCTTTTACTGGCGCTAGCTCATCAATTACCTTCATAATGTTTTGGTTAAGGTGTTCTAATTTGATATCTATGCCATTATCTAAACAACTAATGTATGACCAATCACAAGAGTCAAGTAGGGATAAAAGCTCCTCCTGCCTAATAGACTTAAAATTCCTGTACATGAAACTGTTTAGAACACGGAAACAAGGGGCTCTGAGGACTGAAAGTCCAATTCAACATCAATGATATTATGCTTGCTTGGAAAGGTCGCCATCATGTTATTCGTATTCAGCACTATATCAAAGATTTTTAAGACTATTGAGTTGAATAAAAGACTCTTTGCTAAGAAATTCATTAATAAAAATTCTACTTTGAATTAGGCTGTTACTCGTTTCCTGATTCAGAAGAGATACGTTTACATGCTTCGTATTAAATGCTTTGAACTTACTTTTTGCCAGCATTATTTCGTTAATTAATTCACGGCGAGAGAGGTAGACAACTCAAGGAGATCTACATCGCTGAACTCTATTTAGTTCATAGTTCGCACAAACTTGCTCTTCTGGTCGAAGCAAACGCGTTGACAGAATATCATCTCTCGCGAAAGACAGGAGGATAGTGGAGATACTGGCATGGACAACGTCATTGCGCTGCACATTCGAACCTTCAAAAATATTAGAGGTAACTAACTTCCTCGCGGTCTCACTACTGCTCACCACATTTGACGGAGAACTAAATTTACATCGACCATAATGACTGCTAGTTTTAAGGTTACGGTGCCCATCTCGACGATTGCGGTTCTGAACTCGCCACCCATCAGATTCCGCCGGCGGAATAATTCCCGATCCCGCAATATCACGCAACGAAACAAATACCTGTGAATCATTTACAATACATCCTTCATCAATACTAGCAATGCATGTCGTTGAATTGTCTGTACTAACGACCACGCTTGAACATTTATCACTTATTTTATCTAATTGTTCTTTGAGAACTCCATTCTCTTTTAGCAACAGTGCACAATCATTCTGCAGCTCTTCCAGCTAGATTGACTGTTCATCAATTTTCTTCTCAAGTGACTGAATTTCATGCGCTGTCAATTTGTCAACTAACCCCTCTGTTGCTGGTGTAGAGGCAGAAACATTCCCTACAGCGTTGAGTTTAGTTACTATTGAAGATAAATGATCCTCCATTGTCCGTAAAAGAAGCTCATGCTGCTTAGAAAAAAGATCAAGCATGGTCGATGGGAGGTGACAATAATTTAGAGTGGTTGTAACGGTGGTCACAGAAAGCAGGAGAAGATATTGAATTGCTTCCTGTTGCTCCTTCTTTAGACGGGGTGTTATTCCAAAATATATTAATTTTTGAGAGTAAAACTTTAGGAGTTGAAGCAGAAATTGGACCGCTTACATTACACATTACATTACTCTTGTTGATATTTATTATATTTATTGAAAACCAGAAAGAGATACAGTTTATATACAAACTGCAAAACCCTGTAGAGGTAAACTTAGTTACCTATACGCAAGTCTGGTATTAAGACATAACACAAAAAAAAAATTATACAAAATATTAAATAAAAAAAATATATATATATACTTAATACTAACTTAAAACTAAAACTGACTTAAAAACTAAGCATATAAAATTTTAGTTTCTTAATAATTTTCGTATTTTTATATAAAGCGATAAGTAATATACAAAACAGTAAAATTGTATCACAGCGCTTCTTAATTAGATCTTATCCAATCTTTTAGCAACTTTTTATGAGAGTTTTTAGTTATATTTAAAGTTTTAAACTCATTTTGTAAATTGTTAAAAGTTGTAATTGCTTTTTTAAAACTATTTTTGTCGCTAACCCTTTTGCTATTTTTAGGTATAGCTAAGTTTTTTCTCCTAGTTATACTAGTTGATGCAAGATATTGGCTTTTTAGGTCTGTATAATGATATTTTAACGCCTCAAAAGTAAATAGTTGTTCCAAGTTCATAGGATTATCTTCAACAAAATTGTTCTTATTAATAACTTTCAAAATTTTTTTCTGTAATTTTTGCAATAAATCTCTATTATTTCTATAAGCTCCACCCCAAGCTAATATTCCATAACTTATTATACTTTCAAAAAATGCATAATATATCATTCTTAATAATTCTGTTGGCATTGATTTGGCAATTTTAAAAAAGATAGACTAGATATTTCGTTTTTTGTATTATATATTGAACGTGTTTATCCCACTTCAGATTGTAGTCAAATACTATTCCCAAATATTTGCACTTTTCTACTCTAGTTATATTTCTATCCTTAATCTTAATATCTATTTGAGGTGGAACACTATCAATGTAGTTACCATAGGTCATAACAACAGTCTTCTCAACATTTAAAGATAATTTATTTAATGCTAACCACTTATCAATTTTTATTAAATACTTATTCATAGTTGTTTGCGCTTCACTCCAAGTATTACCATTTGCTATTATTGCAGTGTCATCAGCATATGACAATATTGTCTCTAGGGGGATCACTTTCAGGATATCATTAATGTATAGTATAAAAAGTAGAGGTCCTAATATTGTGCCTTGTGGAACACCCGTATTTATTAACATGCTATCACTTTCATTAACATTTATTTTAACTACTTGATATCTATCATTAAGATAACTTGAAAGTAGATCCAACGCCTTTCCTCTTATTCCTAAACAATAAAGTTTATCTAATAATATTTTATGATCTACAGTATCAAAAGCTTTTGCTAAGTCTAGAAACGTTATAAGTATCGGTTTACTTTGATCCAAGTTATTGTATAGTGTATTTGTTATGTAATTGAGAGTATTCTTTGTACCTATTTTTTTCATAAAACCAAATTGGTGTTCAGATATTATATTACTTTTTTTAATAAAATTATAAATTCTGTTATATAAAATTCTTTCAAGAAATTTAGCTACATTTGATATTAATGAAATAGGTCTATAATTTGATATATTATGCTTCTCTCCAGACTTGTATATAGGAACAATTTCTGATTTTTTTAGTGCATCAGGCCATACAGCGTTTTCAATACAAGAATTAATTATATGCGCTAAAGGTTCAGAAATATTGTTGCAAAGTATTTTTAAAGTTTTGACATTTATTTTGTCCACTCCTCCATTTTTTAATTTCAAATTTTTAATAATACTTGCAACCTCATGCGCACGAGTTGGTTTTAAGAAGATGGAGCTTGCATTCATATCTGGTAATTTTAAATCAGCATCCGAATATTTATCAATTTTCTCACTCAATTTTTTACCTATTTCACAAAAATACTTGTTCATATTATTAGCTATTAAACGTTTATCTGTTATTTTCTCACTATCAACTTTAATATAATTAATAGTATCATTAGATTTAATTTTTTCCCCTATTTTTGTGTTTATAATTTCCCACAGTTTTTTGGGATTATTTGTATTATTTTGGATCAGACTTTTATCGTATTTGACTTTTACATCTGTAATTATCTTATCTAATATTTTGGCATATCTTTTGTACTGTATTTTAAGTTGATCATTCTCACGATCCATCTGCCATAAATTATACAAAAATTCTTTAGTATCACACGATTTTATTATAGCATCTGTAATCCAGTTCTTCCTTTGTTTCTTATTGTCTTTCCTCAGTTTTATTTTTGCTAATTCAATGCATTTTTTTATTTCGCTTAACAGTGTATCAGTAGCAATATTAGGATCATGTATTGACATAGTTCCATTCCAATTTATTGTCTTGGCAACGTTTCTTAATTTTTTGTAGTCTATTATTTTAGTGGGTGCTTTACTTTTAATCTTCATCTTGTTTATAGCAATACAAATAGGGTAATGGTCTGTTAAAGAATGTTTTAATTTATATGTAACTGTACTTAGGCTATTAGTTTTAATGAAGATATTATCAATACAAGATCCTTTACAGTTTCCTATAGGTGGCCTTGTAATTCCCACGAAACCAGGAAAATATCCATTTTGTAAGAAGTTACAGAGGAAGTCACACGTTTTTTCCTTTTGAATAGAGTCTTTTTGTATTTTATCAAGAAATTCAAAATCCATATTTAATTATTTAAAACTTAAGTCTTTGTGTTTTTTCTTGTGCTATTTCTTGTTACTATTTGTTGTTTTTGCTGCTGTTGAACATTTTGTTGTTGTTCTTGTTGCTGTTCTTGCTGCTGTTGTTGCTGCCGTTGTTGGTTTTGTTGCTGTTCTCGCTGTTGTTCTTGCTGCTGTTGTTGCTGCCGTTGTTGGTTTTGTTGCTGTTCTCGCTGTTGTTCTTGCTGCTGTTGTTGCTGTTGTTGAGAAAATTTCTCACTTTGCATATTGTTTGCATTCTCTTTTTATTGGTTATTTATCTTCAGTTGATAATGCTTCGGTATTGTATACACTGTTGGTAATGTAAGTATTACAGGATAATCAGTGTTTCCAATTAATTTTTTAATCTTGATTTTTATTATTTCGCATAAATTTATATCTGCTGCATTATGACACGTATTAAAAACTGTATTAAATTTATTATTGCTGTAACTGCAGTTTATACATACTAATACTTCATTATCACACTCAATAGTTTTGTGATTTTTTGCACACTTTAGGCATGTTATTGTATTATTGCACTTTGTACCATTGTGTCCCAACCTACCACAGTTGAAACATGGTTTTATATTTATCAGGTCAAAAACTCTACAGCTTTGACATCCAATAAAGATTCTGTTCTTATTATATCTGATGTTTTTATAAATTTCAGCTGTCACTTCCACTAAAACGCTACTGAGTTTTGTCGTCTTGTTTGTATACAAGTGTAACACCTGAGCTTTAGTATTAAAATTTGCGAAATTCCTTATGTTTATATCTTCTTCAATTTCATTCTCATCCATATTCATATTGTTATCAATTCCAACTATTTTAATTTTTGGATTATTTAATTGTTCTATTTTCACTTCACAATCTCCACCTAGGCTGTTCTTTAATAAACTTTCAGTATTTTCAACACAGTCATTATTCATACATTTAATAACAATCTCATCTTTGTTTTTGCTGTATATTTCTTTTGTTTGAATGCTTTTCTCATCTATTAAACATTTTACTATACTTTTTTTGACATCTGTTTGTCTTGCATTATTTAAGGTTTTAACTATAAGTTTTGGAACTCGTTTTTGTAGAGGTTTCACAGTACTTGATATTTCAGCAAAAGATTTATTGCTTCTTTGGTAACTTTTTTTTTTCCTATAATTTCTTTCAGTATATCATTTTTTTCAACATGTTCTCTGTTAAGTTGTTTTAATAGTTCATTTTCTTTTTGCATGATTTCAAGATCAGCTGCACTATCTCTCACTGTTGAGTTCAGTAGGTCTTGTGATTTACACTCTAATTCCTTAAGTATTTCCTTCCTTATTTCTTCTGATTGCCTCGATTTTATTTGTGCAATCATTGCCTTTGTTGATTCACTCAAAACCTCTTCATAAACTTTTGAGGTTATGTTTTTGTGTTCTTGGCATATTATTAGCCTTTCACTAATAAAAATTAGACTTTTTTGTTTTGCACAACTTTGGTGGTACGCATTATCACATATAATACAAATAACTGTTGTTACTTCATTCTGTGAGTGACATTTCAGAAACTTTTTACTGTTCTTATCCGGAGGATCTTTCCCTCCCGCCGCCATGTTGTGGCCCTTAATGATAAGACTCTATATTTAAGTCTACCTGGTTCAAAGGCTCTATCAAACGTTGAGTGCTATTAGCACTGACTCGATTCAATTTATTGGTTTTCTTTGCATTACAGTCCTGGCAGACCTATTTAGTACCATTCGAATTGTGACTGTACATGTATCATGAAATATTTTGCAGCACAAAGTGCATCTACGCATTATCGCATTTCTACGATGCACATGCCTGCATACGGAACAGAATGGACCAGCCATATTAAACAAAGTACTCTTAATCAGCAAATTTATCAGTAAAAGAATACAAGAGAGGGAAAAAAAAATAATAATTTTAAAGGATTTTGAAATTCCCGGGGAAGTGAGTGATGTGCTGCCGCCTGTTTTTTTATTGAATATTTGAATTTTTCAATTCAGCCACATATTCTGGACAAGTAACGATAGCTGCCTTTCCTCTATTTCATCCCCTTTTAGCAGCAGGCTGTAAATATAAAATATAAATTATAATGACCTAAAAAATAAATAAATGTAAAAATAATATTTTAAGTATAGAAAATTAGCTGTGATACCTGTGGAGTTCCATTATTCTGTATTGGTAAAGGCACAGTAGTCATAGTACAGTTTGGAGGCACATGATTCACTTGTCTATTATCTTCGTTAAGTAATTCGCAAGGCATAGTAGTCACGGTAGTGTTTGAAGGTAGATTATTTACATTTATATTCACATTAAGTGATTCACAATTAGCTGAGATTTCTTGATCAGGTAAGATAATTTGGGTTTCGTTAAATTCTTCAGGCATATTTTGTTGAGTTATCTTTTCTATAGATTAAAGCACTAGGACAGAACTTTGAGTGGATGTGTACGTAGTTGGAGTATCAATCATCATTCCAACTTGATAAAGGATTTCACTAAATGTAGTTGTTGATATTGCAGAATCTAATATGAGAATTTTTTAATTAATTTATATGACATATTTAAACTATTATTTGTCATATAAATTAATTAAAAAATTCTCATATTAGATTCTGCAATATCAACAACTACATTTAGTGAAATCCACTTATATTTAAACTATTATTTAAGTGTATTAAACAAGGTAACAAATTAAATAAACTGTTTTTTCCGTAGATCCGTTGTCATGGCCATTATCAGCAGCAACAAAATCTGAATCTCTTAAAACATGTCTATCAAAACAGAAAATCACTGTCTTTTCGTAGCCATTAACTGCAGTTTCCATTGTGGAAGCTTTTATAAAAACTTTTCCAAATAATCCACAAATTTTTCGCATCCTTACTATAGATTTAGGATTTAATCGCATCCATTTGTTCACCTCAACTGCATAATAAGTACTCAGTGGCTTCATATATGATAAATCTAGAGGCTGAAGTCGATGAGTGCAATGTGGAAGTAAGCAGAATAAAGTGATATCGTTCTGTTCTGCAAGCTTAATGATCTTCATATTTTTGGTATGGGTGGAATGGCCATCCAGAACGAAGAGCACAGGATTCTGTTTTGAAGCTTTTGAAAAGGTTATAAAACTTTCAAACCATTTTTCAAATATAGGAACAGTAATCCAACCGCTCTGAGAAAACTCTGCCATGGCTCCTTATTTTTTTATTTTTTTTTTTTTATTAAGCCTTGTCAACCCCTTCTCGGGATTATTTGGCTATACATAGAATTTGATACATACTTAGTATTACATTTATTGATTGTGCTAAACATATATTAACGTTATATATAAATTAAATAGAGTATGTACAAAATTAGTAAAATTCTTAAATATTAAGATTACAGGTTTTGATGAATTGAACCAAAATTTTGCATAATGAAGGTTTGGCTACGCTGACGTTGACAAGTGATCTTGCGATCATAGGCAAATATATACCTTTTTGTTCGAGTCTTTTTATAAATTTAATTCTTTCGTTGGAGGACAAGGGACATTGCCACAATATATGGTCTAAGTCCTGATTTTCCTGCCCACAAGAACATCGGGCATCATTAACCATATTTACGCGTTTTAATGATGCAGCTAAATTATAATGATTCACTCTGCAGCGATTCATTGTCACGATTATTTCGCGGTCCAACTGAACATTTGAGAACCAGGGCTTAGCTTTGTCTGTGTAGTGGTATCGAAAGTAATCTTGACCTTTTTCTAACCCACTTGTCTCTAAAGTCAGTTTACTATTTCTTTTTGCTGTCTCCCTAAACTCATAGTATAGATCCGAAAACGGTATGTGTATGTTTTTATCATGATCCTGGTTTGTCGCTGACTTCGCTAATCGATCGGCAGTCTCGTTTTCATTGATTCCCCTGTGAGATGGAATCCAAAACAATACAATTTTATTATTATTTGAGCTTAATCTATTGAATTTAAGAATCTTTTCTTTTATGTGATATATGATATTGTTGGTTTTTATACTAATTTCGGTGGATTCGAGTTTTTGTAGGACGCTGAGGGAGTCTATGAAAATGAGAATGTTAGATTCAACATTTTTTAGTGCCAGGTCTAGTGCATTGTTTAGTGCAATGGTCTCAGCTGTAAAAATGGATGCTTTTGGATGCTGCGCTGAAGCGAGAAGCCAAGATAATTACATACACATGCTGTTCCTACTGATGCTGCGCTGTCAATTTTACTCCCATCAGTGTATATAGCAATCGCGTTTTTCGTTGCAATGAAATCATTTAATACTCTATTAGGGTCTTTGTCTACTTGTAATCGCCTACCCAGTTTTGTATCATATTCAATGGTTGTATTGAGAGTTTTGTATTTATGTGAATATATGCTGTAGTGTTTATCAGTATCAATTATATTTCGTAACGGTGTTAAGACGTGTATGCATTTTATGAGGAGACGATCTCGTTGTTTAATTTTTTTGCGCTTTGTGTGATATCTGATGACTGACTGGCGAACGGGCAGACTTTTGTTGGAATTTATTTTTGACAAGTATAAGAGACATAGATATTTGCTTCTTTCGTGCAGATAAGTGAGTTTCGATTCCGTGATGAGAACATTTGTGGGGGTGCTGATCCGGTAGCCGAGGGCGTATCTTATTAGGGAGCGTATAAGACTTTTGTATAACATCAACAGAGTGTTTGGATCGGCACCCCACCATGTTCTTCTAAGAAATTTCAAGATGTTCATCGCGTTAAGACATTTTTTCTTAATAAGCACTACCTGATGTTGGAATATCAGTTGGTAGTCGAGCGTTATTCCAAGATAACGAACGGTTTCACTCGATTGGATCGTGACATTGTCTATTTTTATTTCGGTTTCTTGGGGCCTCATTCCCTGCTTATTGAAGTGTATGAGTTGGGTTTTATGAGGGGCGAGTTCTAGTCGAAGTTCTTCTAGGTTTCTTTAATGATGTTAATTGACTTTTCCATGAGAGAGATACATGATTTAATGGACTTTCTTTTTATTAATATGGCGATGTCGTCTGCAAATTTGGAAACTATGGCACTTTATGGTAAATTTTTTGTGACTAATCTGATATATAAGATGAATAAGAGAGGACTGAGAACTCCCCCCTGAAGAACCCCTTTGTAAACTTTTCTATAGGCATCTCCTATGGAATCTGTGTATACCTCTCTTTCATAATTTATAAATTTGACAAATTTTATTAAATTTATGGGGCAGTTAATTTCTGCTAACATATTCAGTAGTAATTCGCATTTTACATTATCAAACGCTCCGGTTATGCCTAGAAACGATCCCAGAACATGTTGTTTAGCCTTGAATCCCTCTTCTATTATGAGTGTAATGTTTGTGAGATTGTCAACGCACGACTGGCCTTTGCGAAATCCGGATTGAGATGGAGGGAGAAGATTATTGGTCTCGACGTACCACTGTAGACGATTTTTTATAAGAACTTCAAACAATTTGCAAACGCAGGATGAGAGAGCTATAGGTCTAAAGTTAATATTGTCAGACTTTTTGATAAAATGCAAGAATTGTTTTTGCCAGTCTGTTGGATAGTCATTTGTGCTGTACATTTTATTAAAAAGATCTATTCAAATTAATTTATACTTAATAGGTAGGTAGTGTTTTTAAAATTTGATTGTCGATACCGTCGAGACCAGGGGCGGATTTCGTTTTTCTTGAATATAGGGCTGCGTTGAATTCTGCGAATTGAAAAGTCTCGCTAAGGAAATCGTTTTCTTTACATTGGGGCAGCCATTCAGGGTCATTCGGTACCCATGCAGGAGTTATTTTTTCAAGTGCTTGATTGAGTTTTTCCTCTTCATTTGCAATGAATGTACAAGGATTTAATTTTACCCATTTATTTTTTAGAACTTTAACTTTATTCCATACGTACGACCGATTCGTATGAAAGTTTATTGAACTTGCAAAAGTTTTGAAACTATCTTTTTTCTTTTTTCTAAAAGTTCTTTTTGCAATCGCTGTATGTTTTTTGTAGTTTATATAATCTTCGCTTTTATTCGTAAATTCCCATTTTTTAAAGGCCGCTTTTCTTAATCTAAGAACTTTATCGCATTCGATGTCCCACCAAATAACCGGATTATTATGTTTAAATTTACTTTTTTATTGTTTTTCTTTGGCGTACTTGATACTATAGCAGAGGTAACTGTGTCAATAAATATTTTATATTTTATACTTGGAGGGGCATTGCAGAATTCAGATTCTAGAAATTTCGAGTAGTCGTTAGAGAGCCTTTCTAAAACGCTTTGCCAGTTCGTGCGTGTGGATTTAATTTTAAATGATTTTTTGATGTAAGGATTTTTAGAAGTCGATAGAGCTATAAGGATAGGATAATGGTCGGATCCATGAGTTTTGTCGTAAATATTAACATTAATCTTATCAGCTAAGTTAATTGTCGATAGTACCAAATCAAATAATTACACTCTAATAATAAATTATTAGAGTGTAATCCTTAATTGTAAGCGGTTTATTTTTCAATTCATCTACGTGGTTTTTACTATTTAGATACACGCATACTCTGTGACCAGATTTAAATCTGTTAGTTTTTCAAGTCCGTCTAAATAATCATCGATCATTAATCCTTTGATCGAATCTACGATGATTGTATATTCTGTTTTTGTAGCAATACATTGGGCTGTAATTTTGGAATAGGTTGACTGTGTTGAACTTTGTGATGGATTAACTTGCTGGATATTGGGCGATATGCCCTCACTTCCTCTCTGCGTCTGCATTGTGTGCTGCACCGTTGCGGGGGGCCGCAACGGTAATGCAGCCAATAATTGTGCACAACACCAATCACAAATGTACGATTATATAGCACGAAACTATCACCATCAGAAACTTTGTATTTAAAGCGGAATCGTTGCGGAGCGAGAAGTAAACACGTCTGCTCGGTACAAGCGCTCGATCGCCAATCCTCAATAACTCCTTATGGTGCTCCAATTAAAAAACTGTTATCCACTGTTTTACGAGGAAATATTAGTAATGGTGGCATATACCTTCCATCAGCAAAGAAACAAATTTGTGCTGTAACACTTTTTCCTTGCTCAGCTGAAACTTTATAGCCAACTTGGCGTTTGCCTTTTAAAGCAAGAACTTTTGTTGAATTGCTTTTTGGTACAACAGATATACCCGTCTCATCGATGTTGTATATATTACTTGCTGGAAAGTTGTGATTTTGATAGGTCTTATCCAGTAAATCATAAAATTCTGTCACAACTTCCTTTGAAAATCACTTAGATCTCGCTGCTGACGTGTGTTAACTTTTACGAAGGCTTAACTGTTGATGCCTTTTCATAAATCCAATGAACTAGTCTTTCCTAGCTGCACCTATAGTTTTTATATCAATTGTCTCAATATATTTATATGCTTTTACATTCGTATAGTGATTGCTTGATAATAATCAATAGGTATGTCCTTCATCTTTGTTGAAGTTGTGCCTCACATTTAATTCTTCAGGAATGAAATATACATATTGGCGAAGATTTTTAATTGTTAATCCATACATTCTTTTTTCCAAAGACAAAATTCGTTTCACTAAATCTTGCTCTTGTTCTGGAGTGAAAACTGTACTGCGTCCAATATCTAACCTCAAAGTATTACATTAAAAAATTCTATATCTACGCCTTTCTATAAAACTTTCATGACGTGTAAAACTTAATTTTTTTTAATGACTAAGTCTCTTGCTCAACTGCTTGCTTTATTGGCATTTCCGTTCAAGACTGACGATTAGATTTTCGTTCGTACTAACTCACCATGCTTCATTGAAGAAAACTTAACGTACTTAATCAGAATAAATTAGAACTTACTTACTACCTACTCTCGTTGCTTTTTGTACCAGGAGTCTGGAAAACTGCACTGTTAGATAACTATGTTATGTGTGAGTGTCAATAATGCCCCGTTCGATGTATCTATTTTTCCCCAGCATACACGCTATTTCTCAGGTGAATGATTTTATTAAATGATTATAATTGTTTAATATTCCAGCGGCAAAATGAAGTAGACATCGAAGTCTTTACTAATCAACTTTTAAACCGTAGGATCAATATGATTTAATTTTTTAATAAGTGCCAAGTTCTCTGTTTGAGGTTTCTATAATATACGGTTGTTTATATAATTACAATTCAATATAGAACATCTTTTTTTTTGTTAAATTCAGTACAAAATATTATCTATGATACTTGAGTAAAAAAATTCTATTAAACATACATACTTTTTTAAATAATTGAAGTGTCAGTTTTTCCCCATGTCTATTTTACCCCACTCTCCTCTATACGCTCTCATTTGTCTAGTAAAACTTTATCTGAAGCTCCACAAGGCTTATTTATGTAAGTTATTTATGAATTGGCATGTCGATCCGTGACGCATAAATTTATTCTGTCGTTTTTTTCTTTGTCAACAGATCTTTGTAGAAATGGGTAAGGTTGACTTTGTGCAGAGCCATCTCAGCAGTTTCACACTTGATGGAGAAGGTGATGTATTGTTTTTTAAAATGATACATCCAAATCTGTGCAAGTTGTCGGTAGACCATCTGTTACAATTTCGTACTCAATTCATAAAATTGTTGCGAAATTACCTCAATCCGAAGGAGGAAGAAAAAGATAAAATTGCTAGGTCAGGATCAAGTAAGAGCTTACCATCTCCCAACAAAAAAAATGAAAGTAGAGAAAGATCATTCGGACGAAGTGTGCAACGAAATGATAATAATATAAGATGACTAAAATCGATTTTTATTATCTTGTAAAATCGTTATACAATAAATAATTCACCATTTGTTTACTTTAAAAATAGTGTACATGTGTAATTACTTTACACGCAGCTTTTTACATTACACACACTTTAATACTTTACGTACACTGTGTCAAAAATAAATATTTAAATCTGTAATCAAGTAGTTAATTTATATTAAGGTATATACTTCAATATCGAAGCTGAAAAGAGGTTATACAGAACTTTTATAAAGTGGAAAATGATATCATAAATAAGAGGTATTTACGATATTGCAAAATTGCATTTCATGACTGTTTCAAAAAAGAATCTCATCATTCTTTGAAGTTTTAATGTACACATACCTATATTGATTTTGCAGAATTACAACTGCTAAACCAATTTTTTTACAAACTGTTTTCTGAATTAAAATCTGTGCGTATTTATGTCATCAACGTTACATATTTCATTAAGGGAAGATTAAAAGAAAACACGAGAGTCGAAATGATCGAACTTTTAATAACATTGGTTCAAGATGAATCAATAATCTACAATAAGCAACAAGCCGAATATAAAAACAAAGACTTGAAACTTCAAAAATTTGCAATGATTTCTCAGGCAATTTTTCAAATCATCAATGACCATTTTTCAGGTATTATAAAATTGTCGAATAACACAGTTTATTACTTATATAAAAATATAATAGGAATAGAAATAACAAATGTTTGTTTTTTATTTTGATAGTCCAAGATTTGATGAAGGAATGGATGGTACTTCGAAACAAATCTGTTAAACTAACACGCGCAACATCTTGGATCTGGACAACCAAACTGCTTTTTCTGATTCCATATGCAAGGCAAACTCGATATAGGGTAATGGTGTCATTTACTGTGCCCCTCCAATTACTGTGCCTCTAGTGTATTTTTTCATAAATAAAAAAATTTTTAAGAGTGTACCAAAGTCAATTTAAAATTCAAATTTCGCGCCAAATAATTACCGACTGAGAAACAACTATTTTAGCTGTAATTAAAGATAGAAACGGCATTAAACAAATTGTCAAACGAAGCCGTTTATTCTAAAAAATCATGTCCAATCTTGAGTAATTGTTTAAAATAAAGAAGTCAATAACACAGATTTTTTTAAAAACAATTTTCTTTCGAAAAATCGGCATACTATGCCTTTGCATTTACGTAAAAATTCTCCGGTTCGATTTTCAAAAAATTCTGTTATTATCTGAATTCAGAAAACGCGTTTCTCAGTTTTCACAAAACGGGCTAACTCAGTTCGCGCTTGAAGAACTTGCTAATTCAGAAACCGCGCGGAGAAGTATTTTTTTAACTAATAATTTCTCACTTTTAATTCTTTATTGGCAAGAGTAAAAAAGATAAAAAAGTATGTTTTGTAAAAAAATAATTTTTCCCCACATCTGCACCGAAAGTACCACTTTTCCTCCCTAGATGCGTAATATACTATTTTCTATTTTTCATTTTTGCCTGTTACAAAATACAGCGAGTCCGGATCGACTGCTTATCAAAAGCGACACCTATGAGCAATATCTTGTTACTCGTCCGAAATTGATTGACGGTTGAATTTCAGTCGAATTCGATCGACAGATGACCTTCCGCGATTTCGATGACGGTTTATAGGTACGCATTTGTAAAATGCTCAATATTCGTCGTAACAATATTCTCTACAATATTGAATTCTAATATTATGTAAGTAGATATATAAATATTTAAATTAATGTTTTTACTAATGTTGGAGGTTCACATAGAATGGTTATTTAGTCTGAACCTAACGCACTTTGAATCAAGTCGTTTGGTTAATTAGTTTTTTCACTATCTTTCCCACAGTTTTTAAGAAAGTACAAAAATGATATTTCGACGCATTTATAGTTTGTGGTATACAAAAATATCATGTATTGATGTCTTACCGCAATCTTATGCTAATAAACTACTCCAGGGCCATACAGCAAGCCTGGAACTTCTTCATAAAACTTATTTCGGATGATTTGCTCCAATCTACGGGTAGTGCGAGCCTCCTTTGTTGTGCTGCTTCGGCGTCGCTCCCCTCTCGTAACTCGCTGCGCATCGTAATTATCGGAAAACATATTGCACTGTTGGCCGATATTTATTTCCAATAACTACGTACATCGTTCATAAAATGGCAGTGTAGCCTTCATTAAATATGCCGGTAGCTAAATACGCAGCGATTTGAACAAATTTAATTCCCGAATTTAGATGTTTTGGAGCAATACCGCATACAGTCGAATTGAAGGATTCGTATATAAACACACACACACCTTTATATACCTGTTTGTTACTCAGGTAAATAGCTGCCGAGTATTAAATCCGTACAAAAGGACCGAGGAACCGAGGAACAGAGCGCGCGGCCGAGCACTCGTATGCCTGCGTGACGCTGACTCACCGAATATTTTATAACTCTTAAAATACTTCGAATTAGGGCGTATATTATTGAATAGTTTACTTCTCGATTAAGTAAAAGAAATCGAAAATGTTGTCCCCACTAAACCAGGTTCCCCCCGTAAAGTACATAGAAAAGCTACAATTTTACATATCACGCTGAAAAAGTGGTTCTTTAATGCATGCACTGATAGGCAATCAGAGTTTTGACGCCTCTCAACATCTACTATCATAATACATATACTGTAGGAGTTCCGGCGCCCCAGAATATCGCATATCACGAGATCTCATGTAGATGGTCACATTACTTGCATGACCACATTACTTGCCACACTTTATATAACATTTTTAATTTTCATCTGTCGAAAAGCAAGTTTGCCACGGGTCTGCAAGTTTCATCGTGCTGCTTTTTATTAGAAATGTCTTGAAACTCAGTATCAACTTTTACGTATTCTAATATAAGGAAGACCGGGACTAATTCGTCAACGAAAATCTTTCTTTATTTGTAACTTAAGCAATTTTGCACTTTTAAAGTGTACCAGACATAGAAATGATTCTTAGCTAACACTGTATAATGAAAAAATAATAAAGTATTGATTCTTACCGAATTATTTAATATACAGAGGACATTAGAATTAAGAAAAAAAGTAATAAAATAAAACATTTTTCAAATACATGAAAAATAAAAAAATATCTGTTAAAAATAGTATGATTGACTATACTGTTCAAAATTATGTACTAAGTTTCACTTTTTATACATATTTAATATGCCTAAGCTAAATTTTTGAATATAAGAATTTGAGTTGAAGATATTTACTATTTACGAATCAGCCCCTTACTATGGACGAATCTTTTCATCTCCTTTTTAGATGTTTTAGAAACAGTACAGTAGCATTTATTACTAAATTATACTAGTATTTAGAAATGGATATCGAAATAAATAGCCTTACGTAAGAATTATTAACCCCCTCCCCCTGTACATACGTATTCGTCTTTTTGCACACCCTCCCTGCGACCCTTACGTAATTTGTACACGATTGCTTATAACGATTGCATTATAAAAATTTTATATTATTTTATTGGAGATAAAGAGCATCTACAAGGAGAGTGATATACGGGGAGAGGCAAAGGGAGATGATAGGGGGATGAGGTGGACTGAGACAAGGATTTCAAAATTAATTATTTATTAAAACAATTTTACATTATTTCAGGGAGTTTAGTATAGTTAAATTGCTGTAATTAATTAAAATTTATAAATAAATAAAGTAATTATATCTTTACTTGTATATAATTATTTATTTATAGTTTTAATAAAAATTAACTATTACTACTTGTATTATAATTTCAGAAAACTAATTTGAACTTATTAGTAATTATAAGTATATTGGCATTTAGCGGAAGAACTTGTATATAATACTTGTTGTTTGCAGTAAGTTCCTAAATAAAATTGTCTGTCTGGTTTAAATAAGTACTTTAAAGTTAAAGAAACATATAATAATTAAATATGTCCTAAAGCTATTTCGTGATTCGAAACTCATATCGTGTTCATAATTTATACTAATTTGAAAATGTAATTATAAGAAATTAAACATTATATTTTCGTGCTATACTTCATAAAATTATAAGTGGATAAATAAATGTAGAAGTTTTCTGTAGTCAATCAGGAAAAAAGTTAGTATTCTAAATAATTGAATATAAGACGAACACGATGAGTAATTCCACTTAACCATTTTTGTATATTTTATTCGCCATAAGATTATTTGTTGTAAACATAACTCTCAGCTCCACCACGTCCAAAGCCTGAAACATATTTATAATTTTAATGTTTGATATTGCAAATATAATGAATATTATATAGTATATCATAAAGAATAATATTTTTACTTTTAGTGATTAAAATTTTAAATTGAGTTCAAAATTAAAAATACTTTAAGGCCCCAATATTTTTTTAGGAAAAATATAATATCTTATGAATATTTAAAAATGTAATAAAAATAGCACAAAAATCTTTACAACGTTGTGAAAACGTTTTTTATGCGACGTTGAAAAGTAGCTTTAAAATGTTGTAACAACGTTTTAGAAACATTGTGACAACGTAGTTTATGTTCGTCTTTTTAGTAATAAATACAACGTTTGGAGAAGGTCATTATAAAGGCATATTTACAACGTTGTATCAACGTCTTGACAACGTTTCCAATAAGTAATGATACTTCAAGGCTCAAATTCAAGGCGTAAATATCAAAATAATGGCCTTTAATATGACGTTAAATCAACGTTGTAATAAGAGCCATTTAGCAACATTACACTAGGATAATTTTTGTTTTCATAAAATTACCGAAATACAGACATTGTGGTACTGTATCATCAAACATATTACAAAAAGCCGGCATCATGGACGAACCACGAATGTAAAAAAAATGAAAACTCCAAAAAGTTCTCGTTTGCACTCGGGTCTTGCGCGGTCTGTTATGTACTCTTAAAGAGCCAGTGTGGCCGTGAGAGCGCGAAACTCAGGCGCTCGCCACCTGGCGGCGGCGCATGAACTAGCATTCTCTAGTAGTACACAACGTCACTGCAACGTCATTACAATGTTATTCAAATTTTATATACTATAATGTCGATTATCTGACTGTAATCAATAATACATGTCTAATCAGAGTTTAGATGTAAGTATCTCTATACATTATTCAATAAGACAAAGAGATCATATACTGCTTCTTTTAGGCAATAAAATACTGTTATACATTTTTTAAATGTGATAATCTTTATGCTCATTATTATAGTCATAAATGAGGTTGTCTATCATAAATCTAAAATATAGATTGCATCTAAAATATTGCAAGTTTACTATTAATATCCCTCTTGGCACATAAGATTAGAAGTTGAAATTTCCAAAGGATTTTATGAATCATTCAATACTATGTTAACAGTAAAAGTAAACAGTTGAAAGTACTTTGAAATGGATATCGATGAATAAGTTAGATAAAATTTTTACGCTTACAAATAAATATACTGGTGAGTTTTTCTTAATTGAATATTTTTACTTAAAAAGTTCCATGGCCATCTTTAGATATTAATAAATAATGATCATTAATATTATCAAATTTCAAAAATTTATAGCAGTGTTTTATTGCATGAAAACTAGCAATACATCTCCTCTTCGTTTCATTAAATAATGTATACAGATACCTATATCTTAATTCTGATCAGCCTTGTATTATTGACTACAGTTAGATAATCGATATTATAGTATCAAAATTTGGACAACGTTGTAATCACGTTGCAGTGTCGCTCTGTGCTATTAGAGAAGGCTAGTGTATGCGCCACCGCCAGGTGGCGAGCGCCTGAGTTTTGCGCTCGCACGATTAAACTAGCGCTGTAAGAGTACATAAGAGACCGCGCAAGACCTGCGTGTAAATTAAAACTTTTGGGAGTTTTCATTTTTTTTACATTCGTGGTTCATCCAGAATACTGGCTTTTGTAATGTCTTTCGTAAACTGCGTGATGTCATTTTTTCTGTTTCGGTAATTATATGAAAACAAAAGTACTTTTAGTGTAATGTTGCTGAATGGTTTTTATTACAACGTTTATCTAACGTTATATTATAGACTATTAATTTGATATTTACGGTAAGAGAAACGTTTTAATAACGTTGTAGTAACGTTGCATTTGTGACCACGTCTGCGCGTTGAAGTATCATTACGTTTTGGAAACGTCGTAAAGCCGTTGATACAACGTTGTAAACATGTCATTGTAATGTCGTTCTCGAAACGTTGTATTTGAAGCTATAAAAGCGGACATAAACTACATTGTCAGAAGGTTTCTAAAACGTTGTTACAGCTTTTAAAGCAACGTTTTAATGCTGCTTAAAAACCATTTTTACAACGTTGTAAAAACGTTTTGTGCTATTAGGGTGAGTATCTGAGTTAGGCAGCTTCCAAGGTAAAATAAGTCGTATATAATTATATATAATGCTAAATCATGTGCAGAATCTTATTACGATTTTTTCGAACGGTTTATGTGTATAATCATATGGTCTGTCATATGACTTTTTATGTCGTTCAACATATAATTTAGCATAGACGCGTTATATAACTCATGATATTATTCGTCATATAAATTGTCAGTCCATTAATCTTTTTCTGTCCAATAGATTTTTTTCATTATTTTCAGTAGGGATCTGTTACATAAATATATTAATTTAGCCATAAACGCCATTTTTACACTTTTAAGGTAGTTCTTTCATGGAAATTTACCTTAAAAATAAAGATTTATACAATGGTTTGTTTATGTGTTATAATAGTAGAGATGTTATAGTATAAAACTAGGTTACTTTAAGTATCAAAAAAAATTTTATGATAATTTTCGATATTGTAAAATTAGATATCGCGTAAATTGAAGAATAATTTGACAAATGATCCGAATCTTTTGTATTTGTTATCCAATTTTAATTTTAATGGTCTCATTTTGTTCCTTGAAAGAATTCAGGGGGACTTACCTATATCAAAATTGATAAATACCGTAAAACCTGCAAGGTTACAGTCAATTGTTTATAAGTCCATACTTGTGTTTTTGTAAAGGTGCATTTTCATAGAGCGTCAAAATTTTCGTCAACTTGAGCACGTGATATTTTTACGCCCACTTTCGCATTTTGATAAAATTGTTTCACTTCAATAAACAATTGAACTGTCATGCGTATCATTGAAAAGGTTATCGAAATACAAAGTTTTAAAAAGTGTTGAGAATGTATTTATATTTCAAGGAAACATATTTGAGCGTTTACAAACCATCATTAATGTAGAATATTATTTTTTAGGAAGATCACATCTGTATAATAGTGGAATAATATATTACAAAAATAATAAAATTAATGTAAGCTGTCACGTACGCTAGCTTGCGTCCGTGCCGCCGGACACAGGTATCCTGTATCCAGCGGATAGGCGCGCATGCGATGCTGACGCTGCATGCTCGTCTTCGCGCACCGACTTCGCGGTGCACTGCGAGCGCATCTTTCCCCAGTTCGGCCTGAGCTGAGGAGCGACACATACCTCTCTCTAATACATTAATAAACACACTTTTCCCCCGAACTCCTTGCATCGTATTCTTTCTCGCACCTACCACTCCAACCACCGAAGAACCACGGAGCTTAATTGCGCCCGTGCAAATAACGCGAAGTTTGTCGACACTCACACACCCACGCACGGCAACTATCCCGTCCGTAACAACTTGGCATCCCTTCGCGCGTGTGGCACACGAGTGGTTTTGAAACTGTAATTTGTGCAATTAGAAAAGTGAGATATATACGGTGAGCAAGTTCAAAAAAATAACTGAAGAGCAAGAAACGACAAGCAGCCTTTCGAGCAGCCCTTTCGTTCGAAACGTTCGACCAGGGATGAGAAGGACGTGCAGGACTCTCTCCATCCAGGAGCATAGGCGAGAAGGACGTGCGGAGGCAGCCTTGACTGAGACGTGTATAGACGGGAAGGACGAACGGACCTACGTTTGCTCAATTACGGCGAATATGTTCGGCCCGCTTTTTGTTAAGTTACTAGCAGTGATGCTCGTGTAAGTACTAATAAATTAATTAGAATTTTTGTCCTCCGTGGGTATATCGCGTCCGGAAATTTATGCACACACTCTTAATATTGCCAGTGTTGAGGCAATACTCATCGTTGAAATTTAATTACCGTTAATCAGAATCATTATTGAATTATCCGCGAGGCATTTGAGTTAAGAGCAATATGTCGCTGACTAACCTTTTTAGCCCCAAAAGTGGAAAGGATAAACGTCAATCTGGCTCATCCAGCAGAAATGCGAGCGTGTCTAGTTTGAATAGCGATATGGAATTAGTAGAGGTCACAAACCCCGAGATGCAAGCTCTTTTTGCACAGCTGACGCCACGGGAGCGGGCCTTAATTGTAGGAGGGTGGCCGCAACATAGGTACAGTGCGCCGGCGGACATGCAGTCGGTTAGTACGCAGGAGCCAGGAGCGGCTGCCGCCGGTCTAAATAATGCCCTTGATGCTCCCAATACCTCTGGTACGCTCAAAAAGACCAACGTGCAAACGTCTACGCAAACACCTGTAGATACGTTTTCCTGGGATCTCAATAGGGCTAAAGCGCAGGGATTTTCTCTCAATCCCGAGAAAAAGATAAATAACGCGGTTGATGACATCGATATACGCGTCGCCGAGAGCATCTCGCACATACAGCCGGCTACATCCGCGCGTTCCACGCAGATAACGCCTACCCCTTTTATTGACATGTCAGAAAGGGATCGTAATTTAAAGTATGATAGGGGTATAAATTCGCGTAACGAACGGGCCCTTAACACAACGGACCTTGAACCGACAATACTCGCGAACAAGACGGCAGCCACGCAGACTAGCTACTGGCCCACACAGCGAATCGCCGCGCCCCAAATTGCACTAGCGAGTACTCAAATTACACCCGCGGCTTCACATCCTATACGTGTCACGTGGGACAACAATGTTACACAATATACATGCCTCCCCCAGCACTCCCCCGTATCGAGTAGTGTGGCACTGGAAGCTAATGCATATTCGCTAGGACGCCGGGATTTTTCGAATGTGGAAATGTCTGTACCTACTCGAAATCTAACAATATCAGATAGCAATAATGCAATGTGTGCGCGTGGAAATAATCTAACATTTTCGCAGGCGCTAAATTTAATCCCGCAATTTGACGGTAATCCCAACAAACTAAATCTTTTTTGTATAGCAGCGCGTCAGGTTAGGGAAATGTTCGGCTCGCAGCAGGAGAAATGTGTGTTGTTAGCGATTGCGAGTAAATTGATTGAAAGGGCAGCTGATGGCTACGCGGCGCGCGTGATGAATTATGACTCAGTGGAAACGTTGCTCGCGGAATTTGTGTTGCAATATAGCAATGTGGGTTTGGCGGATGATATTTTAATGCAAATGAAAATGATAAACCAGCGGTCGGGCGAGAAAGCTGGTGACTATGGCTTGAGGGCGCAGAAGTTGCTAAACCAGCTCATTACGATTTTTGGTTCGGCGCCAGACCTGGTGGACAGCGACAGGGAATCACGCAAACGAGGGGCTCGCGTCGACGCGTTGCAATACTTCATGTTCGGATTAACACACCCGTTAGATCATCAAGTGCGCAGCGAGCACCCGAAGAACTTGAACGAGGCGATAATAGTTGCTATCAACTTTGAGTGCAAACAGAGCGTTTGACTGGCATGCAACTACATAGCAACGCAGTCCCCGTCTATGAGCGCACAAATTAATTATACGGCTTGACAACCTTTGCCAACACAACAGGTCCCGCAGACCTCAAATGTGGAAGAACAAATCTTAACGCAGACGAGGGTAAACAATGTACTTGCGGCTGTTACTGCATGTGGCTATTGTGAGTTAACAACACACGCAGAAGATAGATGCAAAAAGAAGCGCTATGAAACCATGAAATGTGAATATTGCAGCAAGCCGGGACACACACATAAGGAATGTTTCAAGTTAGAAGCAGACATAAAAACCGGGCGAGTCAGAGCCGGAGGCGGGAATAACCGGCAATTTAACAACAATAAAGGTCGCTTTAATAATAATTATAATAATGGCCATTTTAATAACAACTATAATAATAGTAATTACCGTGACAATAATCGGGATAATAATTACCGAACCGATAGGAATGATCAGACGATAATCAGGGCGAAGATCATCATCAAGGTGCAGGCGGCAATTATGACTATTTTGACAGGAATCGTGATGCAAGGCAGGACAATGTCGCCATAGCGCGGGCAGAGAATGAAAGGAATAACAAGCCTTTAAACTCGTAGATCGCTCGGCGCAGTCCTCAGGCGTCGAGCGGCCCAGCTCGCCAAAACAAAGCGAGCCGGAGCCCTCGCGGGTAGTTTCGGTTAGGTTTGCTGGAGCGGGGCGCAAACCACCCATCGTGATTCTAAAAAGCGATGACTTAATTAATAATTAGACTTAATTTCACGTAGACACGGGAGCAGATATGTCAGTTATCAAGTGCAGCGCCATCAGCGCGAATACACGGATAAATAAAAGTGAAATTCTTGCAATCACGGGAGTTACCCCCGGTACAAGCAGGACTTTGGGTAAAATAAAAATAATTGTGCATGGACTGTTATGTGAAATGCACGTTGTCCCCGACAGCTCCTCATTGATACAGAGGGACTGATCGGATGGGACATCATAGAAAAATACAATGGGCTCATTGACGCCGCCCATAAAAGTTTAATCCTGAGTATGGTAACGATTCCTTTCTCGCAAGAAGAATACTTTGAAATTCCGGGTAAATCGCGTTGCGTTATACAGGCAAGAGTCATTAATACAGACACGAAAGTTGGCTGGGTCCCCTTACAAGACTTGGGGCCAGATATATTATTTGGGAATTTTGTCGCCGAAAATCACGATGGAATTACTTATGCCGTATGCATCAATATCGGCGATGCAACAGTTAAACTACCGATACCGCAGGAAAGAATTAGATGAGCAGGTTCAGATTATGCGCTTAATAGGTAAATATTTGGAGGACGAGCCTATGGATATCGAACAAAAAACCGAATTACTTGAAGATAACCCTGAGTTGCGGGAAGCAAGGGTAAATAAAATTATGAGGTTAGTGGACAAGAATGGATGTAATGCAGAGGAGCTTCAGCATGTGCGGGAACTTGTAACCGAGTTTTCCGGTGTTTTTGGACTAGAAGGAGAGCCACTGCCGGCAACCAACTTGCTCGCACATGAGATTAAGCTGACGACTGATAAGCCTCTGCGCGCGAAGCGTTTCAAATATCCGCCAGCGTTAAAGGAGCAGATAGAAATAGAAGTGCAAAAGCTGTTAAAGCAAGGCATTATTAGACCATTAAACTCACCGTATTGCAGCAACCTCTGGATTGTGCCAAAAAAAATGGACGCTGACGGTAATAAAAGGTGGCGTTTAGTCACAGATTTTAGAGCCCTAAACGAAATTACTGTAGGCAGCTGTTGGCCACTCCCGTTCACGAGCGATATAATTGAGCAACTTACGCTCGCTGAAATAATTACTGTCATCAATCTGAAACAGGGTTTCCACCAGATACCCATTCATCCCAACTCTGCCCCATATACTGCCTTTTCAGCCCCAGTAGGCCGTAATTCCGACCAACATTTAGAATTCTCACGGATGAGTATGGGTTTAAAGGAAGCGACGAGCACGTTCGCAAGGTGCATGTCGTTAGCAATGGCCGGGTTGCAGGGGGAAGAAGTTGCAATTTACTTGGACGATTTTATGATCTTTGCAAAGACTCTTGAAGAGCATGCCTTGCGATTCAGAAGATTTGCAAAAAGATTGATAGAAGCAAACTTGACCATAGAGCCCAAAAAGTGTCAGTTTTTGAAACGCGAGGCCTCTGTCCTCGGACACATAGTAGGGGGAGGTAAAATACGCACAGACCCCAAGAAACTCGAAGCGGTGGAAAAATACCCGGAGCCAACGAATGCCAAGAAAGTCAGGCAGTGGCTTGGTTTCGTGGGATACTATAGAAAATTCATACCCAAGTTTGCTGACATAGCCTTGCCTTTGTCCAAGCTGATACGCAAAGGAGTCAAATTCGAATGGGGGGATGAACAACGGTCGGCTTTCGAGAAAATGAAATGAATACTTTACAGCGAACCTGTCTTAGCCGCACCTAACCTATCTGAGCCCTTTATTCGCACGACCGACTCTTCAGATTTTGCGTTGGGAGCGGTGCTATCACATAGGACCATTGGGTCAGACACCGCATGTGCCTACGCATCAAGACCACTGAAAGGTAGCGAGTTACGATATATCACATATGATAAGGAGTTGCTTGCGGTCGTATTTGGCAAGAAACAATTCAGGCACTACCTCTATGGCCGAAAGTTCACAGTGGTCACAGATCATTTGGCCCTGAAGCACTTTCATACGTCCAAAAAATCAGACTTCAGGTTCAATAGGCTGAAATCGGCTCTGCGGCTACGAGTTCGACGTCGTATATAAAAAGGGAATAAAAAATGCTAACGCGAACGCGCTCTCGCGCAATCCAATAATACCAGAGGGTGAGGAGGACCCCGAGCGCCCCAGAGCTGAGCTTTATGAGCTTGCAGACAAGCAGGAGGAAGATGACAACGATGCAGAGCTGGACCAGCCCCCAGTCAGAGTGTTTGTAGCGAGGGCCATAAAGAAAAAAGGGATAGATCGAGACAAAAAAAATAAAAGTGTCTAAAACAGATTCGGAAAAATCCGAAGCTGTTGAAACACATAAGAAAAGGTGCTCTGGAAAACCTCCTATTTATTCCAAAGACGAGCTTCTGGTAGTGCGCAACACGGCTGACGATTTCTTCTTATGCCAAGCGAAACACAATATCCATAGAGGTGATACACGAGTAAGCATACGTTGGCTCACGCAGCAGCTGGGCGACAACGACGTATACTTTTTGGATTATGAGGACACCACATATCTCGCTTGCGTGTTAACAAATGTGCAATTAAAAAAAATCGCCAGTGGCAAATTTCACCTGAGTGTCGAGGAAAGGTTACGTATCCAAGCCGTTTTGCAAGAATCAATCGAAGCAGAGAAAATACAAACGGACAAGGAACCAATTGAACAAGGCTCGATCGTATTCAGGAACAAGAGCGATAGAAAGAAAGATCAGTCATGTGCAATTTCTAATTCTGGAGAATCGTTTGGAGAAGAAGTCGTAAATGACCCTTGGTTGTCTAACAAGAGGAAAATAAAGCTGAAGGTGAAGAGGAAACATAGTCGTCATCAGCCTTATGAACTCGACTCTGTTGCCGATCTCGGCGATCCAATTGTCAGCAAGGCAAAGAAAAATGAGAAGTTGGCCCATTTGCGCCAAGAGAAAGGGCTGAAAAAGGGCGTAAAAATAACCAGCACACCAGCTGCGGCGTTGGTTAATCTGCTCAACCAACAGGGCGGAAATGAAAAACCAATGAAACATCAAACATTGAACAGGCCGCACCCATAGTTTCAGTATACGCCGGAAAATGAGGAACTTCCAAATCAAAATTTACCGCCACTAGAAATTGTCGCGCTGCAGCCCGAGTCAGTGCAGCAAGCACAAGCAGGAGAGAATCCGCCAGCAGATCAGCTAGAAGCGAATGCAATGACACCCGAGCCGACAGATAACACGCCGCCGTGTCGAAAGCGCAGCGAAGCTGCAGTGCACAGCAGTCGCCGCCGACATCGGCATTGCACGACTTAGCAGCAAAGCTACGCACTCGCTTAATCGTTGATATCGTTGAGCGCGATTTTGATCATATTGTACGCAAGGACTTCGGAGGTAGGAAACCTGGGGTACAGCAGGCGCAGCAGGACGCGCAGCATGAGTCACCCGTTCGAGAAGCAAAAACAGCTGTAGTCGAGCGAGAACTGTCTACAGTCAGTGGCTTCTTAAAACAAGGCGAGGAACCAATGGATTTATCCACAATTAATCTGTCAAGGCGAGATTCCCAAACAAATATTCCGTTAATAGATTAAACTGGAGATAACGGGAAAATCGAAACGCCAGAGACTGGTCGAGTAAGGGAGGACACGCATGATTTCCCTGCCACCGACCCATACGAGCAAGGAAGGGTGGATCATTTTACATATGTCCCTCGCAATGTCGATTGGATTGAGATGAGAACCGAGGACCTAAAATCCTCTGTTTCGTCTTACAAGGGTGATCTATTGGTTTATGAAACAAGAGAGTGGTGCGCCAATCCACACGCATTGTTGACAAGGGACACTAATATTCCCGCACGGCCGCCAGGAAATTGCCTCTTTTTCTCACTTATTAAATTGCTCAAATTAGATATGACGGCAGTAGAACTGCGCAATCGACTGCTGCAGTCTCCAGCCTTTCCGACGTGCGGAGACGAGGAGGAAACAAGATAAATTTTATCTTCCACAACAAAATACGGTAATGCGAACTGTGCATATATTTTTGCACAAGAGTTTCAGCAAAATATATGCATTTACCACCACCTGGAGACAGGAGGAGTGGACTTTTGTCATATAATTATAAACACGACAGAAAACTATATCCATCTGCATTTAGAAGGTCGGCATTATACGCCCTATGTGTGGGACGGGTCGATTTTCGATGAAAATGACACCCAAAATCTAAATCAAAAAATGGATGACAACGCGTGCAGCGCACCAGGAAGTGGAAGAAAAAAAATCAAATAAAGACTCATATCGGCCGCTGAGTAATAAGGAGAGCGAAAAGCCGCCAGCGGACGGAGGATCAGATAACAGCGAGCCGCCGCGCGACGAAGCTAGTGGATGCCGGCAGTCCGGCAAACACAAGAGTAGCTTATCTCACCCTGACGTCAGCATGGCTTACCCGGCCGATGCACAGGCTGAAACAGAGGTGGCAAGTGTGCGAGATAGGCAGATTAGAGACCGAGCACACACGAATGCATTCGACAGATGCCTCGTCATGAATGCCAGGCCACCGCGAGAAAAACCACCTTGGGCTCTCCCCGACGGACAAACTACGCCGTCATTGATTCGAATTAAAGTAATCAACGAGCACCCGTTTCATTATAAGGAAAACATTGTTTGTTTATTAACAACAGATGGTTTCCTTAATACCGAAATTCAGGAAGCCTTGATCGAGCGGCAGTACATAAAGGCGTCTGATATCGCAAAATCTAAATACAAGATAGGTGATATTTACGCCACGAAATGCAGAAACATAGACATAATTTGTCTTTTTGCAAAAAATTATTTAGACGAAAAACCTTTAAAATCAGTCTTAGCAGACTGCATAAAGAAACTAAAAAGGCACATGCGTGCTAATAATATCACCACTTTTGGAGTGATAAGGGATTTGGCCATTCTTACCCTGCCAGAATAAACAACTTTTGTCGATCTCTTTGATATAATATTTGAAGGATCATTAATGATAGCAGTGTTATATCTGAATAATCTACCAATTCCCCCAGTAGAGGACCGATATAAGCTGCTCAAAGAGTACCACGAGGCGGCCATGGGAGCACACAGAGGTATAAATAAAACGTATAGAAAAATTGCGACAGACTACTACTGGCGCAATATGCGCTCTGACGTGCGACAATTTGTTTTGGGTTGTGTTGAATGCCAAACAAACAAACTTGTGCGCATTAAAACAAGACTTCCTCTTGCTATTACGGACACGCCATCTAGGCCCTTTCAGAAGCTCAGGATGGATTTTTATGGCTCCCTTCAAGACTCACCTTGTGCCAGTAAAAAATACAACGGCATTGGAAGTTGCTATTTTGGCCCACCGGCAGCTCTGCTATCGGACCAAGGTACGCACTTTTCAAACAAAATGCTGAAGGGTTTCGCAGACATCTTCAGAATTGATAAGTATTGCACAACAGCTTATCACCCTCAGTCGAATGGTGGCATTGAGCGTATGCACCATACATTAACAGAATATTTGAAGAAATACATAGACAACATAGGTGACTGGAGCAAGTGGGTGCCCATTTGTCAGCATGCCTATAACTGTACACGTCATGACTCCTCAGACTATACGCCATACGAGTATTTGGGCAGAAAGCTCGAACACCATCTAGCTTCCTCCCTAGAGAGCAGCTTTTAACATATGGAGACTATATAGTGGATCTCATAAACAATCTCTCGACGATGCAAACCCAAGCTGCACTAAATTTAGTGCAGGCCAAGTATAGGTCAAAATTCTACTACGATCGAAAACTCAATGTAGTGCATTTTCGAGAGGGAGAGATTGTATATAGATTGAAAGAACCGCAAAAGGGCAAATATGACAAGGATTACGAGGGTCCCTATGAAATAATCGGCATAGATTATCACCAAAAGAAAGCCAAGCTAAGAAATGGTGACGTCATCAAGATAACTAACCTCGATAAACTAAAGAGAGCATCGGCCGTCAAGGACCCATCTCAACATCTAGAAGGGTAATGTAGGAAATTAAACGAAAGGCAACAACAGTCCTTTTCTTTTTTGTTTTTTTTTGCGATCCCAGGAACGTATCGTTACCCGATAGTTTGGGAATCGCACAAGATGTCACAAAGGTTGTGATATTTCCCTATCGCAATGTTGAATCGGAGTGAATACTGCTGTCCGAGCAACAGGGATTGTAGGCATAATCCTATTATGCATAATTAATCTCTACTTTAAACATGCAAGACTAATAAAACCTCAAAAGACATTACAAGAGGGCTCGTCTCATTCTGTTGCAAAATGTAGAAGGAGCCGATATGTAATGTCAACTTCAGGATACAGACTATACACAATTCGAGTATTGATATAAACGCTTTTAAACACCAAAACTCATTTTAAAATCTAGGAAACCTATACATTATCAAATAAGCAGTCACACAAGGGCCGAGGTGAGAAGTCCGACGAAGGAAGCTGACACCGCGCGCGATAAGGACTGCTCCGCAGCCTCTGTAGCCGATTCTATCGCTCGACTATAATGCACGTGCACTTGATTGTATTTAATACACGGGGAATTGAAACTACTTTAATTCTTCAAGCCCAAATTGTGGTCGTAAAACAAGTCAAAAATTTCCAAAACAAGAAAGGAGAATCATGGCTCGGCATCCGCCCGCGTGCCATGCAGCTCCTTTTCCTATACAGTTAAGGCACAAGTAAATTATAGTAAACAGATAGGGGAGTATTGCTATCTGCGCATGCGAGCCAAGCATGAAACTAAATTATTTACATAAAATTAACATAGTATGGAGGGTATTTAGACTGGTTAGTACCGCCAGTGATTCGTTATGCCTTACGAAATAGATAATCGAGTTTTAGAGTGAAACAAACTTTCCTACTTCCAACGCAAATTTAAAAAAAAAAAAAAATTGTTTTTAATAAGGCTACTGATTTATGCAAAACTCTTTTTAACGTGTTTTAGGAACACACATGTAATTAAGTAAATTGACCTTCATTATTTCCGTAGTGAAACCTTTAGACCGGGAAAACCAACATGGCAATTTCCCATGTTTTAATGCGAAACCCTTTGAATATTCAAACATTAAATTCCATATAGCAGAACAAGTTTTCTTTATTCTCAATGAATCATTTTGAATTTTTCATACCATTAGAAACATTCTCTTTTATTAAGTATTACAAGTTCTCTCCATTTTCGAGTATTCACGTTAAAATATTCAATTTTTTTTAGTATAATCAAATGAATTTTGACACTTGTGAATATTATAATTCCACAAGTACGCGGACCTTTAACATTCATACTGGCGCAATACAATAGGGATACTGAGATTAAAACCGGGGTGCACAGCACACACTAATAATGCGAGAATCTCAGCTTCACGGCAGTTTAGATTACTGTCGTCGGAGATAGCATTCGCAAAAGTAAACTTAGACGTACGCGCGATTTTTAATAATTTTTCGAGCATTCGAAATTTTTCATATTTTATGGATAAAGTCATTAAGGAGGACAGTGAAAAAAGAGCGAAAAACCTGCATGGCGTCCACATACAGGCGCTTAAATCAGGAACAAATTTCAGGGAGATTATACAGAAAGCTAAGGCCTTGGCCGAATATAGGGCACTGGACGATAGAATCAGTTCAGCGCACAGTACGGCCATGACCTTTTCGTATTCAACGATGGGCTTTGTTGTAGTCATATTGGCGATATGTGTGTATATTTTTCCCGGGGGGCATCGATATTTCACCCGGTGTAAGAAAGTTGCATAGGCGACGGGACCAGCTGAGACAGCCGCAGTCCGCACAGAGACATTTGAGATGTCAAGGTTGCGGCCGACAGAAAATTCCACGGAGTCAGCGAGAATACGCTATGTAGCATGGGAGGACATGGGCTTTGCACCGAGAGCTGTGCTTACGATAACGCGTGACGCCGGCTTAGAAGCAGCGAGGCTGCGGCGGGACTGCGAGGAGTAACTGCAAGAGTTTCCCCCGCCCCCAGGTGTCCAGTGCGACAGCATCTTATCGCCGCATGTGAAGAGGAAGAAAAGAAGTGAAGTGATCAAGCACTAGTAGTGCTAATAAATGGCCTTGTAGAGATATTTTATTCTGATATAATATCCTAAAATATTAATTTCTTATCTGATCGCTGAAAGATCAATCTAATTAACTATTAAGTATCAATTTTCAGTTTCATTTTAGACTAACGATACGTTTTAAGGAATTCTTTGACAAACAAGCTATACCCTAGTTAGACACATATATTGCATAACCAACCTGTTAATTTTACTCTTATAACTAACGAAATATCTCACCTCATATGTGAGCAATAACTCTAAATATAATATCTGCGTTGTGTTACTTAAATCAATTTGTGTAAGTTAATCAAAAGATTAATATCTCACTTCAAGTGTGAGCATCATTTTATGAAATACCTACGTTGTAAGTAAGAAGAAAAGAGAGAGGTACACATCATTATATACACTTAAGAAGACACAAGACAACAGTATACGTACAACACACACATCACTAATGTTTTTCTAAATATGTTTATCGAGATAATAACTGAAGTTCGTAGTTAAATTTTATTTTTGAGATTCACATTTAAAATGCAAATCTTATATTTTCAATTTCAAAATTTTGAATTGTTAATCTATATTTTGATTCATTTTCCTTCAAGATTATTTCTAAAGCTTGTGTTTACTTCATTTTTCAATATTGGACATTAAGTTCTAATCCTTTTTTCCCTTCTCAATTTCAGAATTTTCGATTGAGAATCCTGATTTTGATAAATAATTTCCCGGTAAACAGTAACTAAGAAGTTCGTGTATTGAGCTTTTAATCCCGAATTTTGGAATTTCAGTTGTTATCTCGAATTTTTAAACGGTGAATTTGAAATTTAAATTTTAAAACTTTTAATTTTGTTTACAATTACCTATATTAGACTTCAATTTTAACCTTAATTTTGTATTTTAAAATCTTTGAATTTTAATTTTACATCATTTTATTTATTGGTGTTCCATTAAAGTATGTGAAATGGAATACACATACATGCAGCTTGAGTCGCCGTGACGTCGACTTGCGATCCACGAACGTGTCACGTACGCTAGCTTGCGTCCGTGCCGCCGGACACAGGTATCCTGTATCCAGCGGATAGGCGCACATGCGATGCTGACGCTGCATGCTTGTCTTCGCGCACCGACTTCGCGGTGCACTGCGAGCGCATCTTTCCCCAGTTCGGCCTGAGCTGAGGAGCGACACACACCTCTCTCTAATACATTAATAAACACACTTTTCCCCCGAACTCCTTGCCTCGTATTCTTTCTCGCACCTACCACTCCAACCACCGAAGAACCCTGGAGCTTAATTGCGCCCGTGCAAATAACGCGAAGTTCGTCGACACTCACACACCCACGCACGGCAACTACCCCGTCCGTAACAAAGCGTAATGTCGTCGTGTTGACGCGACAAATTTGACACACCATGAAATTGCACCTTAAGTTTGTGCGAGTGCAAGTATAAACTGTAGACTGCAACTTGGCAGGTTTTTTTTATGTTTTTCAATTATTATATGGGTAAGTTCCCCTGAAATCTTTCAAGGAACAAAATGAAACCTTTAAAATTAAAATTTGATAACAAATAAATAAGTTTTGGATCATTTGTCAAATTAGTCTCTAATTTACGCGATATCTAATTTTGCGATAGCGAAATTTTCAAGAAAATTTTTTTTTGTTACTTAAGTACCCTTTTTTATATTATAGCGTTTCTGATATTGTTACACGTAAACAAATCATTATATCATTTTTTTAAGGTCTATTCTCATGAAAGAACCACCTTAAGCTCATTTATCTCGAAAATTTGTCGGATGAAGTCCCCAATCAAAAAAGGGGCTATTCATGCACTAGTTACACAATATACAATGCAATATCTACAATGTCAATGCTTAACAGATGTTGGCTTTTTATGTAGCTTCTTCTCTTAAGTAATTTTGTGACAAAAGTGAAGTCGGCGTGCATGATTTGAAATGTAATCTGTCCATGGTTATACACGATTATACATAATTGTATATAATTAGATATAAAGTTATATATAATCATGTATAATTACTAGAAAATTATTATAAATGCAATATTGCTTTATGAAAAAATATAATTTAGTTATTTTTTATTATTCTATCATATTAACTAACAAAATTAATATTTAATTTTTAAGCAACTCCCTAATTCGTTTCAGTTTTCTGAATACGGTAAGTGTATCTGGCCTATTTAAGCTTTGAGCCTTTACCGCAGTTGATATATTGGAATAATTTTATTCGGGCCGATTGAATATCAAAATATAGTGTAAAAATATAGATTAATTCTACAGAGTTTTAAAAATAAACAGTTAATGGGACATATTGTGTTTAACGTATATCTAAAAATGATTCAGGTGTTATCGGGAATTGCTATGACTGGAGCATAATACATGATTATGCCTGAGATTTAACCGGGGATATTTGGGTATTAGCATACAAGTTCATGAGTGATCAGGCATTATTTTGCATGTAGGTTTAAATAATAATTTTAAAATAGCATACAAAATGATAATTATAGTTTATTTTAAAAAATATATAGTCGTTTGGCTGCTATAATATTATTATCGCAAACAAAGCAATAACAATAAATTATTTAACGGGCAGGCCTAAATTAAACCCAACAAAAGATTATTTCTTTTATGAGTCCAGAAAACTTTTTATGTTTGAAAGCAATCATTCTGAAAATTTTTGTGCTATCAAAACACAATAGTATCTTAAATGTTACCGTTGTAAAACCTCAAAATCTTGACCCAACACGTCACAATAAATCACTGTTATCTATACCATATTTATTAAAGGAACTTTGATCCTCACACGATTTGGGGTGACACGATGAATAAATTTTTTTTTACGGTTATTCGTTTCATCTTGACATGTGGTAAGTTTATTATTTTTTTTGGAGATCCGGTAGATATTTTGAAATAAGTTTATCAATATTTTTGAAAAAATTGATCGCATGTCCGAAAAAAAATAATAAATAAAATCTTAACGAAAAAGTGCTCCGCTCTTTTGTAACACATGTTAAAAGGAGTCTAATAACCGTCGAGAAAAAAACTTCGTTCACCATGTCACCACAAATCGTCTAAGGATCAAAGTTCCGTTAATAAATATGGTATTAAAAATAGTGATTTATTGTAACGTATAGGATCAAGGTTTTGAGGTTTCAGAACGGTTAAATATAAGATATTATTGTATTTTGATATCATACAAATTTTCAGAATGATTGCTTTGAAACATAAAAAGTTTTCTGGACTCGTAAAAAACAGTCTTTTTTTAGGTTTAACACAGGCCTGCCCACTTAAGGGAAGAATTAAAGATTTTATCCCGACGCTTCAGTCGAGTAAGTTATACGCTTGTTGCATGTTACGAATTAATTTTAATCTATAAGGTCTAATAGCGTAGATTTTATAAGAACTCGACAAATTTTAAGTCCACGCAGATACTAAACAGAGCAGTAAAAATTAAAATCAAATACATATGATGTCTACGTGCTTCTAAGTATTTATAATTACAATTTTTTATATTGTGCTATATTTTAAATTAACAAGAACATGCATGAACTTATCTGCACATTCATGTAAGTGAATGTACATGCTGGAATGTATATTTCCATGTATGTTAATACGAGAAAGCCAATTGAAAGAGATATCAATTCTTTTCTAAAGAATTCTGGAATTCGTATACATAGACTAAAAATGAATGGAAGTGTATGGAAGTGCCTAAATATGCATAGACACACATTACACATCATTATCATTTATGTGCATGTATTATAACGAAACTTAATACTTACTGATTCATAAGACACGAACGTTCATGCTTGTACAAAATTATAAACGAATATACGTGAGCGTGCTTAATTACTCATGAACTTTCATAAAAACACATGATTGACTATGATCATGCATGTGTATCGCTGGTCAAGTTCCGGGCATAACAATGTATGATCATACGCACAAATGTCAAAATCCAAAAATTTTTAAGGGTGATCTTGCATGATCACGCATGAATATCTATGGCAGACGATGAGAGACATGTATGTAATAAAATTCAACTTTTTCAACATAGTTTCGGAATTTTTATCGCAATAAACGCTCTGGAAATTTGCATACATATCGTACAGTACAGCATACTGATTACGGAAAAGCTTAATATTGCTTATATTGCAGTGATCGGAGAGACTAGAGTTGACACTTCTCTGAGCTTTTCTATTGGTTTGGAAGCCCAAAATGACGAAGCGTGGCTTTTCGAACTGATTGGACGTTTTGACCGTCCAATATGTCGGTAATGAAATGTCCTCTCAACCGACGTAAAACTTGTTATTGTCTGTAACAATGTTGGGTATAGAATTAAAGGTTAAAAATTCAACCAAACCAAGAACGTAGTTCTTATGTGGCGATAGTTCGATTGGAGGAAAATATTGAGAATTCTCTATGGCTGCTCAAGGCATAATGATTCAATATCGACCGATCTAGGTTTTTATATAGCGTAGTGATTGAGCATATTACACAAGAACTTGAGGCAGAGATGGCCGCAGTTGAATGTATTGAAGTCTTGGAACCTCTTGTGATTGCATTTAATTTCGTCAACTCCCAGGTATAACATCAAGTCTAAGTGTGGTTGAAGATCTCAAAAACTATCAAAGTATACTACATCATTGTCTCATTTACGATATGCTACCCAGTGTGTTCAGGTCCGCTTGCATCATCGAGATTAACGATAGCCGATTTGCGGAAACGCGGTCCGCTATTTGGGATTGTATTTCTCATAAATACACCTCGAAAGTTTAGAATTTTCAAGATTTTAGCATACTTAACCAGATCTACATCTGTGGGTGCTCTTTGTGGTAATCTTACTTTGATGATTGTTTTATGAGGCTGTAGATGGAGACCTTCGCCGTGGGCTATGTCCTCCATTTTTTGATTATGTCTCCGAGTCTCCGCCAATTATTGATTAGCGTTTGCGTCATTGACTGCTTTCGCTATTCCATCGGCTCCTTCTGCTATTGCACCAGCTGCACTTAGACCAGCAAACATAGGCATGAGGAATGGTAAGAATCCACCGACCTTTGATGGGACAGATAGAACACGTGGAATTATAATTTTACTTTTGCCACCAAACTTTTTAACTACTTCGCGAGCTCCTTTCAGAGCAGATAGAATAACCTTTCGGACGCTTTTGATTGGAATAATTGATTTAAAAGTAGCTTTCAAAATTTTATTTAGCTTTGTGAAGAGCTTCTTTTTCCTCACACCCATTCAAAATTCGCTGCCAAGCTTTATCGGAAAGCACTCTGTCTGCAGCATTTCTAGCCTTAACGTTTTCACGATTTTGCGAATAAGCTATATCGTGCTCCTTACAAGCTGAATTCGAGAGGGTTGATTCTTGGATCGCCTCGAGCAAGACATTTAGCTAATTTAGCTCATGGTCCGTAGTACTGATATCCAGGCAAGTGAAGTTCCACTGGAAGGTTGTTGATAAGTTTATTCACTAAACCACGACCTCGGTGTTTGTGTATGATCATTACACTATGAAGGTCAATTGATGACTGAAGCTCGGGGTATAAAAGCGCTCTATTGATAGTCAGATGATCAGTCGTAATCGAGATCTCGTACTACGTGTACATTAATTTCAAAGAGTAGTCTGTCAAGCTCCCGATAGTGAATGTTGACACTATCGTAGATCAAGACAAAAAGGTGAAGCGACATGGAGATTTACTTCCGGATAGCATTCGATCTGTATTTTGTGGACCATCGAATTGTGGTAAAACTAACAGTCTACTAGCTCTCATAACATATCCAAATGGGCTCAGATTTGAAAATGTGTACGTTTACTCTAAATCACTCAATCAGTCAAAGTATAAATTTTTAAAGGAACTTTTGGAACCTCTTGTGGGTATACAATATTTTCCTTTCAGTGAACACGAGGAAGTGGTGTCTCCTAATAGTGCGCTTCCAAACTCTATCATGATATTCGACGATGTAGCCTGTGAAAAGCAAAACAACATCAGAGCATTCTTTTGCATAGGTAGGCACAAAAGCGTTGACTGCTTCTACCTCTGTCAGTCTTACGCTCACGTTCCAAAGCATCTCGTCAGAGACAATGTCAATCTGTTGGTAATATTTCGACAGGATGATGCAAACCTGAGACATATGTACAATGATCACGTCCATTCCGACATGACTTTTGCCCAATTCAAAGATTTATGCTCAAACTGTTGGTCAGACGACAAGTACTAATTTCTAATGATTGACAAAGATAGTTCAATCAATAGAAGCAGATACCGAAAGGGATTTGACTGCTTTGCTATAAATCTAGCACGTATATAAATTACATCATCAGTATATCGTTGAATGTTGAAGCACCAACATGTCTGATTTTCAACAAAAGAAAAACATACTTCAGCAGCTTGTTAAAGCACGGAGTGCAGTTAAACGCAAGTATAACTTGTTAAAGTATGGAAAGGAAATTTTGAGAGAGCGTTAGAAGAGACATTCAAGTCGATTGTTGATCCTTTACAGAAACTTGTTGCTGCCGAGACATCGAGAAATCATCCTAGAAACAACTCTCATGATAATTTCTCAACTAAGAATCGTAATGAGAGTTTCGATTCAACATATGAGCCTAGTAGTACACTTGACACATACAATGAAGCTTCGACGAATGATACCGTTCAAGCTATGTCTGCTGATACTATGTATGAAACAGCTGGTAGTGAAGAGGAAGAGAAACATAATTTATCTAGCAATAAGCATATGATTATGCTCATTAGAAAGCATAATATTGACAAAATATATGGAGCACGTAATGTACGCGATGGATTACTGATTGGAAACTCGCCGATATATTTTGAAGATAATCTGGTTATAGTAAAAGATGTGAGATATCTGAAAACTAAAGGATTGATTGAGTTACTATTCGCTAGACATCCGATCAGAATTCTATCAGTTCTGATGATTTACAAAATTATCGCAGCATTCTTGAAACAAGAAATGCTCATAAGAAGCAATTCAGATACGATAAATCCATTTGTCTTCAGAATAGCAAGAAATTCAATACGATAATTGCCTCTTTTTTCTTATCCGGGTCTACACGTAATGAGAAAAAGAAGAAGAAAAAGAAGGGTGGTGGATTGCTTATATATAAAATTGCTACAAGAGATACGAAGATGGATTACGTATACTGGGATGATCCCTATGAGCTAGTAGATCGGCTTCGCTTACTAATAGTTGAACAATCGGCCGGAAATCCTAGTCACGTCAATGAGATTCACTCTGGTTATATTGAGGTGCACAAAAGTCTTTGACTCATTATCAAGATGAGCGTTGACGTATTCGGACGTAATCTGAAAAAAAGCGAGGGTAGTCGAGGCCCTCCTGGCACAGCCGATGGTCAGTATGATTCGGAAAACGAAAGATTATGTAATCTTGCGGCACCTAACGAACTAATCATAGCGATGAATCTAGATACTTTGCATCGTATAGTTCGAACTGATATTAGAAAAATGTCTGCAATGATATCTGGATTGAGAACTGATCTCAATAATTTAGATGTAATCATAGAAGCTCATAGGGATGAAATCGATAAGAAATTTGAAAGTCTCGATGCGGATATCCTGAGTATAAATGAAGCTGTGTTTCAAATCTCTCAAAACATGCACGCTATAGATGTCAATGTGTTAACATCGAAAGATGATAATGGAACATCACAGAGCAGTATAGGAGCTCCATAAACCTGCTCGTAGAAATTGCCAACGACGAAAATTCGATCTGCGAGGCTTGAATGAAACTTGGCAAGCTGATCTAGTTGAAATGCAACTTTATGCTCGATAGAACAAAGGTTATAGATACATACTTACCATTATAGATGTATTTTTCAAGTATGCTTGGGCCGCTCCAGTCAAGCGAAAAACTGGTGACGAAGTCGCAGCTGCCATGAAGAGTGTATTAAGTCAGGGTCGTATACCAAAGAATTTACATACTGACAGAGGCAAAGAGTTCTATAATTCGACTTTCGAAAGTCTTATGACTAGATACAAAATCAATCTGTACTCCACATATAATAATATTATAGCATCTATATGCGAGCGATTCAATCATACGCTCAAAAACGAGATGTGGAAAAAATTCAGTCTTCGTGGTAATTATAAATGGCTCGATACACGGTGTTACACGGCTTATTAGATGCATATAACAATCGCAAGCATCGGACGATCGATATCAAGCCCAAAGATGTAACTTCTGCTAATGCAGCCGATGTATCAAAGAAATTCGCTTACAAAAGTCAGCCGGTGAGCAGGCTCAACTTCAAAATCAATGATGAAGTTCGAATAAGCAAATCAAACACGTGCTTGAGAAAGGATATTCGCCTAATTGATCTACCGAAATATTCACAATCCGCCGAGTATCTCGCACGAATCCAGTTACTTATCATCTGAAAGTCTACCTAGATCAACCCGTCGAAGGTGGCTTTTACGAGCAAGAACTCTTGAAAGCAAAGTATCCTGACGTCTACCTTGTTGAGAAAACCTTGAAGAAACGAGGCAATCAAGTATTTGTCAAATGGTTAGGCTTTGACAGTTCTCACAATAGCTGAATCAATAAATCTCAAATATGATAATATTGTTTTCTTTTAAAATAAAAGTTTGTTCTACGTTTGAGATATTTTTTGTTTCGTGAGAACGACAGTTTTTTTTTCAATTATCTTTATTTATTATTATTATTTATTAATTTTAAAAGAAGATACATTTTACATATGAATGTTTCAATCACAAGAAAACTCGATGTTATTTTGGTAGTCCAATTTATTGAGGAACAGCTTATATTTGTTAGCAGTCTCAGACATCTGATTGAAGAATTCTTCATCATTCTCGAGCGCCACTGAAATACGTCGTGATATGAACACCTGGGCCTCCTCTTCGAGACGAGCAACTATTCTTAGTCCACACTATTGTGTACCTGATTGAGTTTGGTCACCGAGATCGTACGTCCAATCTCCAAGTCAGATATCGTTTTCGTCGGTAGAAAGTTGTTCAGCTTTGACAATTTGTTGAGTCCGGCAATATTCATCGTGGAAAGTTTCTGTTCATCTGAAGAAGACCTCTTGTTCGATGACTCGTGAAAGAATGATTGTAATGCCTGGACGCTCTGGATTTTATGGTGTTCTCTGGCTTCCTTCTCTCTCTCTCTTTTCAGCGGCGAAGGCGGCTTAATCGGGTCAGCTGATCTGCGAGAGATGTTATTTGCTACTCGTCTTTTATGGTGTTCAGTGGCTTCCCCCTCTACAGTAGAAGATCTAAGAGGAATATTAAGTTTGAAATATAACTGCTGCTGCTGTTGCTTTGGTTGATGTTTGAGAATGACTCGAGCTCCTAGACTTACCGGTTTATATACACTCCAGAGGCCTCTCCCCACTCCAGCACGAACTAGTCAGCTGACTCGCGTGGTCGCTTATTGGGTGGTTAGTAATCTACTAATCCTTTGATCTGTGGAACTGCTTCCATCTCCTTCATCATCTGAATCAGCTGGCCATCTAGGATTTGCTTGTGCCCCCACGGCAACGTATCTGCCTCACCAGATCGTAAATAACGTTTGTAGTCATAGTTTATAGTTTATTGAAAACCAGAAAGAGATACAGTTTATATACAAACTGCAAAACCCTGCAGAGGTAAACTTAGTTACCTATACGCAGGTCTGGTATTAAGACATAAAAAACAAAAAAAAAATTATACAAAATATTAAATAAAAAAATATATATATACTTAATACTTACTTAATACTAAAAGTGACTTAAAAACTAAGCATATAAAATTTTCGTTTCTTAACAATTTTCGTATTTTTATATAAAGCGATAAATTATATACAAAACAGTAATTTTGTATCACAGCGCTTCTTAATTAGATCTTATCCAATCTTTTAGCAACTTTTTATGAGAATTTTTAGTTATATTTAAAGTTTTAAACTCATTTTGTAAATTGTTAAAAGTTGTAATTGCTTTTTTAAAACTATTTTTGTCGCTAACCCTTTTGCTATTTTTAGGTATAGTTAAGTTTTTTCTCCTAGTTATAATAGTTGATGCAAGATATTGGCTTTTTAGGTCTGTATAATGATATTTTAACGCCTCAAAAGTAAATAGTTGTTCCAAGTTCATAGGATTATCTTCAACAAAATTGTTCTTATTAATAACTTTCAAAATTTTATTCTGTAATTTTTGCAATAAATCTCTATTATTTCTATAAGCTCCACCCCAAGCTAATATTCCATAACTTATTATACTATGAAAAAATGCATAATATATCATTCTTAATATTAGACTAGATATTTCGTTTTTTGTATTATATATTGAACGTGTTTATCCCACTTCAGATTGTAGTCAAATACTATTCCCAAATATTTGCACTTTTCTACTCTAGTTATATTTCTATCCTTAATCTTAATATCTATTTGAGTTGGAACACTATCAATGTAGTTACCATAGGTCATAACAACAGTCTTCTCAACATTTAAAGATAATTTGTTTACTGCTAACCACTTATCAATTTTTATTAAATACTTATTCATAGTTGTTTGCGCTTCACTCCAAATATTACCATTTGCTATTATTGCAGTGTCATCAGCATATGACAATATTGTCTCTAGCGGGATCACTTTCAGGATATCATTAATGTATAGTATAAAAAGTAGAGGTCCTAATATTGTGCCTTGTGGAACACCCGTATTTATTAACATGCTATCACTTTCATTAACATTTATTTTAACTACTTGATATCTATCATTAAGATAACTTGAAAGTAGATCCAACGCCTTTCCTCTTATTCCTAAACAATAAAGTTTATCTAATAATATTTTATGATCTACAGTATCAAAAGCTTTTGCTAAGTCTAGAAACGTTATAAGTATCGGTTTACTTTGATCCAAGTTATTGTATAATGTATTTGTTATGTAATTGAGAGCATTCTTTGTACCTATTTTTTTCATAAAACCAAATTGGTGTTCAGATATTATATTACTTTTTTTAATAAAATCATAAATTCTGTTATATAAAATTCTTTCAAGAATTTTAGCTACTTTTGATATTAATGAAATAGGTCTATAATTTGATATATTATGCTTCTCTCCAGACTTGTATATAGGAACAATTTCCGCTTTTTTTAGTGCATCAGGCCATACAGCGTTTTCAATACAAGAATTAATTAAATGCGCTAAAGGTTCAGCAATATTGTTGCAAAGTATTTTTAAAGTTTTGGCATTTATTTTGTCAACTCTTCTATTTTTTAATTTCAAATTATTAATAATACTTGCAACCTCATGCGCACTAGTTGGTTTTAAGAAGATGGAGCTTGCATTCATATCTGGTAATTTTAAATCAGCATCCGAATATTTATCAATTTTCTCACTCAATTTTTTACCTATTTCACAAAAATACGTGTTCATATTATTAGCTATTAAACGTTTATCTGTTATTTTCTCACTATCAACTTTAATATAATTAATAGTATCATTAGATTTAATTTTTTTCCCTATTTTTGTGTTTATAATTTCCCATAGTTTTTTGGGATTATTTGTATTATTTTGGATCAGACTTTTATCGTATTTGACTTTTGCATCTGTAATTACCTTATCTAATATTTTGGCATATCTTTTGTACTGTACTTTAAGTTGATCATTCTCACGATCCATCTGCCATAAATTATACAAAAATTCTTTAGTATCACACGATTTTATTATAGCATCTGTAATCCAGTTCTTCCTTTGTTTCTTATTATCTGTCCTCAATTTTATTTTTGCTAATTCAATGCATTTTTTTATTTCGCTTAACAGTGTAACAGTAGCAATATTAGGATCATGTATTGACATAGTTCCATTCCAATTTATTGTCTTGGCAACGTTTCTTAATTTTTTATAATCTATTATTTTAGTGGGTGCTTTACTTTTAGTCTTCATCTTGTTTATAGCAATAAAAATAGGGTAATGGTCTGTTAAAGAATGTTTTAATTTATATGTAACTGTACTTAGGCTATTAGTTTTAATGAAGATATTATCAATACAAGATCCTTTACAGTTTCCAATAGGTGGCCTTGTAATTCCCACGAAACCAGGAAAATATCCATTTTGTAAGAAGTTACAGAGGAATTCTTGACTAATATTATCAGATTCTAGTAAATCAATATTAAAATCACCTATAACTAAATGATTTTTAGTATTTCTCTTATTATTCAAGAACTTGTTTAAATCTAGAATGAATTCTGCTTTAGGTATGTGATGAGATCTGTATACAGCGGAAAATTCCATACTACTGTTATCATTTAATGTTATATGAGTATTTATTATTTTAATCTTTCCATACTTAATAATTTTAGTTTTGTGTACAATATTCTTATCAACAAAAACCATGACACCATCATTCTGATTTAAGTTACTTTCATTATAATAACTATTATATCCCTCTAAATCGTGTATTTTATAATTTACTTGTACAAAAGTTTCAGTGCATATAACAATACATGGTCTACTAGTTAGACTTTGTAATAGAATTTTTAGCTTATCAAAATTTGCAGACATACTTCTTATATTTACATGCATTATAATATCATTTTTATTGTTAATGATTTTATTTAGACAATTGATATTGTCACATATTTTTTCCTTTTGAATAGAGTCTTTTTGTATTTTATCAAGAAATTCAAAATCCATATTTAATTATTTAAAACTTAAGTCTTTGTATTTTTTCTTCTGCTATTTCTTGTTACTATTTGTTGTTTTTGCTGCTGTTGAACATTTTGTTGTTGTTCTTGTTGCTGTTCTTGCTGCTGTTGTTGCTGCCGTTGTTGGTTTTGTTGCTGTTCTCGCTGTTGTTCTTGCTGCTGTTGTTGCTGTTGTTGAGAAAATTTCTCACTTTGCATATTGTTTGCATTTTCTTTTTGTTGGTTAGTTATCTTCAGTTGATAATGCTTCGGTATTGTATACACTGTTGGTATCACAGGATAATCAGTGTTTCCAATTAATTTTTTAATCTTGTTTTTTATTATTTCGCATAAATTTATATCTGCTGCATTATGACACGTATTAAAAACTGTATTAAATTTATTATTGCTGTAACTGCAGTTTATACATACTAATACTTCATTATCACATTCAATAGTTTTGTGATTTTTTGCACACTTTAGGCATGTTATTTTATTATTGCACTTTGTACCATTGTGTCCCAACCTACCACAGTTGAAACATGGTTTTATATTTATCAGGTCAAAAACTCTACAGCTTTGACATCCAATAAAGATTCCGTTCTTGTTATCTCTGATGTTTTTATAAAATTCAGCTGTCACTTCCACTAAAACGCTACTGAGTTTTGTCGTCTTGTTTGTATACAAGTGTAACACCTGAGCTTTAGTATTAAAATTTGCGAAATTCCTTATGTTTATATCTTCTTCAATTTCATTCTCATCCATGTTCATATTGTTATCAATTCCAACTATTTCAATTTTTGGATTATTTAATTGTTCTATTTTCACTTCACAATCTCCATCTAGGCAGTTGTTTAATAAACTTTCAGCATTTTCAACACAGTCATTATTCATACATTTAATAACAATCTCATCTTTATTTTTGCTGTATATTTCTTTTGTTTGAATGCTTTTCTCATCTATTAAACATTTTACTATACTTTTTTTGACATCTGTTTGTCTTGCATTATTTAAGGTTTTAACTATAAGTTTTGGAACTCGTTTTTGTAGAGGTTTCACAGCACTTGTTATTTCAGCAAAATATTTATTGCTTCTTTGGTAACTTTTTTGTTTTCCTATAATTTCTTTCAGTAGATCATTTTTTTCAAAAAGTTCTCTGTTAAGTTGTTTTAATAGTTCATTTTCTTTTTGCATGATTTCAAGATCAGCTGCACTATCTCTCACTGTTGAGTTCAGTAGGTCTTGTGCTTTACACTCTAATTCCTTCAGTATTTCCTTCCTTATTTCTTCTGATTGCCTCGATGTTATTTGTGCAATCATTGCCTTTGTTGATTCACTCAAAACCTCTTCATCAACTTTTGAGGTTATGTTTTTATGTTCTTGGCATATTATTAGCCTTTCACTAATAAAAATTAGACTTTTTTGTTTTGCACAACTTTGGTGGTACGCATTATCACATATAATACAAATAACTGTTGTTACTTCATTCTGTGAGTGACATTTCAGAAACCAATAGGGCTAAGAGACATTTTCTTCTCTCTCTCCGGACTCAAGATGTGTAAGCGAGAACGAATGTTACACTGTTCTATAGAAATCGTCGAGTTTCCAAACAGACAAAGTAGATAATCATCAAAAGTCAGCGTCTTCTTCACGACGGATGAATATGAACGCTGTACATCTTGCTTCTCAAGACGATGAAACCAGTAATGATGTTGCCGTTACATTCATCCTTCATTAGGCCAACAATCTTCTTGTATACTCAATGCATTCCGAATTGATTATCCTCTGCGTAGTCGGAGGTGTCGAATTCTTGAGTGTCTTTCTTCATGACCTCGTAGACATCTCTTATTTACCAATTTCGTACACTAAACTGTCAGTGTTTGTGTACAATAATTTGCATTCATCTATAAATCTGCTTCTCATGTAATCGTAGTGGAACCTGTAGACGAGTGATTTTGAAAGATATAGAACGCTGAATCCCACGTGGATTGGTTTAGTGATTCAAATTTCAGTGCGCGATAGTTGTGCTCGAACGAGATTTTCATTATAGATGGAACAACTGTGAAAGTTACATTTGGCGATGTAAGCCTCTGCACCGTAACGATCATGCCATTTATTCACGAGTTTAACGCCAACGCGTTTGCATTCATTCTCCATCATCTTCCCGTAGACCACATTATTGAAGAGTTTGAATAGATGTTTCTCGAACTCGTTCTTAGCGTTTTTCCTTTTTTCGCTGTTCAAGGCTATGTAATCCTTGAGCCAAGATTTCTGATTGAAACTCAGTGCTCTATTGACTTTGGTGATCTGTAGACCAAGTTTCAGAGCTTGCTTGAAACTTGTATAGTGAATGACGTAGCGCTCTTTGTCGTATAGTGCAGTCATGAGTTTCTCCTGCTTTGACTCTGGAGACTTTCTGTGTTCAGGACATACAAGCAAATCCTTGTGAGAATCGTGAATATCTTCGGGATACTCTAGATCCACCTCGAGAACGTATCCTATGCCATTGTCGTGAGGAACGTCGAAGAAATTACGATTGTTCTCGACATTTTCCACCCACTTGAATCCAGTACATGGTACAGGCTGTGTCATCGCTTAACCATACAAGTTGCTAACGTCAAAGTATATTAGATACTTTGACTCCTTGTTAGAAACGTATTCTTCACCTATGTACTTGTTGTTGGCGACAGCATACCTATTACAGCTGCATATCAATGTCCGTGAGTAGCTCGAGTTCAACTCCCGTACGTAATAGTGCGCCGCATCTAATCCATAAGCCTACAGACAGTTAGTTGTCTCTGAAATTCTCCAAAATTTCAGCCAACAGCAAAACATCGGTTTTCAAGTAGAGGTCTAAATACTCTCCAAGTGATTGGATATGGAACGTATCCCAAACGTTCTTACTGTGCTCGTAATCCTCGTTGGAGATGTTACTGCCGATCAAGGTGCTGTAGAACTCTACCTGCGCTGGTAGGGCAGTCTCCTCTAGTTTGTCCAACGATGAGGTATACTCGTACAGGAAGACCCCCTTCCGTCTCAAGAGCTTGATTTGCTCCTGGTCGTATCCGTCATCCTGCTAGAAAACTGCTTCAAAAATCTTGAGATCTTCCAAGTAAGAAGCTAGTTTGGCGATCGAAGAAGCCATGAAATAGAATGAATGAATGAATCTGCAATTAATATTGCTATCCTCCATATGTTGGTAAACGAAATGTAGCGCTCCTTGGTCTGCGGCAGAAGTATCACTCTACCATGGAATCCGGAAGCGAGATCTCCTATGAAGAGGTGAGAGTCATATTCACCCAGGTTATGAAAGACAACCGGGATCGTTCTCGTATCTTTGTAATTTATATTACACTCGTTATGAGTCGGGCCTCGATATCTGAAAATAAATAAAATTATTAGATTTAAACGAATGATTAAATAAATTTTCTCATAACGTACCTGCCCGTAAAGTGACAGTGGTCTTTGACTTTATCGGCTGCTTTGGTGAACGGCTTCTTGCAGATATGACAGTCGATTGCTCTGCTAAACTGTTCATTCTCCGTAGGTGTAAACTCATCCATTGGAACAGGATTCTTATACTGCTGCTCCAATTCCTGACCGAGAGTGAAAAGACTTGATACGAACCATTTCGTAGGATCTTGATCATCATCGTTCAGTTTTCTGTAGGACTCGTACGCTGACTTGCTGTCATCGAAGCTGCATTTTACGTAAAACCCTACACTGAATACCTGGTGTTCTTGATATGCTCGCTCGTCACCTTCAACTGGCTTAAGCAAGCACTCAAATTCTGCGTACACCACGAAAGGTGCACGTTCTCTGTATCGAGTTTTTAAATTTGAGTTTATTGTTGATCTCACTCGGTAACTGAACTTATCAATTGTTAACTTGTGCACAATGTTTTTCGTGATTCTTCAATTTATCATTTGTCCAAAAGAAATGCAAACATCGATCAAATGTGAATGTTTTCGATTTACGTTTCGATAGATGAGAACTTACGAGCCTAGATAAGTCCTTAATCCATACGTAATGGAACTTAAACTCTTCATTGTCATCGTCAACGTCCCTTTCAGCGTCTTCATCTACGTAATGATCTTGTACGAATTGTAGATTGACATGTTTCTCCTATTTTGAATCTGTAAGATGACACGACGACACATCATATTTAACATCCTTTTTCGTAAAAATATACAAATTGTCAGAGACATCGTTCTGTTTTTCAAACTTGGCAATCTGCCGGGGAATCACGGGAAAATCGATCCCTTTGATATTCAACTCTTTTTCAAATAGCTTTGCACTTTGCAACTCGATCCGGATGTCTTTGCTTGGTATAGGATGCAAAGCAGATACAATTGCTCATTTTAAACATTGCTCGTCGTCATTATGAATCTTGATTCAGGCTTTCTTGTTGACTATAAAATCGGGTAGTGGAATGTGTGAGCTGTCTCGTATTGGATTTAGCTTCTTGATATTCACGCTCAAATTGAGTATGGAAAGCGATGTCTACCCAGCCAGAGGCCTATTCCTGAAACTCCTCCATACCCCTCTCGATGGGTTGTCGAACGTGCACTAAAAACATTCATCTAATTTGGCAGTTTGAAATATCGATACAGATTTCGTATTGAAATATTTAATCGCATCGTATTTAGTCTCGTCGCCATCACCCTTGACAATTCTGTATTCTGCTGCCAGTTCGGTGTTGACTTTGACAGCGTTGTGCTCTATTAATGCACGTTTGATCTGCTCCTTAATAGCATAACCGAATCCTCCATGAACGACGAGAAGTTAATGTGCTCGACGTTCGTAATCACGCCGCTTCTAATTTGGATTTGAAACGCTGAATTAACATCGTTTTATGTAACTCGTCGTCGTTCTTCCTGTTGCGGTAGCCCTGCTCCTAGTTTTCAGTAATGTTCCAGAATTCTCAAAACACTCTGGAGATGTGCGTGAAAATTCTGGAAAATGTTCCTTTCGCCAGCGTTAAAATTTGTCGGGTTCATAAGAGAATTCAGCGACTCGATGGCTGTTTGTGCAATGTCGACCAGTCGGCTCATTTCATTGGCATCTGCTACTACCGTAGCAGCATGTCGACAATATTGCCAAAGTCTCGTAATCGCATCCACGTAGTACTCTATTGAAATCATGATGATGATGAGGGCTCTTTTCGCTTTGACGTGTATCCGAAGACTAATGTTTGTTGATCTGTCTCGACTTTTTAAATACAATTTTGGGAGAGAGGGAGAGAAAGAAAGAGAAAGAGAGAGTGAGGGGGGGGGGAGAGTGGGGGTAATGGCGGTGGGAGAATATTATGCATATTCTTAACCCACTTGCGCATCTACTGTCCAGAGTCGGCGCTCACCATCCTCATATGTATATATATTGTTTTAACAATAGTTTATTCTCTCATTTAAATATGTTTTTGCCATATAAACGGCATTTCTTTTTCTCATTTTTTATTATTATTATTATTATTATAAAAGATTTATATGTATTATTATAAAAAGAGAGATTCATATTCATTATAAGCAAAATTAAGAATACACAAGGACGTCGACTACATCTTAACTAACTACGCTGCGATAGTCTGTTATCCACTCCTTGAGTGCGTGAACATTCTGCACGGCACACACAGGCCGATGTGTGAGCTGGTGATGATCACAGATCAGAAAGTCGTTCTTGCAGAGTTTCCTCAGTGATGGACACCCCAGGACTTCCACGTTGTTGATATTTATTGCCAACTTTTCATGAATCCATTTCTTCTTCCCCAGCTCTTTGACGAAGATTTTGTTGGCTCCGTTTACGGCATTCGTCAAGGTTATCATCACATTCTCCTATGGTATATCTCCAACACTCCAGGGGATGCCCGTGAAGTTGTTTTCTATCCAGCGGTTCTCGCTTTTGTTCTCAGCTTTCAGATGTCCCCAACAGCATGGCGGCTCGAACAGATACACTAATGGCATTGCTTTATCCACCAGTGCGACTACAGCCAGCTCCTTGTAGATGAACGTGTTGCAAGTGCTCTTGAAGCCTTGAACGTCTACAATAAACTCCATTGTGCGTGATGATGGTGATGAAATTCAGAAGTTGTTTCTCTCAGCGCCACTCAAGAGAGTCTGAACTTTCCTCGTTCTTTCTCTGCCTTTTACAACCATCTCTGCGTCATAGTGGTGGGGAAAATGCGCAAAGGAACTGCATGGTAAACTGGTTGAAGACTGGTCGACTTCGCTCTGCTACTTGTAGCCAACTCTGTGGGATGGATAATTAACCGTGTGAACTGATTGATTGCTGCGATGAATCTGAGCTCTGCTCCCTTTCGCTCTGCTTTTTATAGCCAACTTACTGAGGAGGGGAGAGAAAGAAAGTGAGAGAGAGAGAGAGAGAGAGAGAGAGAAAGAGAGAGAGAGAGAGAGAGAGAGAGTTATTAGCAAGTTTGCATATTCCTTTATTTACTGTGACATATAGATTTTATTCCATCGTTAAATAGTTTTTGGCCCTGAAAAGGGACGATTGTTTAAGGTTTATTTCAGCGTCTGTATAGTCTACTCTGCGTAGGCGGATAATAAGAGCGACGACTACGCGATCTTATGTCTGCGAATTTCAACTGTGCTGATCCGTCAGCTATCTTACAAGGCACACAATAAAGTCTTCGAAATCGTGGCCTTCGAAGCAGCTGACGGTCCATCAATCACCGTTCGACAGAACGTCGAGAAGGAACCCTGGAGATAGAATGGTATTTAACTCTAGGTCCTTCTCGACGACTACACCGTTCTATAACTTCCCCTCTCCTCCTCTGCAAAAACACTTCGAGATCTTCTTGAACGGGCGAGCGTCGTGACGAACGCTTCCTATCTCACGAAGTTTTCGCAGTAGAAAAGCGAGCCGGTGGTGGAACCAACATTTCCATCTCATCACTCTTTCGTTCACAGAATTACATCGAGGTGTCTTAGGAAGAGGAGTCGATGTAGCTGCAACGCGAGACGTTGCAGGTAGAGGTGAATGAAATGCAGGTGGTTTGTTCACAAGTCGAGACGTTGCGCGAAGTGGTAAGGGAGGCGTTGATGCCCGCTTGAAAAGCGAAGACTTGTGGCAGCGGTATAGGTGAAAGAGGTGTAGAATGCCAAATCGGCCACCTTACCATAACCTCCTCCGGCGATACTACAACTTCGTCTTTCATGTCCGAGTCAATTCGTCTTTCGTCTCCGACTCTGTTGATACTTCGGCTCTGGACTCTGTCGCTGCCTCACTCGTAGTCTCCAGTTCGGGGTTTGATCCCTTACGAATCATAATGCCGTTCACCTCTCCAGCAGGATCGGGCGAATTCGTCGGCGAACAATTATAATGTTACGCTTTTTAAACATCCTGCCTCGTCCACAGTACAACACAGACTGATAAAACTGGCTACCTGTCCACTCTTTTATAGGCATCTAAATAAAATATAATAAGCTAATATATTCTCGAATCCTGAAAAGATAAAAAGAAAAGAGAATATATTGAGCATTATCAAAGATCCTCTCTTTCTCTCTGCCCCCCCCCCCTTCTGTCTCTCTCTCTCTCTCTCACTCTCTCTCTCTCTCTCTCTCTCTCTCTCTGCTGAAATTCCGGCGACAAACTGAGCTCTGCTCTGCTCGGCTGCGAAGAGAAAAGTGAGCTTTGCAGCTCGAAGGCGCCGACTTTTACGCTGAGCTGTAGAGCAGCTCCGAGCCAATGAGAGCGCGCCGGAAGGAGAGAGCATGGTGGGAGAAGACAAAGGCAATGCGAGGCAAGTGCGAAGGCTAGGACAGGGTGGGGGAATCGGTCGGAGAAGGGAGTATCGAGATGCGTTGTTATGTGCGCACAAATCGCGCGCTGGTAGAGCATCGACCGGAGAGGGGGTATGCTGGTCTATGCTGCTGGCCTATACGTGTAGCCTGTACAGGTGGCTTATATGGTTGGCGCCCATAGCAGGTCTGGTATACCTATACATATAGCCCCATGGTGTAGAAAGCCTCTTGGCGTAAGAAGCCCCTTGGCGTAGGAAACCCCTTGGTGAAGGAAGGAGGTGGCGCAGTACCCGCATGATGCAGAACCCACATAGCTTACTACTTATGGCGATTTACGATAATTCATGAACATGTTAGAAATTCAATTTTACCTGGAAAATATGACCCTCCATTATTAATAATTTTTTAATTAATAATAAAAAGTAAACGTATGTTTGAAACGGGTTAAAAATAATGAAGTAATATTAATGAATGATAAAATAAATATATTTTTCACCACACTGCGCGTAAAGTGCTGACTGTACGCCCTCTCAGCAGGCCGTACAGTACCGCATGGACTGCCTAGGGAATAAAGTGACTTGCGCATGCGCGATGCGCCTTTTTTCGCTCTCGACTGCGTCTCGAGCGGTAAAACAGCGCGTCGCGCGTACACAAGTCACTTTACTTCTAGGCAGAGCATGGGGTACTGTACGGCCTGCTGAGATGCGTACAGTCATTTCTTTACGGGGGTGTGGTGAAAAGTAGTATACGCACCTCTGGAGTACAGTAGGCAAGCATGCACTGTGTGAAATGCCGACCTCGCTTCGCTCGGTCGGCAACGTCACACAGTGCGTACATTGCCCACTTTACTCCCTTGATGCATAATGTACTATTATTAATTTAAATACGGTTTAAGCATTTTATGCAAATACAATAATTTCTTAAATAACGAATAAAACACTTACATTTTTTAAACACGTATTATTTATAATTTTTTCATAAAATATTGAATCATGTAAGTATCTTTTTGAATAAATATATATTCCCTGGTTTTAAAAGGTATTAAGAAATTACTAAATGAACAAAAATTATTGATTGATTTTTATAAAAAGATATTGTAGAAAAATAACAGTTTTGCAAGTACATCGAAAGGAAATCAAGATGTTATAATATTCGTTTATGACGATTATTTTGATCATAAATTAAAGATAAATGCAAATGAAAACTTTGTAGATTATGACTATATTTGCCATATTAAAGCATTTAATGAGATAAATTATACAGCTACTTTCATTAAAGATAATGCTAAGGAATTTTATAAAAAAACCGAACAATTAGCAGAAGCTAGATGTAACGTCGCAATAAGAAGAAACGAAATATATAATGAGAAAAGTTTGGAAGAAAAAGTTGAACTTAATAAACAACAAAGAGAAAAGGTAATCAAGGGGACGGGTCTGGGTTAAACCCAAATAAAGATTTTTTACGAGTCCAGAAAACTTTCTATGTTTATAAGCAATCATTCTGAAAAGTTGTATGCTATCAATACTTAATAATATCTTAAATTTTACCGATGTAAATCCTCAAAATCTGGATTCTACCCGTCACAATAAATCATTATTTTCAACACTATATTTATTAAATGATCTTTGTCCCTCGCACGATTCTAGGTGACATGATGCGAAAAATTTTTTCGTAGAACCAATAAATTTTTAAAAAATATTGTAAAATTTTTTTCATAAAATCAATTTGATTTGTAAAAAAAAATTAAAATATTTTTATCGAAAAAATTCTCCGCTCTTTTTTCAAGACATATCAAAATTGCAAAGAAGTATTGAAAATGAATAAAAAATACAACGTAACAAAAATGCCAATAGAGTGGAACCGATGGATATTGAAAAAATTTCAAAAAATAATCACAAAGAAACATTGGGAAATAAATTAAAATATAATGATGTAGTGGATAAAGCAGAAATTTATAAAAGAAAAAGTGATAAGATATTAATAAAAGAAGTATGTACTTATGCTGCCATTATGAAATCAAATTTTGAAGAAAATATAATAATTGAAAATTATATCATAATGTATGTACTTTACACCCCACGGAAGATGAAACTCGTAAATACGGTCAACTACTTATTATTGATAATGTAAATACAACAATCACGATATCAGAATAATTCAAATTGTTCTTTAGAATTGTTAAAAGAATTAGATATCTTTATAAAAATAAATATTTAAGCAAAATCATACGCAATGGTGTATGAAGTAGAAATTAAGACGAATTATGAAGAATATAATGACTTAAAAACTTTGGGCAAATTCCTGAAATTAAAATGTATTTTACCCGAGACGCTAATCAAGACAAAAATCTGTATAATGAAGCTAAATGTAATGAAGTAGCAGTTGTTTTCGTTAGTGAAGACGAAGATCCATCTTTAGAACGTGATATATGCATTTATTCAAAATATCATAAACCTATTAGTATTCCAGTTATTAGCAAACATGTTGATCCTACGACTTATCCACTTATATATCCTATAATTCATCTGGATGCCAAACATTTAAGTCGGCGATAGTAAAAACAATGTAATAACTTTGCAATTTTATAGTTATAAATTTAGTATTAGAAACAAATTTAGTTAGGATTGTGGTTCCCGGTAAAATTGGCTGAAATTTTGATATATTGTAGTTTATAATCTCCCGATCAAAAGTCATTCTGGGTACAAGTCCGGATAATGTACCGTTTTTGCGAAAATAAAGATTTAATGCGCCGATTTTGATGAAGGTTAGAGAGATCGAGCACGCAACTTCATATGGTCATCAGGCGCAAAAGGTTATTGTTTACATAACTCCATATTAATGTGCAAGCAAGAACTCGCGATGTTTAAAAGCTACAGCGTCGGTAATGATGTTGTATACTAAGCGGATTTTAGCCGCCGGTCGTCGGCTGGCAGAACGGCAGTCTGACCCATCTTCCCAGCTTGCTCGAGGATCACGGTGGATCAGGCTTGTCCTCGAAAAAGCCAGGCTCTGCTCCGGGAACTCCCTCTCAGAGCTCGAGAATGCCGAAGCACCTGAACTACTAACGATGGTCTGGACCTCTGCTGGCTCTCCCCCCTCTCTCTCTCTCTCTCTCTCTCACTCTCTCTCCCTCTCTCTCTCTCTCACTCTCTCTCCCTCTCTCTCTCTCTCGCCCTCTCTCTCTCTTTCTGCGGGGAGAGGGAAGTCGTGTGTTATCGGTGCTCCGGTCTGTGCGGTGCCTCATCGCGAGTTTTTGCAGCGCGGACCGAGTGTTGGACCATTTTCTGGTGAACGACTCAACCTGCACCTTTCTGCACTACTAATCTGTGCGTGCTGTGTCCCGTGGAGTACGGTGGGTGCTTTGTTTGCTGCCCTACTTTTTTCAGGTAAGCCTCTGCGGCGGCTTCTCGCATCCGCGGGCTACCTGCACGCAAAGAGGCGAGCAAAAAGGTCTTATTGTAGGTCTCTTGCACGACAAAGGACTCTGAGAAGGCCCTGTAGGTACGCGCAGCGTAACTGGATATAGATACTGTCGTCGGAAAGATCTCGCGAGTCTACATTGCCTCGCTCGGCGGCCGCGCGTCGTTCCTATGCCGAGTCTCTGCGCTCTTCGTCCTGAGCTACAGATGATCCCGCGCATGCCCTTTAACTCAGCCGTGGCAAACCCATCGTCATCGAGAGAACGAAGCGGATTGTCGTTGCGTCAGCAGACGACGCGAAAGAGCGCTACAGCTGCTCGAAGGACACAAGGAAGGCGCGTTTTCAGGCTGTAAACCCTGCGGACTTTAAATTGCAGGTTAGGCGTGTCAATAATCCCTGACAATGCGATCGTCATCGAGGGCGACACTCTCCACGCGCTCGTCGACTGTGATGAGCTGAAGGCTGCCGGTCTCGTCATTAAAGAAGACGTGAAGCTTGACCCGCGCGTGCTCATTCATGATGTTCTCGTCGACTTCTCCAAGTAGGAGATTGTGGAGTGCCTTGTTGTGCAGAATTTGGAGCAGTTCTCGCCTAACGACGTCTCGGAGGTCTACGTATACCCCGAGAGAGGCAAATCAACGAGATTATGCGTCGTGTAGATGCAACCAGCGTGCTTCACGGAGCTCTTTAAGCTCCCGCGCGTGAGCTTAGGCTGGACTCGCTGCAGGTACTCCGACCATGTCTCAATTGTGCAATGTTTCAGGTGCTGCAAATTCCTGTGTGCGGGAATTGCGCAGGCGCTCATCAGTCGAGGGACTGCAAGCGCAAAGGCCATGCTTGTTGTGCTAACTGCAAGGGCAATAACGCCAATACAGCGCACTTGGCTTTTGACAAATTTAAATGCCTTATATTAAGGGCCCGCATACCACGCAAGTCCTCCGAAAGCTGACTCAAGCGTTGCAAGGCATCCGCATCTGCTGATAGGCACACTGCAGAGTGTTTCTCAATAGACGATACTAGGAGTGTTTCTTGATCGATGAGAAATATTCTGGTTTGCGTCTATCAACGAGAAATACTCCCGAGAGTTTTTCAATCGTCGAGAAAGACTCCATTGTCTGTCTGCTAAATAGCAACCGCTTGGGGGGATTCGCGATCGACTGCGAATCTTTGGCCCTAAAAAAAGAGCTGTCATTTAGGTAGAAGCAAGCCGAGAACGAGTTCAACCCTCTGCCTCTGCCGCCTTCATCCCCCATGGCCGGCAGGAACGAAGAGCAGAGAAAGGCCTCGGCCCTCTGCCTCTGCCGGATATAGACGTTTTCATCCCCTCGTCGCCGGCAGGGACAGAAAGCCAAGGACGACCTCGGCCCTCGGTCTCTGCTGGATATCGGCGTTTTCATCCCCCCGCGGTCGGCAGGAACGGAGAGGCGAGGACGACCTCGGTATTCTACCTCTGCCGGATTTAGGCGCTTCCATCCCCTCGCGGCCGGCAGGAACAGAGAAACGAGGACGACCTCGGCGCTCTTCCTCTGCCTTTTTTCCCCCTTTGCGAGGTAGAAGCGGCAGATAATTTTATAATTCTTTTTTCCAATTTATTACCTTTTATTGTCAAGAGAATCCTGTTCTTTGCAAAAGTACTTTTAGTATTTTATTATAGATGAATTTTGTAACGTAGAAAGAATGAATAACAATTTAAGGTATTTTTATAAACTCTGATATAATATTGAATAAATGTAACAAATTGTTTTAAATAATGTATAGAAGTTTTGTGAAGTTCTTGAAGAGATCGTTTTCTACTTGTGAGAATGTATAATAATCTGTCGCTGTAACAAATCTTGCAAAATTGTATCATTTTTCTCCTTTAATCTATTCCAGATTGTAGTAACGCGTTCAGCTAAAAATAATTATGAGGTTAGATAAGCATTTTTTCCAAATAATAAATACGATTTAATGTGCAGATAACTGATTTAATGAATTTCAAAAATATAAAATACTTCAAAAAATCTATTGTTTTATGTTTTAATTATATTTTGTATCGTTTATAATTACAACTTACTGGTAAGGGGATAGCGATTCAAATCCATTTCTTTCAACTTCTTGGTTACTTCATGTATGATTATAAATTTTAAATCCGGGCCCAAATCTGAAGGCTGCTCTATCCCTAAGGCAAACAGCTCCGTAATAACTAGTTCCATCGCTCTGAATATATTTGATTCAATACATTTCTCCATATATTTTTCTATCTAACCTTAATACGGATTCTTCTCTGAACTTTGATAGCGATCTGATTTTGTTTTTTTTTTCTGCTTTGTGATCCGGTTCTCCACATTTGTAGCATGATTTGGATCTGTCTAGTCCTTTACAGCTACTGCTGACGTGCTCATAATTCAGAAAACGGTAACAGCGTGTAACCGTTATTTTTATTCTGATGCGGCAGATCACCCATCCAATACGTATCTTCTCGGTTTCTAACAGTTTAACAGCAACTTTATTGTCAGTTTTGACAATTGCCATACATTGACCTCTGGTGTTGACAACGGTAATATGAATCTGGTAGTCTGCTTCTGCAATCTTCCTTAAGGCTTCCCTTACCTCTTTTTCTTCCGTCATCTCGTCTAGATCCCTGATTTCCAATGTGGTCGTTGGGCATAACTCCTTTACGGTTACGTCGTTGCCGTCACCAGCACTCATTGCAGTTCTAATAGCGCTACTGAAACCAGTCCTGTTATCGGTTTTATCTATTTCGAACAGAACGTCCTCCGTTTGTGTTCGACGTATTCTGTGAATTACGGTCCCCGTGTACTCCAGATTAACGTTTGTCCTAAACTTCTTAACGACATCTGCGCTGGTGCTCCCAGTCGGTAGCCGTACCAGTATCGCTTCCTTCTTCGTGTCATCACTGATCGTCTTCCTGTTTTTCTTCTTCTTTTTATTCTCCTTGGCTGATCGGTCCGTAGTTTGCGACCTAACAGGGTATGCTTGTTCACCCTTTCTTTTTTGAGCAGCCAGCTCCCGCCTTTCTCTTCTGCCAAGTACTTTCCGGTACACATCAGCGTCATCAATGTTATCTCCCTGCTTAAATTTGCTTCTCGTGTCATCCCTTGTTCTTTCGGTTTGATCCTCCAATGTTACGGCACCCCGATCCCTCTTCTGTGCTATGGGGGTTACCGCGTCTTTGGCGATTGATGGTTTTCTCTGTTTACTCATCAATGTCTTTTGTAATTCGTCACGTGCTTCTCTCCATCCGCACCGATGTTTCCAACTTTGTTTAAGAGCTTCCTTTGCTTTGTTTATAAGTTCTCTCAGTTCGCCTTTAAGCTTTGGGTATGCCTTCACAGATGTACTCTCTATGAGCTCGTTCAGGTAATCCCTCACTATATTCAGCTGCTCTTCCTCCCTCACTTCGTTCTGGGCCACTTTTTCTTTTAGAGCGTTTGCCGAGAGCACTTTCCTATTTATCGGTGTATCTTGTGAAACTGCGGGAAACGCCCCCGGGGTGTTATGTTTCTCTTTGGTAATCTGCTGGTTGCTCGAGTTACTTATCGCTACGGTCAAGTCAGTCTCGAAATTCGCCAGTGCAGCACTCATCTGTTCTTTTTGGTATCTAGAACTCGTCGCGCCTTCCTCATCTATTTCTATCCCCCCCTCCCCATGGAATAAAAGATCCATATTCTGTTTCGCACTCCAAAGTGCGGGGCCGTCTCCAATCGCGGTTGCCTAGGTAAGTTGGGGGGTGATCACGCTCGCAGCAACCCCATGACTACGAGCGCTTTCGACTATAATACGGGAAGAGAACATCCGCCCGAGTCATGCACCTTTCCTCCATCATCGGCATTCCCCACACTTCCTGGGAGCGGCGTGTGGACGCCGGGAGCTACCACGGAGGCGTGCGCTGCATTGATCATCCACACATCCCTTGCGGGCAGTGTCACAGCACATCCTACGCCCCATGACCCGTGAGTGAACTGCAGCAGCAGCAGCAGCAGCAGCAGCAGCAGCAGCAGCAGCAGCAGCAGCAGCAGCAGCAGCAGCAGCAGCAGCAGCAGCAGCAGCAGCAGCAGCAGCAGCAGCAGCAGCAGCAGCAGCAGCAGCAGCAGCAGCAGCAGCAGCAGCAGCAGCAGCAGCAGCAGCAGCAGCAGCAGCAGCAGCAGCAGCAGCAGCAGCAGCAGCAGCAGCAGCAGCAGCAGCAGCAGCAGCAGCAGCAGCAGCAGCAGCAGCAGCAGCAGCAGCAGCACCAACAACAACAACAACAACAACAACAACAACAACAACAACAACAACAACAACAACAACAACAACAACAACAACAACAACAACAACAACAACAACAACAACAACAACAACAACAACAACAACAACAACAACAACAACAACAACAACAACAACAACAACAACAACAACAACAACAACAACAACAACAACAACAACAACAACAACAACAACAACAACAACAACAACAACAACAACAACAACAACAACAACAACAACAACAACAACAACAACAACAACAACAACAACAACAACAACAACAACAACAACAACAACAACAACAACAACAACAACAACAACAACAACAACAACAACAACAACAACAACAACAACAACAACAACAACAACAACAACAACAACAACAACAACAACAACAACAACAACAACAACAACAACAACAACAACAACAACAACAACAACAACAACAACAACAACAACAACAACAACAACAACAACAACAACAACAACAACAACAACAACAACAACAACAACAACAACAACAACAACAACAACAACAACAACAACAACAACAACAACAACAACAACAACAACAACAACAACAACAACAACAACAACAACAACAACAACAACAACAACAACAACAACAACAACAACAACAACAACAACAACAACAACAACAACAACAACAACAACAACAACAACAACAACAACAACAACAACAACAACAACAACAACAACAACAACAACAACAACAACAACAACAACAACAACAACAACAACAACAACAACAACAACAACAACAACAACAACAACAACAACAACAACAACAACAACAACAACAACAACAACAACAACAACAACAACAACAACAACAACAACAACAACAACAACAATGGGAAGGGCCTCATTTGTTGTCCTTGACCTTCAGAATGACAAGCAGCAAACACGATCTCTCCTGCAAACACTCCAAGGCCAAACAAGACACAACACGCGCATACACACAGCGGTCAAAACAAAACAAGCATACTCTCTCCCCCTACAGGCACTGCAAGGTCAAACAAGACACAAAACGCGCGTACACAAAACCGTCAAAACAAAAACAAGCATACTCTCTCCCCCTACAGGCACTCCAAGGTCAAACAAGACACAACACGCGCGTACACAAAGCCGTCAAAACAAAAACAAGCATACTCTCTCCCCCTACAGGCACTCCAAGGTCAAACAAAACACAACACACATGCGTCATACAACACGCGAAGGTCAAATAATAACGCAACAGGTACACGTGTACTCAAAGGACACAAGAAGGTCAAACATCTGTCCATCACACTGCAGCTATTGAGCAAAGTCAAGTGAAGAGTGGAGAGTCCACCATAGTCTCCCATTGGCTATCTCAAGGTCAAGCGATGAGTGGGGAGTCCACCATAGTCTCCCATTGGCTGTCTCAAAGTCAAGCGATGAGTGTGGAGTCCACCATAGTTTCCCATTGGCTGTCTCAAGGTTAAGCGGAGAGAGGGGAGCCAATAAGCATCAACTATAATGACTACGCAGTTAGCCTCAAGGACAACCGCCTCTCCAGTCAGCTATATAAGATGGGGCCACGACAGGGTCAGCATGCTCATTCTACTCGTCACTGTCCACGCGAGCAGAATCTACAAAAGTCGTCGCAATAACTTTTGCTAAAAGTCAACTTTCGTATATTGCAATTTATTATTACTTAATCATTAATTTATAAACTATTTTTGAGTCTTATAAGTAATTATTACAAGTCAAAATCAAGTTAAACAAAGTCTTGTCATTTCCAATTTCTCGCTCAAGGTACACTTTAGTGTTTCGACGACTCTCGATCCCACCAAAAATCGATTATCGCTATCTCGAACGGGATAGGCGTAACAATTTGGTGACAGCGGTGGGATTCGTCTAACTTGAGTGGGAAATTGAGCATATACACTTTTCTTGGTGAACCGAGAAAGTTGACAGAAGATCATCAGTGAAGATCATCTACACAGACTACAAGGAAGATTGGAGAAGAATCTTTCGGATTGGTGTCCTTCTTGGGGTTTTGAAGGTCGTGGTTTTCCTCAAGACTCAACAGGGCGAACACTACGTCCACGACCACCTACTTCACGGAGATACGCCGCTCAACACCTGGCATCAGCGAGAGGCGGTTCAGAAAGGCTGTTCATTATCGGGAAAATCATCATCTACGGGGCGGAAATTTAACACCTGCGGCTGGGAGTAGCATCAGGAGCAGTTCGACATTAGGAGCCTAAGATTCATCTCAAAACTAGGAAAGAGGCCTAATTTTATTATTTTCCATTGTTTCGATTCTACCGGCTTAATTTAAAAGTTAAAAATGGATAAATATCCTATAGACATTGAAGTCATAACACGCGACGTAGAAAATTTAGAAAGATTAACTGATCAAAGTACCGCGCAAAATAGTAACTTATCTAATATCCAAAATCAAAATGATAGTCTACCTAATAATCCAAATTCTGATAAAAATCAAAACAGTGGGTTATCTAATAATCAAAAACCTAACGAAAATCAAAATCCTGTTAATCATGCTGAAAATGATCCGCAAAATCAAGGCGCCGCGTTAACTATGGTATCAGACGGATTATATCGCGTAGTAAATGGTGTTCTCTATGCAGCACAAAGTGCACGAAGCAATATAAATGATTCAGAAAGATCAATAAATAACGGAGACTCATTAACACTTACTTCACCTGCTATACTGACCAATAATGATAGAACTTTAAACTTATGCCTATGGCCTGAACGTTCTATTGCACAAATTCAACAACCGTCTGATTCCATTTTTTCAAATCGAGAACCTGATAGACGCCTGTCAATCGATAAACAATCAAACGTAGAAACAGCATCGGTAACGTCCAGTTCTAAATATATAAATGTTCCTGCTGCAATAAAGTTGATTCACGAATTCGATAGAAAAAATATAACAGTAAGCAAATTTATTCGCGAATGTAAAGACATGGAAAGTTTCATAAATCCGAATGAAAAAGCAATGTTCACAAAACTTGTCGCTTCTCGCGTTACAGGCCAAGCTTGCGAATATATAGAATACAAACAAATCAAAACTTTAGACGAATTATTAAAAGAACTAAAACCTTTTTTTCCCGCGACAACTCTACCTCAATTACAAACAGAACTTTTTAACCTTACACAAAAACCCAAAGAAAACGTCTCAGAATATGGTCTATGAGTCTCGCAGATTTTAAATAAAATCATTGACATAATAAAGGAAACTCAAGGAAAAGAAATCTCTGTTGGTTTAATACAAGGCACAATAGGAAACGCTGTAAAAAGCTTCATCTCAGGTTTAAACTATCAATTATCTATGTTTATGAGACTCAAAGAACCTAAAACCTTAGAGGAAGCTATTTCTGTGGCTAAAATCTGTGAGATCGAAGATCTGCAACGAGAAATCCTATTCGGGTAAATAGAGACTATAGGGTTCGGACCATTGACAAACACAACGAAAACCCAAAAAACGAACGAAAAATTAGAAAATGTTTTACATGCGACAAACCAGGACATTTCTCAAGACAATGTCCCGAAAAATTCTGTGGGTATTGTAAAAATCATGGCCACACGTATGACCATTGTAAAAAACGTAAATAACATGAAAAAAGAAAACCTTATACAAGAGATAATTTAAACTACCAACGCGTTCATCGTGGAGGTACGACGTTGATCGGTCCAAGATATTAGTGCCTAACGAAATACGAGTTCTTACTATCAAATCAAAAGAATCTTCCGCCTCAGCAGTGATGAGGAGCCCTAACCTTATTAATGATAACTGTCTGTTTTTAATAGACACAGGTTCAGAAATAAATATTCTTAAAATAAACACAATTAAAACTGAAAATATTATCGATTATACTAAAATTTGTGGATTAACGGGTATAGAGTCAGAATTGATTCATACAATGGAAGAAATTACTGTTGAGCTGGAGGGTTATCCCTGTAAATTTCACATTGTTTCAGAAAATTTTCCTGAATGGAATTCCTGAAGGAAAGAAATGCCGTGCTATGATACTTAAAAAATAAAATTATGTTTCCTGATGCACCTTCATTAGATCTTTCCTTCCAGGAATATCAAAAAATAAAGATACCAGCAAGAACCAAAAAATAATAAAATTAACAGTTAAAAATCCCGAGATAAAAAAGGGATATCTTCGTTTAATTTTTGCTGGACCTGGTATCTTTATTGGAGAAAGCTTAGTAAAAGTAGTCGACAAAGAAATCGATTTGTTTGCCATAAATTGTACGACACAAAATGTAGAAATTACTGTACCATTTATGGAGTTGGAGCCTTTTAATCAGTTGGACATAAAACCTATAAAATCAATTAAACAAGAAACCGACGATACAATCAAAGAAAGAATCCAGAATATTAAAACTAAGTTAAAATTAAATGAACTTAATCCGGAAGAGAGAAAAAGCGTCGAAGATATTATAACTAAACACCCTTCTCAATTCTTTTTGCCAGGTGATAAATAAGGATATACTGATGTTATTAAGCACAAGATAAAAGTAACTAATGACAAACCTATAAATGTTAAACAATATAGACAACCACTGGCTCTAAAAGAAGAAACCCAAAAACAAGTTAAAGAAATATTAGAAAATGATATAATAAAACCTTCTACGTTACCATACAATTCCCCCGTCTGGATAGTACCCAAGAAACCTGATGCCCAAAGTAATAAACGGTACAGGATGGTAATAGACTATAGAGATTTAAATAATGTAACAGTTGCAGATTCTTATCTTTTACCGAATATTACGAACATCCTGGACCAGTTGGGTGGAGCAAAGTATTTTTCGACCTTTGATTTAGCTTCCGGGTTTTATCAATTACGTATGGAACCTGAAGACGCGCCTAAAACAGCCTTCTCAACATCATATAGTCACTATGAATTTACTAGACTTCCGTTTGGATTACGTAATTCCCCCTCCACTTTTCAACGATGTGTCGACCTCATACTCTCAGGACTCCAAGGTATAGAGCTTTTTGTGTATATGGATGACATCGTAATTTACGCTATTCCACCACCGACCACGCAATTAAGCTAAATAAACTTCTAAAAAGACTTCAAAATTCGGGTCTTACTCTGCAACCTGATAAATGTCACATATTAAAAAAGGAAGTTACTTATTTAGGCCACGTGACTTCAAATAACGGTGTAAACCCCGATCCCGACAAAATCAAAGCTGTAGAACATTTTTCAAGACCTAAAACCTGTAAAAATATTAAACAATTTCTTGGTCTAGCCGGTTATTATCTGAAATTCATCTCTAAGTTTGCGAAGTTAGCCCAACCACTTAACACTTTATTAAAAAAAGATATAAATTTTAAATGGACCGTTTTAGAACAACAATCTTTCTATGCTTTAAAAACTATTTTATGTTCTCAATCCCTTTTGCAATTTCCTGATTTTAAGAAACCCTTTTTAGTCACGACAGACGCGTCAAAATTTGCGGTCGCTGGATTGCTCAGTCAAGGAGAAGTGAATTCAGATGTACCGATCTCTTTCGCGTCGCGAACTTTAAACTCGGCCGAAATTAACTATTCAACTATTGAAAAAGGATTATTAGCAATGGTTTTTTCCGTCGAGTATTTTAGACCCTATCTATAAGGACGTAAATTCACTTTGATAACAGATCACAGACCTCTCGTCTGGATGCATAGTCTGAAAAATCCTGTTTCCAGACTGGCAAGATGGCGAATCAGGCATAATGAATACGATTATGAAGTACATTATAAACCAGGAAAAATTAATATCAATACTGATGCATTGTCTTGAAAATCCTGTTTTGAATGTGAAAAGATTAGATAGCCCTCAGGAATTTGAGTATGAAAATGACGATACTGAATATGAAAGTTCAGATAGTTATATAATTATTGAAGCGGTATTCCTGAGGTCTACTTCTCAACAATATTTAAGATCCCTGACTGGACTGAAAAATTTAGGAGTTGGCGGTATTGAAGCTATTGCCGATGCCGGACCGACTGGCATAATAGCTCGGGAAGAGAATAATGATTGGTTGGAGGAAAGCGATGCAGCCGAAGTTGATCGAGGGAACAGGAACTCGACCAAGGCGGTCCAAGACAACAGCAACTCGGTCAATGCTGCATCAAAGGGTGATGCGGGCGACATTGATCGAGGGAACAGGAACTCGACCAAGGCGGGCCGAGACAACAGCAACTCGGTCAATGCTGCATCAAAGGGTGATGCGGGCGACATTGATCGAGGGAACAGGAACTCGACCAAGGTGGGTCGAGACAACAGCAACTCGGTCAGTGCGGCATCAGAGAGCGATGCAGGCGACATTGATCGAAGGAACAGGAACTCGGCCACGGCGGGTCGAGACAACAGAAACTCGGTCAGTGCGGCATCAGAGTGCGATGCAGGCGACATTGATCGAGGGAACAGGAACTCGGCCAAGGCGGGTCGAGACAACAGATACTCGGTCAACAATGCATCAAACATAAGGACCGAAACCGTTGTGCTTGAGGACACACCTGATTGGGAAGAAAATCCAGCTATCGTGGGCCTGGTAAACGGAAACTTAATTAGGAGGGTTCCAGAGTGGCGAAGCGAAGACTTCGTGTCTTGTTTAACTGAAAAGGAAAAAAATGGTCAGTTGAAAAATATAAGATTAACGTATCAAGAGTGGATACTCAAAGAAAGATTAAAACCGCCAACTCTTAAAAGAGCGCTCGACCACGACAAAAATGACATTAACGAAATTCCTACAAAAAATCCTAAGTTAACAGAAAATGCATCAAATAATGTAATTTTTGGAAGTAATGATTCTTGCAAGTCTGAAGATTCGGATAATGAACACTTTCAAGTTTTTAACATTCCTGTAATACATATAGTATATTCTCGAGATCAATTAATAGCTCGCGAAGATAATTTGATTCACTTTATATCCGCTGACTGCCAGATTATGAGTCCCGTCGGTACTGAAATTTTAAATGCAGGTTTAATCGATGTTGAATCTATGAAACAAATGGAACCTAAAATCGGCGAAGTAATCGTATCACAACTTCCTTCGCCCATGATATTTAGCTTAATAACACAGGCCGACAAGATTTTTAACCCAGAGACCAGACCATACTTTTCCGAAGGTTTTTGGCACGCTGAATCCAAATCCGGCCTCAGAATTGCTCTATCACCTCAGGTTTTCGAGATATCCTAACCTAAAAGTGCAAAAATCACCGTTTTTGGCTGTTTTTGAGGTTATGTTATGCCGCCAACTGATTTTTTAATACAAAACGACCAGCGGCATCTGAAAGTACTAGTCTTACCCTTCAAAATTCATTTTCGCTTGTTTCGATTCGACTTTTCCTTCTCGAGATATATCGATTTCAATCTGTAATGTATCAGTGTTTCTTATCTACTAGACATCCTATCCCATAGCCCCGTTTATACTCGGATAAACAAACTCTTCCTGATATTGCTGTCAAACCGCTTGCAAATGCATACCAGGTAGTTTTTGGGGTCACTGATCACAAATCTGGAGTTAGAATCTCCGAATTCAAAATGGCGGATCCAATATGGCGGCTATGATTACCACGATCCGTAGTAAGTCACAAAAAATCCCGGAAAAGCTCTGGAGATCGGTTACTCGGGGGTTTTCGGGGTCGCTGATCTCAAATCTGGAGTCAGAATTTCCGAATTCAAAATGGCGGATCCAAAATGGCGGTTATGATTACCACGATCCATAATAAGTCACCAAAAACACTGGAAAAGCTCTGGAGATCGGTTACGCGGGGGTTTTCGGGGTCGCTGATCTCAAATCTGGAGTCAGAATTTCCAAATTCAAAATGGAGGATCAAATATCGCGACTATCGTTGCCAAGGGCCATAGCCATAGTTGACCAAAATCTTGGAAATGGTCTTTTAAGTCGTCACTTGGAAGTTTCCCGATTCTCCGAGCTCGAATCTGCAGTCAAATATTCCAAGTACAGAATACCTACTGACCCACCCAATATGTTACAAAATGACGGATGTAATATAGCAGCTAGTCTTACATAAAGAACCTCACTTTGACTTCTTATGAAAACGTTGTCGCTGCTCCTGAAACGATCGTTTATATGACTTGCGCCTATAGACAGTCGATACGTTATGTCTATGCAGAGACCAGCAATAGTCCGCCATCATCCGCTCATCCCACCTACCTTGAAAATGCCGCTCCTTTTGTTTGAAATCTGAATCAATACGGTATTAGATACATGATCGTCGTAGTGTGCATGTATGAATCTGATGTACAGCCAGTGTAGATCAGCCAGTGCTTTCAAGAAAAACAAGACTTTCCGTGTTAGAGATCGCGTTTGAGCGACAGGCTATCGGATTAGTCATCAACCCATAAATAAATTAATACGGTATTAGATACATTAACGTCGTAGTGTGCATGTATGAATCTGATGTACATCCAGTGTAGATCAGCCAGTGCTTTCAAGAAAAACAAGACTTTCCGTGTTAGAGATCGCGTTTGAGCGACAGGCTAACGGATTAGTCATCAACCCATAAATAAATCAATACGGTATTAGATACATTAACGTCGTAGTGTGCATGTATGGATCTGATGTACATCCAGTGTAGATCACTCAGTGCTTTCAAGAAACATAAGACTTTCCGTGTTAGAGATCGTGTTTGAGCGACAGGCTAACGGATTAGTCATCTACAATGTCGAGAATCCCGTGCGCAAATAAAGTTAATAAATTTTGCAATGTTTGCGGAAAGTTTGAGGCAGAAACTTACCGTAGAAACATCAGTGATACAATAAGAGCACAGTTCGAAGAATGTTATCAAACGCCTATGAGAAATCTAAATAAACCCTGGGTTCCTAATTCTATTTGTGAAGATTGTCGCCGAACTTTGAAAAACTGGAATAGTATAAAAAAGGATGTTGTAATTGAAACAGTAGTGTGGCGTGAACCTAGAAATCATGATGATGACTGCTACTTTTGTGGATGTGATATAACTGGTAGAAACCATACAAATAAACATTTGCTTGTGTATCCTAAGGTGCTTAGTGTAACACCACCAAAAATTGGAAAAATAGAACGGAATACAAATACTGTTCCTCAGCCACAAGCGGAGCAAGAAAGGCAAACGATTGAAAGTGACGAGGCCGAAAGCAGTGACGATGAATTTTCTTTTGACGACGGAAAACCGCAACTTTTTGATCAAAATGCTCTGGATGATTTTGTGCGGGAATTGAATTTGAGTAAAGATTTGGCAGAGCTATGCGCTTCCAGACTCAAAGAAAGAAATCTTCTATCCCCTGGGACAAAAATTTCCGTCTACAGGAAAAGAGATAATAAGTTCGTGAAGTATTTTACTAAAGAGAATTCCCTTGTATATTGCAACGATATTAAAGGTTTGATTAGTTTATATGAGATAGAAGAAGTTTATAAGCCGGAGAACTGGCGACTCTTTATAGATTCTTCAACAGATAGTCTTAAAGCAGTACTGCTTCATAATGGAAATAAATATGCGGCAATTCCCATTGGCCATTCTACCGTATTGAAAGAATCGTACGAAAGCTTTCAATTTCTTCTTGAAAAAGTCAATTATTATAATGAGCACAAATGGTTGATTTGTGGTGACTTCAAAATGATAAATATTTTAGTAGGTTTGCAGTCGGGAAACACGAGACATCCGTGTTTTCTCTGCCTTTGGAACAGTCGTTCCCGACAGGAGCACTGGGTAAAGAAAAATTGGCCACAAAGAATCCAGATGAAGGTTGGTGAACACAATGTCATTCATGAGAGTCTTGTCGACACCCGTCGAATCCTATTGCCTCCATTGCATCTCAAGCTTGGCTTTATGAAGCAATTTACTAAAGCTTTAGACAAAGAAGGCGAATGTTTCCAGTACATTGCATCCAAGTTTAAGCATTTGTCGGATGCTAAACTTAAAGAAGGCATATTTGTTGGGCCTGATATTAGAAAACTTATGAAAGACGATGATTTTGTAAAAACCATGACACCCGTACAAAAAGATGCTTGGATGAGCTTCAAAAGTGTCACAGACAATTTTTTAGGAAACTATCGAGATCCAAAGTACAAATCTATTGTATCTACGATGCTAACGAATTTCCAAAAATTAGGGTGCCTGATGAGTATGAAATTGCACTTTTTGTTTTCTCATTTAGACTACTTTCCTGAGAATAATGGCGCATTCAGCGAAGAAATGGGTGAACGCTTTCATCAGGATTTCAAACAAAAGGAGCGGCATTTTCAAGGTAGGTGGGATGAGCGGATGATGGCGGACTACTGCTGGTCTCTGCATAGACATAACGTATCGACTGTCTATAGGCGCAAGTCATATAAACGATCGTTTCAGGAGCAACGACAACGTTTTCATAAGAAGTCAAAGTGAGGTTCTTTATGTAAGACTAGCTGCTATATTACATCCGTCATTTTGTAACATATTGGGTGGGTCAGTAGGTATTCTGTACTTGGAATATTTGACTGCAGATTCGAGCTCGGAGAATCGGGAAACTTCCAAGTGACGACTTAAAAGACCATTTCCAAGATTTTGGTCAACTATGGCTATGGCCCTTGGCAACGATAGTCGCGATATTTGATCCTCCATTTTGAATTTGGAAATTCTGACTCCAGATTTGAGATCAGCGACCCCGAATACCCCCGCGTAACCGATCTCCAGAGCTTTTCCAGTGTTTTGGGTGACTTACTATGGATCGTGGTAATCATAACCGCCATTTTGGATCCGGCATTTTGAATACGGAAATTCTGACTCCAGATTTGAGATCATCGACCCTGAAAACCCCCGAGTAACCGATCTCCAGAGCTTTTCCGGGATTTTTTGTGACTTACTACGGATCGTGGTAATCATAGCCGCCATATTGGATCCGCCATTTTGAATTCGGAGATTCTGACTCCAGATTTGTGATCAGTGACCCCAAAAACTACCAGGTATGCATTTGCAAGCGGTTTGACAGCAATATCAGGAAGAGTTTGTTTATCCGAGTATAAACGGAACTATGGGATAGGATGTCTAGTAGATAAGAAACACTGATACATTACAGATTGAAAGCGATATATCTGGAGAAGGAAAAGTCGAATCGAAACAAGCAAAAATTAATTTTGAAGGGCAAGACTAGTACTTTCAGATGCCGCTGATCGTTTTGTATTAAAAAATCAGTTAGCGGCATAACATAACCTCAAAAACAGCCAAAAACGGTGATTTTTGCACTTTTAGGTTAGGATATCTCGAAAACCTGAGGTGATAGAGCAATTCTGAGGCCGGATTTGGATTCAGAGTGCCAAAAACCTTCGGAAAAGTATGGTCTGGTCTCTGGGTTATTGGTTCAGGAAAATTTTGTCGGCCTGTGTAATTAAGGAAAATCATAAAAATAGAGTAAACTTTAATAATATTTTATTAGCATTAAAAGAATTAAAAAGGATTATGAGCGAACGCAATGTATGCACGGCGAGTATAGCACTAACGGGCGATGGGTTAGATAAACTCCCGTGGTTACCAATGGAAAAAGCCATTAGAGAGAATTTTGATTGTGAGAAATACAAATTGCACCCGAAGAGGAACGCCCACTAATCATAAAAGAAGCTCACGAATCAACTACGGGGGGTCATAAAGGCATAGCTAAAACATACAAAACAATTAAAAAATCGTATTGTTGGAAAAGAATGAAAAAAGATGTTGAAAATTATATTAAATTTTGTAAAAGTTGTCAAGAAAATAAATTAGTTCGCGAAGAAACCAAAATGCTAATGATGATAACTGACACCCCTACGGAAACTTTTGAAATTATTGAAATAGATATCGTAGGCCCCTTGCATGAAACAACTAGCGGGCATAAATACATACTTACTATAATAGATTGCTTATCAAATTACGCATGCGCTATTCCTTTAGTAATCACAGAAGCAGCCATGATTTCCAGAGTAATATTATGAAAAAATTCGTTGAAATTTTTAAAATTAAGCAAATGCGTTCAACCGCTTTTCATTCGCAAACAATGGGATGTATTGAACGTAGTCATCATTCACTTATAGAATATTTACGGCATTTTGCCACTGTAGATGACTGGGATCAATGGCTCCCATACGTGATTTTTAGCTACAACACTAGTGTCCATTCGGCACCCCAAATGACTCCACACGAGATTGTATTCGGAAAATTAGCTAGAATACCTTCAGAATTTTCGGATGGAAAAATAAAACCAACTTACCATGAATATGTAGATAAATTAGCAAATAGATTAAAAGATACTCAAAAACTAGCGGCAATTAGACCATATATTGCCAAACAAAAATCTAAAGCACACTATGATCAAAAATTAAAAATTACTAACTTTAAGGTAGGAGATAAGGTATATTTGTTAAACGAACCGCGTAAAGGAAAACTTGACGAACATTATAAAGGTCCTTTCACCATCTCACATATATTTAACAATTTTAATGTAATCTTAGCTATAGGTACCGGAAATTCAGAATAGTTCATGCGAATAAGTTAAAATTGGCCTATCATAAATATAGCGATGAATAATAATTATATAATTTTGTATTGATTGGAATAAATAAATAAAGAAAAATATAAAGAGAGGTATAAGAGAGATGAAAGAGTTGAGGATACTCTCTGCCAAGGTGGGCCCACTACCTTTTCAGAGTTTTAATATATATATAAAATAAATTAGTAGGGCTATTCGCCGTTTGAATTGGTATATTCATCGCTAGAAACAAAAGGTACCCTCGACAAAATCCTACAAAAATGAAACCAGAGCTTACAGAGAATACTTAACACACAACAAATTTCAGTTTTCGCTTGACACGTTATATTTTTTTGAGCCATATTTAAACCTCACATACATCACATTGTTTCATCACATTTCAAATTTAGAAATAACTAATTTAATCTCGTTCCAAAATACCATTTCAATACCGTCGCTTTCCCGAATGGAAGTATATATATGCGTTTTTATGATTTTTACAGTTTTTCAGTTTGAAATCTCCTCTAGGGTATATTAAAATGACTTTCTTAAAATACGTTTAATTTCCTTTCAGTGTGACTTTTGGAGAAAAATCGAGGCGAACTTTACCACTGTAACCCCCACCTTGCGCAGTATTCCTCATTACACATCTAAAATTTGAGTACACATAGAGATCTTCATTTTTGCCAAGAAAACTCCGACATCCCCTAAGACTGCTCTTGAGAATTATTTTTTTTTTCAAAACCAGAAGCACCTATGGGAAATAGCTGTTTCAACAAATTAAAATTAATTACGTAAAAAAAAAAAATTTTTTACTAAAGATATACGCATGTGTGTATGTACGTGTATATAAAACGCAAAAACAAAAATATCCATTGGTTCTGGAATGGATGTATCATAAGATCCTCTGGGTCAATTGGTCGAAACCTCTCTTCTGAAAACATTCTACTAAGATAGACAGCATCGATTCTAAAATTATATAGGGTAGGTTGGTTCATGTGTGTATAGATATGGACGTGTATATATATATATATATATATATATATATATATATATATATATATATATATATATATATATATATATATATATATACATATGCAAGCAACAAAAGTATAAATATAGAAAGATGCATATGCGTGTATGACCGTGCATGTGTATGTGAATATATAAATAAATGTGTATATGTGTATATGTACATATGCGTGTGGAAAGGTAAGGAATAAAATAAAAAGAAACTAAAGAAGAATAAAACTTTATTTAGTACAAAAGTAAATAAACATTCATAATCATACGTAGTATTATGACATGTCAATCACAATAGGACCTAATGATATTTTGACATCTATTTGCATGTCAATCACAATAAAACTTAATAGTATTTGGCATCTACTTTCATGCCAATCACAGAAAGAAACCGGTAAAATATTCATACATTTACCTACATGTCAATTACAAATACTACTCGCTGCTTCTTATAAAAATAAATTTTTGGACATCTATTTACATGTCAACCACTGTAAGAAATGCAGTAAAATAAAATTGAAAAACCTTTGAATATACCGCTCTCTTTGTCTTTGGTAAATATTGTTGGGATGCAATGAGGATGCGATTAAAATTTAGAATTTTATTTTTCTAACAAAAAGAAATATAATAAATCAAACTAATATACCCCTTTAATAAAATATCCTTCTCATCCTAAAACAAATTTTTTTTTTCAAAACCCAGAACCAAATAAAAAAAAAGGAAAACACAATTTTCTTTTTTTTCATCACACCCTCATTGCATCTTGAACAAACACTTACCAAATATGAAAAAAAAAAAAACAAAAAAAAACCATATATAAAAAAAAAGGGAAAAGAAGAACCTTGCGTTCTGGAATATATATACGTATATAACTCCTAAGATTCCGGGACATCCTTAAAATTCGCATGTAACAATTCTTGCTGATGCCAATAATACTGACGTATACAAAATTTACATAGTAAGGGCTTATATTTTAGAGCATCACCTGAACACTCCCCACAGTCAAATTTCGCGAAACTATCATAATGTCCTACACAATGAACCAGAGTTGGCTTATAAACTTGAGTGAAGGGAGTGCAGCCACCGCAAAACCATCCTTCTGAGATGTCCTTAAGGGGTTATATCCCCCAAATTTTTTTGTTTCTTTCCATTTTTTTTTATTGGCTTAAATCTTGGCGACCGAGGAAGGTTGACCGGAAAGTTAATTGATGAACTTTCTATTTATTAAGGTGCTATCAAAGTGGCGGTTTTAGGAAGAGATTTGGACAGTTGAAATTAGAACGTGAGTAAATATTGCTTGCTTGGTCTCGACTATACTTCTCTTTTCTTCAGTGTGCAAACTTACTTGCGATTCTTGCACGTAAGATAGCGTACAGTGTTTGACTGTTCCAGAGCTTTTTTTTCTCACAGATTAAGACTTTGATAGTATCGTTTCTGCTGCTGGAGGATACTTTCTTTCTCCAAATACAAACTTTCCTCTTATTTTCGAATTCGTCTTTTCTGTTGCAGCAAATATGTGACTCTTCAACGATCTTGTCATTATCACAAGTTTTACCGAGTTTTTCAGTTTTAAAACTTTAATGTCAACATTGATGTTATCTTCAATAGAATCAGTTCCCCACAATATTTTTCTTTCTTTTGCAACGTGGCCATAGTGGAAACATGGTATTTGCCTAATATAGTTAGGACTTTGCCAAACTTTGACAAAATTTGTTGAAAGTAGCCGAGTTGAATAAGTTGGCAAATATTAGCAAAATTTGGCAAAAAATAGCAAATTATTCCCAGATGTAGCAAAGTTTGGCGAAAATTTGCTTCTCAAAAGAAATGTCATTTCTGACCACTGTTTTCAGACTTGACAAACTGGGACAAAATTAGACAAATTATGGATAAATTTGGCGAAATGTAGCGAATTATCACAAAATGAGACAGTTTGGCATTTAAAAAAGTTTTTATGAAAAATTCTTTTCCTGATACAGTCTCAGAATATGTCACTCTTTAGCAAAATCAGGCAGAATCAGGTGAATTCCAAATAAGTAAGGCAAAACACAGCAAGTTATCATAAGACGCAGCAAAGTTTGGCAAACAAAGCTTTCCAGGAAAATTCTGTTTCTCTCTAGTCTCAGAATACGGCACTGTTTACCGAAATTTGTTGAAATTGAACTGTTTTTGCTACATCTTGTTTGAACTGTCCCCATTTTGCTATATTTTGCTAGAACTTGCAAGAGTGTTCGAATCGACAAAATTAGGCAGCTTTATTGAAAAGTATACCAATGTTATCAAGGTTTGGCAAATTTTTGCACAATTTAGCCAACTTTTTGGCAGTAAAAATATTTCCACTGGCGTTACTTTTTATGTTGTTTTTGTTGTAATCAACATTTCTTTTGTAACGAAAATTTTTTTGAGAGATCTAATGCTTGCCATTCTTGGCATTTTGTCAACACGCCGTATTTGCTATATTATTAGACTGCTTTTTTACGGGTTTTACGAATTCTCGTCTCATTTGTTGAAACAAGTGCTCTCGAGAGATCTGCGCTTTAGTTTTAAGCTTCTTCCGTCAGATAAGGTTCGCTCATAAAAAAGAGCGCGACGAAAAGTTGATTTGCTCGAACAAGGGAGCATTTTCAAAAGAATTTTTTGGATAAAAGTGTGACTTCTTTCAAAAAAAGCACATGACGTTCAACGGAACTCATTTGAAAAGCGCACGCGGCATCGTACTTTCCAAGTTTCGGAATTGCAGCTTTCCGTGGCAACGCCGAAAAATACAAAGATTCATGGTACGATGTAATTTTTTAAACTAAGTACTTTCCAAGTTTATGAGTGAGTTAATTTTTGAAATTTTTTCTCTAAATACTACAAATTACATCCACCACTTTGATGAAAAACTCTTTCGTGATTTAAGGGAAAAAGATACCGATATTTTACCGAAAACATTTTCTTATCGAATTCAAAGGAACTCCAACGATGATCACCAGAGGAATTTTTGCTTTTGCGAAAAAAGTAAATTTTCACGGGAAACATCCTGAGCTTTATTTAACAAGCTTCACTGCTAGAACTATTTAGTTGAGAGAAAAATTAGCTTCAAGAACTAAATTTTTCAATTTGTCACATAGCGATTGATGAAATGCTTCTTCTCAAAACTTAAAAAGAAATAATAACGATTAATTTCCAGTCTTTTTTATTGCTAATCGTCCCTGCGGTCGAAATGAGCTTTATGTAAAAAGTTCTCTGCGTTGGCTTAATCAATCATTATTGTTGATCTTCTTCCTATTATTTTTTACACCTTTGCAAAGGCAAATACAGTGGAAAAATTGATTTTTACTACTCTGATCTATTTTACAGTCAATAAGACTGACACAATACTAATGACATCATGATTTTCAATTCTTAACCTCACGTTGAATGGTGATTTTAGTGAAAAGTCATTTGTTCTACCTCAATCGTATATTTTCCAACCAAAACGTTATTATTCAAAGCATTTAAAACCTGCACAAAAATTTTCTAATGAGAATATAATAAGAGAATAAATTCATCGATATTGGCGAGTTTCGCGGGTTCGTCGATTTCAGCGATTTTGCCGATAGTGACCCTGGGTGCGTCAGGACGACGGTGGTGACTCCGGGTGCATGAGGACGACAGTAATCATGTCCAGGTGGAACTTGATAAAATAATTTCAAAGTGAAGGATAATTTTTGGTCAGTTCATTTTCAACGTTGCCTTTAGTCTAAAAGTGCATCGACAAAATGATGTCGTCAGGCGCATGCGCACACTATAAAATCACAAACCCACCGAATTTTAAAACTTCAGAGGACTGTACACGTATACATAAGTATATATAAATAAATAAATAAATAAATAAATGAATGAATGAATAAATGGGTGGATGGATGGATGGATGGATGGATGGATGGATGGATGGATAGATGGATGTATGGATGGATGGATGGATGGATGGATGGATGGATGGATGGATGGATGGATGGATGGATTGATGGATGGATGGATGGATGTATGGATGGATGGATGGATGGATGGATGGATGGATGGATGGATGGATGGATGGATGGATGGATGGATGGATGGATGGATGGATGGATGGATGGATGGATATAAATAAATAAACAAATAAAAAAGGTAATAAATCTCGCGAAAATCAATAAAACACCCAAATATTTATATAAAAAATCGACTCGACTAGTAGTTACTAATACAAATCCAAAAACCCACATATATATATTTTTTTTATGAACCTCTTAGGCAATTTATGAAATAGAAGGGGGAGAAACAAACAAATGATATACACATCTCAAAACAAATAAATGAAAGCATTTATTTTCATATGGGAGGTAAGGTGTAATGTCCATTGGCCACAATGGGTGGAGAAATCCTAATTATTGTCAAACATCTGCCCATCACACTACAGCAATTGAGCAAAGTCAAGCGATGAGTGTGGAGTCCACCATAGTTTCCCATTGGCTGTCTCAAAGTTAAGCGGAGAGAGGGGAGCCAATAAGCATCAACTATAATGACTACGCAGTTAGCCTCAAGGACAACCGCCTCTTCAGCCAGCTATATAAGATGGGGCCACGACAGGGTCAGCATGCTCATTCTACTCGTCACTGACCACGCGAGCAGAATCTACAAAAGTCGTCACCATAGCTTTTGCTAAAAGTCAACTTTCGTTTATTGCATTTTATTATTACTTAATCATTAATTTATAAACTATTTGTCAGTCTTATAAGTGATTATTAACAAAGTCTTGTCATTTCAAATTTCCCGCTCAAGGTACACTTTAGTGTTTCGACGACTCTCGATCCCACCAAAAATCGATTATCGCTATCTCGAACGGGATAGGCGTAACAACACATACTTTGTCTTGGCGGTGGCGTGCTATGAGCTGCAATTGGCTATTTCAGAACCAGCGGAATGTATGTTTACATTTAAAGCACACATCTACTCGACTTTGAGTTTTCTCATTACTCTTCGACCATGTAAGTTTATTTATATCACTGTAACATTAAAATCATAACTTTAATGTAATTATTCGACTCTCGTAGTATAAAATATGTTTCGAAACTAGTGCGTAAGAAGATGATCTTTAACTCATGTGACTTTGACATGAGGTAAATAATCACCTTTCGCACCCGTATCGAAATATACGATTAATTATAATAATTTCTTTATTTTCTATAAAATTACTTCCATTATTTTCATTTCATGTTTATAATAATTAATTCATGATCCTGTAAAATAATTCCAATTGTTATTTCATGATTATAAAAATCAATTGATGATTTTTCTAAGAGGTTGTAGTTGAGTTTGATATTATAATAGCAAACTCCTATTTGAAATTTTTTTAGACATAATTTCTTTCAATTTGTGAACTATTAGAAGCTTACATTTCTCTGAGCAATAGCTTTATTCAATTTATAATAATTCAATATAATATTATTGTATTATGTACTATTTTCTTATAATTTTAAATCTCTTGCCTGAAAAAACCATGGGCATTAGAAATTATCACGGTGTGGTGTGAATTTCTTCACACATACAAATAGTTAATGTTTACGTTCACGTCTGGTAATGAGAGATACTCAGCGTGGTGCGAAATACGCCCCACAAAGAAATAGTAAATGTTTATAAATATTATCATCAAAAAGTATTATTACTTATATTATGTGAATGTTTGTAATTATAGAATGTTGCATAAAAATAAAAAAGTTCATTTTTAAGTATATTAAGTAGAATAACATAAAATTATTGGGTTGTATTTTTTATTTCTCTTAAAACTCATTAATAAAAAGTTTGTGAAAATAAAAAGATTTTTAAAACGTATGATTAATAATAATACATGTTAATAATAAAACAGTGCTAGTTTAATATAAAACATATTTCTAAGTTTTGTAATAAAAATAGCAGGAAAAATATGATTGACACGTCTTTTTTCTTTTACTTAGAAAAAGTCCGTCTTTTCAATATTGTTATTAAGGTTTCTCTATACAAACGATATAGTCAATCTGAAAAAATTACCTGCGATAGATTTTGATACGTAGATTGCTTTGAGTCTAGTACAGATTACTACTTTCTGAATTCAACGGGAACAATCATTGAAATTTGCAGCAGGTTGGTCGAGCTGTCATAATAAAACAAAACAAAGAAGCAAAGAAGCTACATTTTTACCTGTTAACTATATACGTTAGTTTTGTTTTACTACAAAAGCTCGATGAACCTGCACATTTTAATGATATTTCCCGGGGAATTTACAAAAAGCCGTGATTGTATATGATTATACTCGTATTCGCGCAATCTACGCATCGAAACTTATATCAGATAATTTTTTCAGATTGAAATTTTATTTCTCTACCGAGAGTTAGTGGCGCAACGGGACCAATCGTTTTCCCAATTTACTATATATAAAAGTTGACTATATCGTGTGTGTAGAGGGACCTTAATAAAATTTGACATATTTTGATTACTAATATATTTTGAAGAGTATTTCATAATAGGAAATGGTGGGTCAGTATAGGTCCAGCTGATCATGTATGTGGTTTTATTTTTTATTAAAGAGTAGTGTTACTTAAATACGTTCGTATAAAATTTGATTTTATCAACAATGATAGTTTACTTGCACACGATCTTAAAGGGATCCATACTGCCTCACCCTCTCCTAATAGTACTAAAGTCCCAAAATATTCATCAATCTTGATTTTTAGTAAATATAAGTAGCTCTTTAACACAATATTCATTAATCTTATTTTGCAAGTTTGTTCAAAAATTCATATTATTATTATAAAAAACAAAATTTATATTCTTTTATAGAAATGAATCTTTAATTTCACATCTTCAAACTTAGTCTTCTAAAACTTATACCATATATAATATTTTTCACTGTAAAAGTAGTAGAGTTTGTGTTTTATAAAATGCTTATTAAAATTTACATAGTGCTTATTTAATTTTTTATTATATTAGTATGAATCTTTAACCCCATTATCAATAAGATACATCAATGTTCTATAGAAACAACTGTTTCTACAAAAATCAGGTATTCGAAATCAACAATCGTTGATTAGTTTGAAACTTGGACCATATAAAATAAGTTTCATCGCAGAACTATTAAGAACTTGTACAATATGAAATATTTATTTATCCAGCAAGTGAGTATTACGTCGAATCGCAAAACGACTACAGTTATCCCCTCTTCTTATGCCCAAAGAGCTCGGAAATCAGACATGTGTTATAAAAAGTACGGTATACTCCATGGGGCAGAGGCTTTTTGCTCCCTTGTGTGATTGCAGTACTTGGCTTCGGATCGCTATGTGCACTCGCCTTCGGCTCATGCGCGCTCGCCTTAGCCCCGTTCTGCAAACTCACACGCAGGAACAAAAGGCTTCCTTCCGCCCCTTGGTACATAATATACTATTTTTTAATACATACACGAAAAAAGTCCTTTTCTACCCTACGGTAGAAAAGTACTTTGCTTCTCGCTGCCGAACTTTTCCTCCCGCTGTTTAATTTTTTCATGACTTTTGAAGAATGTTACAAATTTTGAAAAAGTAAAAACGGAAAATTTTGAAAAATATTAAAACGTTTGAAAATTTTTGAAAAATTTATATTGGATTTAATATTTTTATTTTTATTTGTGTAGTTGGCGACTCGTATTCCCAATCCTCCATCTGCTTTTCCTTGCATGAAAAAGGGCCTATTCATGCCCTTACACGGAGAGAAAAAGATAGTAACGATTACTATACTGGTATAGTAAATTGGGAATGATGAGTCGAGTTGGTAACCAGTACTATACAAATTGAGACTCAGTACTAAAAAAGTTAGTAATCAGTATACAGAATCCTTAATTTGTATAGTACTGATTACTAACTCCTCTCATCGTTTCCAATTTACTATATCAGTATAGTAATCATTATTATCCTTTTCTCTCCATGTATTAAAAAAACAAGGTGTTTAACAAGGGGAAAGTGGCTTTTTCAGACTCGGATTTTTTTTATCAAATACGTATAAGAAAATATAATTTAACCCGTAAAAACTTGTTTTAATATGTATAATTACTCTCTGATGAACTAGTTCATCGAAGCCCACTATTAGAAAAAAAAGTGATCCACGCGTATACTAAATTTTTGTATTTTTATGAAATTTTCAGGATATATTCTAGAAAATATTTAAAATAAAAGTGCTCGACATAAAAAATTTCAGTTTCATCTTCTACGCGACTTTATATCCCGTAATGTTTATTTTTTCCAGCATGGCGCAAAAAATTTATCAGATTTTTCATGCTTTTTGTTTATTACTAAAACCTTTATTATAAAATAAACTCATTTACTAAAACCGAACGTAACAAGGTTTATGGAATTTTGAAACACGTACCGGAATGAGAGACCTAGAATCAATTCATCGCCGGAGTTCACACCAGAATGACAAACGTCGCCGCGAAATCAGCCGTTGAGCCCGCCGCGAAACTCCCCGTTTCTCCGAAAAGGAAGTACCTATCGCGAGTGTTAACCGTAACGATTACTAGTACTCCGCTCATTATCAATCGATGCTGGATCAACATCACACAATGTCCTGATAAGGAAAAGCCATATCGAAAAACGTCTGTCGGCATAAACAACATTGATTTAATGATATTAAATAGTACAGAATAAAACATGGTATGTTTGTTAAATTAAAAAACAAATTTAATCAAAATTCCATTGCATAATTAGATATTGTCTTCTAAAGAAAACAATGATAGAACACTGGCGAATTAATTATATATCTGATTTATATTCTGAAGATCTCAATTTTAGGGGACAACTGGTATAAAAATCAATTAATAATCAAAACTAAAGTTACATACAATTTTTTACAAACTTAAATACCTTCGAATGTAAACTTCATAAACAATTGTATGTAACCTTTAACGTTTTGATTTTTTATGAATTTTTATAACGGCGACTCTGAAATTGTTCAAGGAGCAAAATGAGATCTTCAAAATGTAAATCTGATTAAAATATTTAGTCTCCGGTGTTTTATGAATGTTATGTTTAATTGATAATATGTAATTAAGCAACAATTGAATTTTATTAAAAAAAATTTTAGTTAAACAATTATACCTTGTTTTATTGTATATTAACTTTAATATCATTATAAGCAATTAAATGCCTGTAAAAATTAGTTCTATTTTATGACATTTCCGTGAACTATCTTAAATCTTTTTTACGGAATCTGTAGACTACAATAAAGGCATCCCCAGAGTTTTAAGAAATGTACAGGTCCAGAATCTGAATTACAAAGCCGAGAATCGAGCTCGTTCATTTGGCAAAGAGGTGGGTCTTTCGGTTGGTCACTTGACTTCTCCGAATTAGAAATAAATGAGGCAACACACTTTCTGAAATTGTTTATACCATTTCTGTATAATCAAAAAAATGTATTTCCAGAATTTTAAGTAACCAATTTGTTTAGTGTTAGTAAACAAATTATAGCAGCCTACTGCGACGATGATGCTGCAGACATTAGAACAACTTTTAAAATCTATAAATAAATAATATGTAATTGTCTTATACCTACAACCTACAAATTTTGAAAATTCTGGAAAGCAATTGAATGTTCATAAATAATTTCCATATTCTATACAACAAATTATGTGCATTTCAATTTTTGAAGTTAGCAAATGAATTGCATCAATATTTATTTTATAACATATTGAATTAAGAATTTTGGCGACATTAAATCGGATATGTATCTCTTAATCAATAAAGTCGCTTTATGAATTGCTGTAAAACATCCAGCCATCATTAAAAGACGATTCACTATTGGCATTTTGTTAATTAGTCATTTTTATTCCATTTGTAGTTTATTGAATAGTGGCGGCTTAGACTACTTATTGTTTAGCCCTATGTTTAAAAAGATTTCTCTTCTGCTACCTTTGTTGACTTCATCGTTATTATATTTTATTCAGTTTCGTGGGGTTATCAAAGACCCCGTGGTGGAAGACGCTATAACTGTAATGCACAAACTCGTACGAGGCCGTCGACCCATCTTTTCCATCTTGGGTATTAATTCCACCTCGGTTGATGGTCTGTACCTGAATTTCAAGGTCGGGAGCACTTTGGGAAAGAGCGCACGGATTAGCTCGGTCCTCAACCGGGTTTTTGTAAGAACTGCCTTTATAGTTTCCTCACTTTTTTTTCATTTTTCATGCTAATGCATTGAATTTTCTTATTTTACAGTCAGAGACTCCAAACTATGTTGCCCCAAATACCATCGAGGAAGCGGAGGCCCTCTTTGACTACGTCATCGAACAGGTGGGTCAGGGCAAGGCTTCCCCAGGTTATGGTATGAATGTGCCTAGGGATTCTGTGACGGTGACGTCTCTGCTTCAGGACGTACCCCTAAACATTGATCCCAGGCGAAATCATGATCTCGAGGAATCGCCTGGAATCAATGAGCCGACATACTTCTTAGCAGGTAAAGGTACCTTTACGGACATCCACCCTGGACTAGGGTGAATCATCCGCAAGAAAGATTTGGCTGTGCGTTCCCGACCAATATTACCCTGATGCCGCAGAGGTCTTCTCGAAGGCCGTCCAATATTTACGCGCTTTCGGATATCAATATCTATTCAGCTGGCGAGAGGGATGTCCTGCCCCACACTTCCACAAGAACATCGTCGTGACGACAAGACATACTCTAAAGTGTGTCTAGCGGCGAGATATACTTCGGAGTGTTCCTCGGTCTACGAGATATACTCCGGAGGGTTTCTCCATCGTTAAGAAATACTCTCAGAGGGTTTCTCGATAGACGAAAAATAATCCAGAGAGTGTCTAGCGTCGGGAGATACTCCGGAACATTCCTCGGTGTACAAGAAATACTAAGGAGTGTTTCTCAATCGTTGAGGAATACTCTCCGAGTGTTCCTCCATCGTTGAAAAATACTCTCAGAGGATTTCGCAATCGTTGAGAAATACTCTCAGAGGATTTCGCAATCATTGAGAAATACTATCAGAGAATTTCTCAATCGCCGAGAAATACTCTTAGAGGGATTCTTGATAGCTGATTGATACCCGAGATTGTGCGTGCCATCGAGAGCATCTCCGCAGCGAATCACATTCAAGATTGTTTCTCAATAGACGAGAAATACTCCTGAGAGTGTATATCGTCGATCGATTCTCCGACGAAATCATCGGTTTACGGGAAATACCCCCAAGTGTTTCGCAATCGTAGCGAAATACTCTCAGAGGGTTTCTCAATCGTTTAGAAATACAGACAGAGGGTTTTTTAATAATTGCGAAATACTCTTAGAGGGTTTTTCAATCGTTGAGAAATGCTCTCAGAGGGTTTATCATTCGATGAGAAATACTCTCAGAGGAGTTCTCATTCATTGAGAAATACTATCAGAGATTTTATCGATAGACGAGCAATACTCTGGAGAGTTAGGGTAGATAAGAGAATCTCTGGAGTGAATCGCATTCAAGAATGTTTCTGAATAGACGAGATATACTCCAGAGAGTTTTTATCGACGAGCGATACTCCGGAGTATTCCTCGGTCTAGGGGATATACTTCGGAGTGTTTCTCAATTGTTGACAAATACTCTCAGAGGGTATCCCGATAGACGAGAAATACTCTAGATCCCGTCTATCATTGAGAAACGACGATCGAAATCTACTCCGAATGTGTATGAACGATCCATAATGACTGTGATGATTTCTGAGAGAATGAATAATTAGTCGAGTTTATTGCGGTATCTGGCGGCTCTGGAGAAACGTTGCGCGGAACGTATAGCTAGCTCTCGTAAAAAAACGCTAGACCCAAAACTAGCTCTGTGTTTTTATTTGGCATGCACTACTTTCCTCTAAGTTCGAGAAAGACGGAAACACTCCGGAGTATTTCTTGTTGATAGACGCAAACCAAAATATTTCTCACATAGGCAGGTAGGTAGGTAGGTAGGTAGGTAGGTAGGTAGGTAGGTAGGTAGGTAGGTAGGTAGGTAGGTAGGTAGGTTTTTTTTTTTTTTTTCTTATAGAGAGAGAGGTTTAAGGCAAATCCATTATGGACCATGACATGATATAGTGAAGTACCACCGTATGTGAGACTCGCACTCACTAAACCTTCCAGTATACGCCAGGGTTTTTACGCCCCACCGCAACCGGATCCCCTCCGTTCACTTTTTGACCCTTAGTAAAGTGAACCGTGCCCTTTCTTCTGAGTTGACCTCCCCGCGGTACTACCGCCAAGCAATGCTTCGCGGGGGTCATTGGGCTCCTGCCCTCTTCTGTGAATGTGGTCGGCATCACTGATTCTCCCATTACCGTCATTAGTAGTCTTCCATGTTGTGTGCCTTCTACTTCTTACCGCATCGTCCGGTCGCCAGCTTCATTCAGCATCTCTCGTCTTTTTCTTCTTCCTTCTTCGTCTTTTCTGACCTTCTTAAGTATATCTGCTGCATAGTTGTTTACTGTGCACCATCCATCCTCCGAAGTCAGCATAGCCTCCATAATCGACTCAGGTGTTACTCTGGTCTGGAGATAGCTCTCAAGTTCTTCTCTTTCCTGTTGGTATCGTGAGCAGTCACAGAAGACATGCTCCGCATCCTCGTCAGCGTCCATACACACTGGGCAGTTTGGACGGTCTTCTAATTTGAATCGGTGCAGGTACGCCCGGAAGCATCCGTGCCCGGTCAAAAACTGTGTGAGGTGGTAATTTACTTCCCCATGTCTTCTTTCGGTCCAGCCCTCTATCCTTGGTATGAGGCGATGTGTCCATCGCCCCTTGCCACTGGAGTCCCATCTTTTTTGCCACTCAGTCAGTGTCTGCTTCTTCGCGGAATCCCAGATGTCCTTCTGAGTGTTGTCATTTTGTTGTCGCTTTGTCTCGAAGACATTCTTTCTCTCCATTGCTAGGAGGTCAATAGGCGGCATGCCTGCTATAATACAGGCAGCCTCATCTGATACCGTACGATAAGCAGACGCGACCCTAAGTGCACTTCGTCTGTATACAGTCGACAGCTTGTTTGCGTACGTTTTCACTAACATGGCATCTGCCCATATAGGAGCCCCGTACAACATAATCGATGTGATTACACTGACTAAGAGCAACCTTCTACCTTGCGTTGGCCCTCCTACATTTGGCATCAATCGAGATAAAGCAGCGCCAACTTTTGCTGCTTTATCACTCACCGTTTCAAGATGCTGCTTAAATGTAAGTCTTGCATCAATGGTAATGCCCAGCTACTTAATGGTTGGTTGAGAAACAATCTTGTGTCCATCCACTATTAGCGTTATTTTCTCCATTTTCTTCCTACTAGAAATAAGAAGAACTTCGGTTTTATGACTGGCCAATTCCAGTCCTGTCTCTGTCAGCCATTCGCGTATTATACGAATAGCCTCGTCAGCTATCTTTGTTATATCTTCTATGCTTTTCGCTACCACGACTAGTGCTATGTCATCAGCGAATCCTATCACTGTCGCCCCTTTGGGTAACTGTAGCCTTAGTACCCCATCGTACAAGCTGTTCCAAGTCGGTGAACCAAGCACTGATCCCTGGGGTACTCCTCCTGTTACTTCATAGGTCTTGGTGCCATTGTCAGTGTCATATAATAAGATTCTGTCCTTCAAGTAGTCGGACATCATCCTTCTTATATATAAAGGCACTTCTTGTTTACGAAATGCCTCGTGTATTTTGGTCCATTTGGCCGAGTTGAATGCATTTTTGACGTCCAGAGTGACGACAGCGCAATACTCCTTTGCTCCTCCTTTCCATCTCTTTCCCTCTATCGCTGCGCGCGCAGTGTCAATCACTATGTTCACTGCGTCTAGAGTTGATCGTTTCCTCCGAAAGCCGTATTGGTGTTCCGCAAGTCCCCCTTTTTCTTCTATTGCCTGATCCATTCTGACGCAAATTATGCGTTCCAGAATCTTGCCTGAGGTGTCCAGCATGCAGAGCGGTCTGTATGATGAAGCGTCCTCAGGTGGCTTCTTTCCCTTTGGTAGTAGCACAAGTCGTTGTCTCTTCCAGTCGGCGGGAAATATTCCCTCTTTTAGACATGTGTTGTACAAGTCTATGAAGATCTCTGGTTGGACGAATATAGCATGTTTTAATGCTATATTGGGAATGCCATCCAGGCCTGGAGCCTTGTTGTTTCCAACCCTCTTGCAAGCGCTTAGCAGTTCCTCCATTGTGACTGGAGGAATAGCTTCTTCGTTTGCATCTGATTCTATAACACACGGTTCGTCCCGTTGTGTGGGGAACAGTTTAGTCACTACTCGATCTAATAATTGTGGGCACTTGGGAGGGGGTGCGTAGCTTCCTTTGATCTTCTTCATTACTATTTTATAAGGTCTACCCCAGGGGTCTTTATTAACCTCGTCCTGTAATTCCTTCAGGCACCGTCGCTTATTGGTACGGATTGTCTTCTTAAGCTTTCGCTTAGCGTCCTTCATTTCCTGGTGGTAGGCATCTACTAATTCCTGGCCTCTTCCAGTTTTATAGTATTTCTTTCTTGCCCGCTGCTCCTGTCTCCTAGTCCGATGGCACTCGCTACGAGCGCTATCCGCCTCACTATTCCACCAGTATACTGGTGGTCGTCTTTGGTTGGGCACTCTTCTTGGCATAGCTGCGTCGCAGGCTCGGGTGATATTTTTCATCACCTGTTTAGCCTTGCTGTCCGCTGTCCCAAACAGTTGTATTTCCTCCAGTGCCAACAGAAACATCTCCTTATCATAGTCTTTCACTTTCCAACCGATTCTATTGGTCCTTGTACTCGCGCTGGAACCCTGCTTTGATCTTCCTATCTCCATAATTATGGCCTGGTGATCACTATTGGTGTAGTGCTCACTCACGATCCACGTGTCGACTGAGTCAATTAAACAGCTGCTAACATATGTCAGATCTACTATAGATCCTGTGTCCCCTCTTCTAAAAGTGTTGGTACAACCCTGATTAACTAGTACCAAATCTAGGAGTGCGAATGTTTCCAGCAGCACCCGTCCTCTTTGATTAGTCCTTTGGCTGGCCCACTCTACGGCCCATGCGTTAAAATCGCCTGCTATTATTACTGGCTTTCTTCCCGCCATATCCTGTACGAGTCGATCTAACAGTCTTTCGAACTGTTCAATTGGCGCATTAGGCGGGGCATAGCAGCTGTATACGTATATACCTGCTACCTTCGCCCGTACAAATCCTTCCTCACGAGTCATCATTTTTTCCTGGAAAGCTACGTCGCCACATGTCCAGATCGCTGCTTTGCCAGTGTCGTCCGTGTCCCATGATGGCTGGTCCAGATCTCTGTATTGTTCACATATAATGGCCACATCAACCTTCGTCTCTCGAACGTACTGGTTAAGTAGGTCCTGTGCTGTCTCGCAGTGATTTAGGTTTAACTGCACTATCTTCATTATATTTTTTTTTTTTCTTTTAACTCTTCTAATGCAGCTCTGTAGATAGGACATGTGTAGCTACCGGCTGCATGATCAGTTTTTCCTCCTGCGCTCCTTTCACAGCAGAGTACGCAATTTGGTTGATTCTTACACTCTCTTGCTTTATGGTCTATATTTCCACATTTGTAGCAGAGGTTACTTCGGTCCTGTGCTACCTTGCAACTTTTGGCGATATGTCCAAATCCTAGACACTTATAACTATATATAAAAGGTAGGTAGGTAGGTAGGTAGGTAGGTAGGTAGGTAGGTAGGTAGGTAGGTAGGTAGGTAGGTAGGTAGGTAGGTAGGTAGGTAGGTAGGTAGGTAGGTAGGTAGGTAGGTAGGTAGGTTTTTTTTTTTTTTTTTCTTATAGAGAGAGAGGTTTAAGGCAAATCCATTATGGACCATGACATGATATAGTGAAGTACCACCGTATGTGAGACTCGCACTCACTAAACCTTCCAGTATACGCCAGGGTTTTTACGCCCCACCGCAACCGGATCCCCTCCGTTCACTTTTTGACCCTTAGTAAAGTGAACCGTGCCCTTTCTTCTGAGTTGACCTCCCCGCGGTACTACCGCCAAGCAATGCTTCGCGGGGGTCATTGGGCTCCTGCCCTCTTCTGTGAATGTGGTCGGCATCACTGGTTCTCCCATTACCGTCATTAGTAGTCTTCTATGTTGTGTGCCTTCTACTTCTTACCGCATCGTCCGGTCGCCAGCTTCATTCAGCATCTCTCGTCTTTTTCTTCTTCCTTCTTCGTCTTTTCTGACCTTCTTAAGTATATCTGCTGCATAGTTGTTTACTGTGCACCATCCATCCTCCGAAGTCAGCATAGCCTCCATAATCGACTCAGGTGTTACTCTGGTCTGGAGATAGCTCTCAAGTTCTTCTCTTTCCTGTTGGTATCGTGAGCAGTCACAGAAGACATGTTCCGCATCCTCGTCAGCGTCCATACACACTGGGCAGTTTGGACGGTCTTCTAATTTGAATCGGTGCAGGTACGCCCGGAAGCATCCGTGCCCGGTCAAAAACTGTGTGAGGTAGTAATTTACTTCCCCATGTCTTCTTTCGGTCCAGCCCTCTATTCTTGGTATGAGGCGATGTGTCCATCGCCCCTTGCCACTGGAGTCCCATCTTTTTTGCCACTCAGTCAGTGTCTGCTTCTTCGCGGAATCCCAGATGTCCTTCTGAGTGTTGTCATTTTGTTGTCGCTTTGTCTCGAAGACATTCTTTCTCTCCATTGCTAGGAGGTCAATAGGCGGCATGCCTGCTATAATACAGGCAGCCTCATCTGATACCGTACGATAAGCAGACGCGACCCTAAGTGCACTTCGTCTGTATACAGTCGACAGCTTGTTTGCGTACGTTTTCACTAACATGGCATCTGCCCATATAGGAAAAAGAATCAACATACATTGAGAACAGATTAATGTAAAGGTGTAATGATTATTTACAAAAATAAATCACCTTCATCGTTTTCAAGACGCCCTCAAGCTGTAAAAAAAAATTTGATTGATTCAGCAACAGTCCTTCAAAGATGTGGTAAATGGGATTTATTTATTACAGAAACATGTAATCCCAAATGGAGAGAAATACTTGAAAACTTAGAAGAAAATGAAGAAGCTATGGCTGGACCAGATATTGTTGTAAAAGTTTTTTGTCAAAAAGGAAAAGAAATTATAGATGATGTTATTAAGAAAGGTGTTTTTGAAAAATACATCGCCAATACATACGTTATTGAGCTTCAAAAAAGAGGTCTATCGCATGTGCATATGCTACTTTTCTTAGATCCTGAAAGTAAAATTTATCATGCAGATCAAGTTGACTTGACTATCAGTACTGAAGTATCTAATATGAATGAAAATCCACGATTATTCTCTGCCGTAAAGCAATTCATGATACATGGACTTTGTAGTGATGATAATGTTAATTCACCATTTATGGATAACGAAAACAGAAAATGCTAAAAAAATTTTCCTAAGCAATTTAATGTGGTAATCAATTATAATACAACTGGTTATCTAATATATCGACGATGGAATGACGGTGCAAAAGTTTTATTTAAATGAATAACAAATAAAAAATACTATGCAGATAATAGATTTGTTGCTCCATATAATCTCTATTTATTATTAAAATTTAATTCTCGCATTAATGTTGAAGTTTGTTCGTCCAACCTTTATCGTACACAGTCCAGCGTATTCCTACATTTACCGAATCCAAACCCGTGTCCAAATCTTCTCTATACTATGCAGACAAACTTCATAAAACATAGAAATTATTTAAAAAAAAATTTTGATCGGTATTCTGCGATAGAGAAATTGTTGTAAAATCATCAGAAAATTTGTTCCTCTTTCTTTTACAAAAGTGCGGTTTTCTCCATTTATCGTTTTCCAATGATCAGCAAGCCTTATGCGCATATAATTACAATTAATTAATCTGAAACTTTAAGGATATCTTATTGAACTTATTCGCATTATAACCATGAACTTCGATTATTCAAAAAAATTATCAAGAGAGTATTGCCCATGAATAGAGTTAAAAATGTGTTTTTTAAGGTTACTTTTACAATGCAAATTTAATATAATTTTATTCTTCTTTATAATTGTGTTTTTAAAAATGTGGAGTTCACAGTTATGTGTGCTACAGGTGTTAGACATTACTTAATTTATTTCAAATGCTATACTTGCATTCCAATGCGCAAGGGCAGATTTAAAAAGACATCATTTTTCAATGAAAATTGATAGTTTTTCCTACATAACTATGGGTAAACAGTTTAAAAATTTATGAAAATTTACAAAAAGTTTACTTTTTATGTGACGAATATAATCACCAATTTAAAAAACTTTTATCATATAACCAGCAAATTTTTCAACATTTACTATAGGACTACCTTAAGGGGGCATAAGTTTATTAGATACTTGTAAATAATTAAAGTATTCACTTCTATATTTAATTAAACGATATGACCACTGGTGGTATAGTATATAAACAGCAACACGTCTCCGATCTTATCAGTCGATAAAACAGGTGTAATTTATACCAATTATTACCTCTTTAATCATATAATGGGACGCGCGTTAGTGCGTCATATATACGTGTACTTAGAGGTAAACGTGCGATGGAAGAAAGTAAGGTAACCATTTTCCCGAATGTGTCGGTTAATGACCGTTCAAAGGTGCATAGTTTATGGCATAAGCTGCTTATACCATACTCTGTCCACGTTTTGACTGTCATTAATCGGCACATTTGGAAAAATAGTTTGGCCCTCGGGTATATAACGCCACCGATCGCAGATAATTATCGAGCTCTTATATGTATTATTTTATGTTACTCACGCGTTAAATCTAGCGCACTTGTGTATAAGAATTAAGCTTAATAGTTTTAACCCTTTACTATCAAACTGAAATTTAGCCACGAAAGTTGCGTAATTTTTTCGTGCTTGTACCGTTAATAACTTTTTATGATATTTGTACTGCGCATACAATACAAGTTAAATATATTTTGAGAATGTTAACTTTTCTCTAGTGGAAACTATATCTGTTATTTTATGTAATATTTTGTAATTCTTTGTAATTTCTCGTAATTATGTGTAAATTTTTGTAAGTTTTTGTAATTTACTATAATTTTCCGCAATATACTGAAACATTCTGTAAGATTCTGTAATTTTCTGCAATTTTCTGCAATTTCTGTCTTAATTCGGACAATTTCACAAAAAATACAGTAAGTTACAGAAAATTACAATTAATTACAAAAAATTACAAAAATTTAGAGTAATTTACAGAAAATCACAGATTTTAAATTATTTTACAATTTAAATATTTTTAAATAAATAAAAAGTTTTGTATTTTTACATTATAATGTATTTAACCAAAAATTTGCGCATACAAGTCAACGACTCTAACCAGTATTTCACGCTTGTAATGCATATGTTACACTGAAAGAAGAGAATCGCTCTGACGACTAGATCCTCGCCAAGAAAGCAATACAAAGTTTGGATGTCATGGTAACGAGTCAGTATTACCACCACAGCTATACTGTTATAGTTAAGAGAGCAATATGTAAGTTGAAAAAAAAGAGATTATGATATAATTGTTATTTAATTACAATATTTAATACATCTATATGATTATAATCGGTTTTATATTCAAAGTATCTATTAATTTAAAAAAATAAAAAATAAAAATATAAATAAATCATATAATTAACTTTTTACATCATCATTATTAAATAAATTTTTAATAAATTATCTTAAAGAGGTAATAAATATAGATAAATGAAAAATATTTTATGTTTCAATATGTTGCTGGTAAGTAAAAACTCTTAATTTTTCATAGGTTAAGTTTCGTTGAATAGAATAATATTGTATCTGTAATCGATATAGTTAGCAAAATTTCTAACCGAAATATTTTTTGTTTACAAGTGTTACGTGGGGGAAAGAAAGGAGAAAGGGTACTACTCGCGTTATTTGCACGTACCACTTAAGGTACGTGATTCTTTGGTTGTTGGGGTGTACTGGAGAGAGAATGAACAAAACGAGAGTTCGGTTGATGGTTCTTTTATTGGGCTGATGTAAGAGAGAGATGGTGTGCGTGCGATTGCCCTGCTCAAGCCGAACTGGCGCGGGATGCGCTTGCTGCGCACGACGAATCCGCCGCGCCAAGCGCGTACTGCCTCAGCATTTTGGCTTTCTCATGCTTCGCTATCTCGTGGACACAGAACACCTGTGTCCGCAAGCACGGACGCAGGAATACGTCCGTGACACGTTAGTAGATCGTCCGTCGGCGCCACGGCGACGCAAAATATTTTTGTATAAAACAGTTACGTGGAATCATATGAAAACATGTAATGATGAAATGCTTGGAATTTCGAGGTTAAAATTTAAGTAAACAAATTTGTTGAATTTATTTATTTTGATAAATAAATTCAAGCAAATTTCGAATAAAATACAAATTTCTAAATTATAAAAATAAACCTTGAGATTTCGACTTTAAGTTTGAGATTTGGATAAAACAGGACTCTACAAATTTATCACAGCCAGCTACAGGTCCTGGTCAGTACTAACCCTAAATTAAATTAAAATATATATTCGAAAGTTCTGTGAGCCCATGTGAATCCACATGTAACATGAAATTCATAGTTAAAAGGTAAGAAATTGGAAATTATTAAAATATTAAAATTTATGTTGAAATGCTCAATAGAGCAAGACTTAAGCGCTAGTTAGAATCGCATTTAAATATGCATACAAATATGTTTGAGATTATACGTAGTTGAAAGTGCAAAATTCTGACGTAAAAACTGAAAATTAAACTTGGTGACAATTTGTCAATTTGAAATTTACATTAAATATTTAAACTTATTAATCGACACGGGTGTTGTACGTGTGCTGTTGTTTCAGTGTCTTCTTAGGCATATACAAAGGACGTGTGTGTCTCTCTCTCTCTTATACAACAAAATTACTCTTAGATATACAACAAAATTATTCTAAAAGCGTACTCACACTTGAAGTGAGGTATTATTGAACAGTTATACAGTAAAAGTTATAAATCGAATGTGCACTGTAATGTCAGTGTTACTTGTCATTATTATGATACAATTAAAATGTCGTTGTTACGATGCAATTTAGAGGCTGTTTGCCATCTCAGCTGCCTGGCCGGGGAAAGGGGAAGGTGATTAAAACCTCTCCTCGCAGCTCTGCTGCAGCTTGATGTCGTCCGTCGGTGCGGGCAGTGGGGAGAATCTCCACCCTCTGCACCTCTGCTGTAACTAGGCAGGTAACAGCGCGTTCCTGGGGTCTACCGCTACCGTTATCGGTCGCTCGGTATAGCACAGCCTCGGTGTGTCTGCGGCTCGTTCGGGCGAGTGCAATCTCGCAATCTCGAACGTTTGCATCCGAATGGCACCTGTCTCCTCTCGATTCGCTGTACCTGAAACTTTTCTGCATCAATTAGAGCAACGTGACCCCCCGGGAAAGATGCATACACTTATTAACAGTGCTATCACGATGAAACCTATAGTTGCGTATGAGAAGGTCATGGTTGTACTCTGCACTAAGCTGATACTATCGCCCAGCGACCTATACTCAGACAGGGCCTTCGCTTTCTGCAAGATTTCGCCGAAGATCGTTCCGGATTTTAAAGATTCGATGTGAATGCCGTGTAGGTTCCTTGCTTTTTTATTCATGTCTTCGTTGACTGCACTATCTATTATGACAATAATTTTGGCTAATTCAACCAAGATTATTGCGCCGCACATGCAGGATTTAACATTAATTTTATTCGAGGGTTGAAAGAAATTGTACACGGGGATTTAGGATAATACTGTGAACACTTGTGGTTTATTCGATTCTACTTACAAAAGTTGAGCGCCAGCTGCTCGAATTCGCAGCACGATTTTACAATTTCTCTATTGATATAATACATCTACTTATACTATAAATTAGCTACGGTGAGCACGCGGTATGGTGGGCAACGGTAAATGTGCGGGATGGGAAGAAGCTACTCCTCACGGACGCGAATTCAAATGATTTCCGGCGACGAAATACACGAGGAAAAGGCGGCGACGCGACGCTCGACACGCACGCGGCGCAAGCTTTACAAAATTATTAGCCGAATATAAGTATATATATAATTATGTTCCCGCACTAAGCACGAAAGTATTCTGTGCAACTTACTCTTTAACGAGAATCTGATGTGGCCTTCTTCGATGACACAGGTTGGTAGGCTCACACAATAGACGAATAATCTAAGTCTCAGTAATCCCCACGAGATGTTCTTTGGTATCGGTATTCGTACGGAGCTATTGTCGAAAAAACGAAGCGTCGGTGTACGTAGCTCAGTACGAAGTGGACTCATCGTCCTTCGTCACTGCGGCGCTCAAGTTTCGGTAGTGTGGACAGAGCCCGCCTGAGGGCGCAGTGCATGCTTTGGCGAGGGAGAAAGAGAAGTGCGAAGGAGGAAAGGGAAGCGTCTGCTCGCGGTGACGTCATGCTATGTGGCATGCGGCCGACGGCCTGCGGACGGTGTTGGAGAGGACGAAGAAGGACGAGGGGCCAGGGCGAGGAAGTGCGACGAGGGATGCAGCAGGAAGGATATCTGGGCAATAGTGCCGACGAAGAGGCACGATGGCGAGAGTTGCAGAACCCCGGACGGCGTACTTGCAGCAGGAGCAGTGGGCACGATTAACCTCGAAGAGGTTATGTTTATATGCAGCTTCCCACTGCGTTCACCCACTGCCTTTATTATCAGGTGAGATCAGTGTTTGGTGTGTGACTGTAATCCCCCTTTACTAATGCTGTGTTGTTTCCAGGTGTCTGGCGAGTGCTTCGGAGGCTGTTGCTGCTGCTGTTATGGGGGAGCGGCCCACGAATTGAGCTACACGAATTGAGCTACATTGCTGTATCTGCGGGACCACCCTGCCTCTGAAAACCCTCCAGACCAGGTAAACGGGTTCCAATTTGATGTACATGTCTGCTGCAGACTAATTCTTGTTTATATTTTCTAGGATGTATGCTGCAGGCCTCCTTCACGTCTAGAGAAGCAGCCGCTCCACCCAAGGTGGATCTATCCATGCCTTTCAAGGTGTACAATCAGGTGGGTATCATTCCAATACTATTCTACTTCTCTTCCCAGTTTCTAATCTTTTGTGTGTTTCCTTAGGTTGGTTCTAGGGGACAGGAGTAAGGAGAGGAGACGCCAGGGCATGCTCAGCGTACCCCAGCCGAGGTCAGCCAGCTTCCACCTATGCGAGGCTTAATGGGATGGCAGCTGCGCGTCTTCTTCAGCTGCTTCAGGGCATGAGAGCTCGCTTGCTCTGTGTCGTCCAGTGGGATAGTGCATGTGTATGTGTACGTGTATAGTGAGTGAGATGGGTAAGTAATGTGATATCGTTCACATTGTGTAACACGCACAAAATGTGGTGTTACAAACTCCCCCCTACTAAAACAAAGCGCGGTTACGCGGTTCGCGGTTTACTAGGGGCGTGCTCACTCGGTACGCAACTAACTAACTTATGTGCTAACCTAATCTATGCTAACTATTCGTGCTTTATGCTTCTAACTAGATAAATACTTAACCTACGCAAAATGTATAATTTAGCTTAAATACTTCATTTAGTCTCATTTCTTCTCGTTCTCTTGTTGAATACGACCTGTAAGTATTCCTTAGGCGCTATGATACATTTAAATACCGATAATTACTTACATCATGCTGTACACGTGGTTAAATCGTCGGTAGTACGGTTGAGTCTTAAAAAAACTAATAACATAGATATATACAAAGTTATTCTTATCAACTAAATTCTTAAAGTCTAGATGTCCTAACTTAGTAAGGGACACTTCACACTTGTGCTTAGTAGAGTAATATTCTATATAATCGTGAATACCAAATTTTTGTGCATGTAGCTGGCACTAAGGTACATGCCGATTTTACTACTAGTTACTTTTATCCAGTGAGTGAATGCTCGGTGCGTTCGCGTAACGAACCCATACCCTAATATACGATTGAAGTCCTTTAGCGAGGTAGTTAGGATCAGTCTTGGCAATCACATCTGTCAGTTTTTTTTTATATATATACCTTAATTTACTTTATACCACATTATACCATTTTATACCATGTACTCCATTTTACGTATGCACAATCCCTTACATTTCTAGGTTACGAAGTATGATTGCAATATTTACAAAGAAGGTTCGGTATTACGATAGGGGAGAACTAGTTTGGTAGGGCATTATTGCCGATAAAGAAAAAATAACAGGGTTGGTACTTCGATGACAGGTGTTCGGTATTGTCGATAGGAGGGAATCCGTATTGCGGAAGGAAGGGGGTTGGTATTTCGATAAAAGATGTTCGGTATTGGCGATAGGAGGGGATCCGTATTTCGGAAGGGGGAAAGGTTGGTATTTCGATAGGAGGGGATCAGTATTGCGAAAGGGGGGAAAGGTTGGTATTTCGATAAAAGGTGTTCGGTATTGGCGATAGGAGGGGATCCGTATTTCGGAAGGGGAAAGGTTCGTATTTCGATAAAGGGTGTTCGGTATCGGCGATAGGAGGGTCCGACGACCTCCGATAGTCCGACGGTGGTGGTTCCGTGCACCGTAGGCAGGTGTGCACGTCGACATTTGGTTGGCCAGATCGGAAGCAGAACTTATATTCCCTCCGGCTTTTACAATGCGAATATCTATGATCTTCCTTCTTACAATTCCAGCAGGACCCTTGCGAAGAGACGGAGGCAGTATCATCCGATCGGTATGGAGTTGGAGGCTGGATCTTTAAGTCCATCAAGCTGGGAATGGTCTTCCCCCCGACGAACGAGGTCGGTGCGAGTGGTATCGGCCTGTATCGCTCTCCCCTAACGAAATTAATCGGGCCCATCGCATATATAGGGTGTACCGACTCTACCCCGACTCGTTCTCTGAGGCTCCGCCCTCTCTCAATTAGCATTTCCCTTTCCGACTTCGTCTGGGTCGTAGCCATCTTAGTTAAGGTAATTGAGTCCCCCGTTGTAATGCGCACTTGTTCCCCGTGCGGGTCGCTTACCACATTAATGATGGGGTGAGTTTTAGACCTTTTTGGTTTTGCCGGTCTACGATAGGAGGGGTGGTTGGATGGGGATCGGACGGTAGGGGATAATATTTAAGCCAATCACCGCGGGCGGGGATGTCCCCCCCCCCCGGGAGCGAAGCCGCGACCCCGCGGTCTAGAAGAGGTTCTACTAATGCGGCTGAGACAACCATTTGCGAGTTATCGGTTGCAATACGAGATTTTGCGAAGTTTGTAGCGACGCTTTCGAATATTTTAAAAGAATGGCGAAACTTACAAAAAGAACACGTATTAACGTCCGCGTCTTTCTTCCCACAACGATAACAAAATCGTTTATCACGTGGTTCTTTGCAATCACGATAACAATGTCCCGAACATTTACAATTCCAACATACACGGTCAGTTTTATTGCGAGTGACTGCCGATGCGGGCTCTGATTTCCGTGACGAATCTGCAGAGTTTTCCCGATCGCTTGTCTTCGAATTTGTCCGCTTAGCGGTGTTATTTTTATGCTTTGAAGGCGGTAAACATTGAACCGACACTCGCTCAGGCTTCCGAGGCGAAGGCTGAGTTCCCGACGGTGTACTCATGTTTACCGGTACCGTAATGGTCTTTCTTACCGGGGAGTGTCCTATCTTTTTATTTCGAGGTGGGTTGCAGTTAGGACAGTTGGAAATTATGACTCTTAGGTGGCCACATTTGTAGCATAAAATCCCAGATTTATTAGGGCAGAACTTTGTCTGGTGTCGGGTAAGGTGACAGGCCCAGCAAGCATATAAAGATTTGCTATACGCCGGTTTGCCTATGTACAATGAGTTCGACGAATTCGAATTATTCTTACAATTTTGGTAAGAAATTAATTTTTCTGCTGGTGATTTCCAGGAAAAGGATTTGACTTCCCGAGTTTTCGAAGTTCTATTCGAATGACTCCATGTCAATCGATCTAACATTCGCGATTCATTCGGGATTTTACGAGTTCTGATCGACGATTTACGATTGATGGTTTCGAGTGATTCATTCGTCAATGAATCAACAATACGATGATTTTTCGGGCTACGAACCCGCTGTTCCGAAAGTGAGCAGTTGGGTGTGTTGCATTTTCGATTTTCGGATCTTTCAGCTAATTTCGATTCTACTATGTTCGAGTTTTTATTATTCGAAGACCGATATGATTGTTCCGACGATGAAAAATCCGACTTGCGGGCACTATTCAAAGTTTTCGATGAATTTTTCAAACGTTTAGTCCGATTCGAGTTACGATCACTGCTTACAGGTTCTTTCGAACGATATGTTGCAGATTTACTCGCGGTAGCTACGATTGGGAAATTTTCCGTAACTCCGTCTGCGATTCCGTAACCTGGGAGTGTGGAAAGTTGATTCGACTGCGATTTGTTTAACGCAGTTGTATTTTGAGCTTCGAAGTTGTTCACAGCCGATGAACAATGCTCTACTGTAGTTTCCTCCGAAGTGAGAACCGACGATTTCTCTTCACTCTTTCCTAATGAATTCGAATTTTCGGGGGTAGATGCCGATAAAATTGTTGTCGCTAATTCCACAGAAGAATCAATTGCGAAAGTCGCGCGGGATACCGACGAATTTTCATTCTCCCTCTTATCAACTGCGTTAGGAGATACCGTTAGATCCGGCGGAGGTGGTTCGATGACTAGCGACGACAATGGTCCTTGTGCGGGATACGATTCGAGACGTTTTTGCAATTCGAAGGGGTTCTGTTGTCCGGTAATTTGCGATATGGGGGAATAATACTGTTGTGGGTGGAGATTAGGAAATGGTACAGCGGTGCGGTAAGTATTTGATGCGATACTGTACGTTGGGGTTTCGGGTATTGTGCTGTATTGTGGTGTATAATAGTTACATTGTTGTGGGCAAGGAGGAGTTTGTATGCTAGGGTTTTGTGTATGAAGATTTTGTGTAGTAGTGTCGGATTGTATTGATATGGGGTGTGTGGGTTGTGCGATAGGGGCGTGTTGTACTTGTAAAGGTTGTGAGGTTTGTACTGTAGTGTAGGTTGGTATTTGTGGGGTAAGTGTAGGTTGTGGGGCGAAGCATCTATATGGTTCCATTAGGTGGATCGGTATTTGCGAGACATTATCAGATTGTACAGCCGGTTTTTGCTCAATTGTTTCTCCGATATGATTTTTAATTGCTTTAATCTCGCAACTCGTATCAACAACGTTATTTTGAGCTTTTGTCGAGATTTCAACTAATCGATTAAGTATCTCGACGTAAGTCCCTTCTGTACTAATCTGAAAATATTTCGCGCTATTCGAAAGAGTATTTATATTATATATTGCGAATACAGATCGTACAATCTCTTGTTTGTTCGCGACATTAGACAAATATCCTTGCATCGAGTTAGAATTAAGACATAAACAAGGTTTTTCTTTACATGTGATTTGATCATCATGGCACGGAACCCATGGCACAACATTAGATCCAAAAATCAATTTAAGCTGATATCTAACTACTCGATCCAGTATCTCGTTATTGGTTCCTAATGTACTAATTTTGTTTATATTGGCATGACGCAATACATAATCTAATCCACGAGTTGAGTAAAGGAGTTCGACATTTGCTTTTCTAGCCACTATCGCTTCCTCGAGAACTTTCAATTGGTCAACCGTAGACATTTTAAGGTAAAGGGATGTTACGTTTCTTTAATTCGAAGTTAGCATGACTGACTTTAGCTCACTTTTGCTTGCTCACTAGAAAGTGCGATTTGGTATTACAAAAGGTATATAAGAGAAAAAAAAAAAAAATATTAAAAAAAACTTAATCACAGATGTAATGTTGCAGAGAGTACAAAAAAATGAATAAGCGAAAGCAAGGAACAATAGGAAAAATAAATTTTTAATAAGCAGTGTGTAAAGCAACCAAAAGTTGAAGCGAAGTATTACGATTGTCTAAGCGTAAGCGGGTATGAGGTATGCAAGCAGGAATATATTGGGTAAAAAGGTAGATGGTGGGTTTCGATCAAATGCGATATTGGGTGAAGGGGTTCAAAAACTAATGCTACGAAGAAAATTCGAGTTGTTTTCCTAAAAAAAATTCTTTTACGAGGAAAAAAAATAAAAAAATTTTACTTTCTTATGATTTTGATATAAATAAAAAACAATAAATATTACTAGGAGTTTTTTCTTTAAATAGACAAAAATAAATCCAGACGAACTTTATTAATTTAAGATATTTAACAACAACCACAATGATAATCTTTATGTTCGTACAAATTCTCAACTTAATATTATTTAAGAAATCTGGAACTTTTTGTTAAGTGGGATTGAAGATGCGAACAAACGAAAAAATTTTACAATGGGATTGAAGATGCGAACAAACAAATAAATAATATAATTAACAAGCAAAAGCAAGGTCGCTAAGCGGAAATTCCATACAAGTATTTCTGCGTGCATGCGGTAGGGATACACAAGGTAAAACTCAACTACTGGCAATTTGTAGTCGGGTGGGGATCGATAGGGTCTCGTGATGTTGTTTACGTTCGATATAGGGAATGTGTGTTCGATAGGTGGAATATTACTAATTCAAAATAATATTGTACACTTATTTTAACGAAGGTGGTTAATTTAAGCTAGCGTTGTTCACAAAAAAAAATAAAAATGTATTGCAAAATTAAAGAATATTGCAAATGTAATATAGGGTTGCTAACTAATTACGAAATATAAAAAAAAATTGTAGGTAATAACAAAAAAACAAAATGATCAAAGTTTTAATTTAAATTTACAATTAATTACCATGAAAGCAGAAAATTTTATAATTCCTTTAGTCAGGTCCAAATAGTAAATTAAACTTTTATACGAAATATTTATTCAACTATACGAGGTAAATAGAAAATATTTATACTAAATATTTATTCGACTATACGAGGTAAATAGAAAATATTTATACTAAATATTTATTCGATTATACGAGGTAACGAGAAAATATTTATAGTAAATATTTATTTCGAATTTTAATACGAATATTTACTACAAATAATATACTATACAAATTTCAATTTCCAAGATTTTGAACTCAATATTAGAAAAAAGTTTTATACGAAATTTTATACAAAGTTTTATACGAAATTTTGTACTATTCGTAACAAAATGAACAAAATTTATCGAAGGGGAAAACTATTCACTTATTTTTGATAAATCCACTTTGCAACGATTAAATCACTATAGTGATTATAGGATTCATGGGAAATAGGTGTAAAATGTTATTGATCGGAAGGTCGGAGTTTATTGTAGCGATAGGCGGAGAAAATAAATATTATATATTACAAAATTGTGCATAAAATACATAAAATAGGGTACATGTGCGTAAAATATAAAATTATGAACATATAATAGTAATAAAAATGTTACCTTTTGTTTTCGAGTGAGTGAGGTTTCTTAACTTTATGCTTTTATTCAAGTTCCAGAAAATTTTTTGTAATGTCGTGGCAATTTACGAATATATTATCATTATACGAATGTACTATTATTATGTGAATATACTATTATTATAAGAATATACTAGTATTGTGTGAATATACTATTATTATATGAATATACTAGTATTATGTGAATATGCTATTATTATAAGAATATACTAGTATTGTGTGAATATACTATTATTATAGTAATGATTATTAATATTAATTTATTAAATTTATGTTGTGAATATTCTAATTTAAAATAAAAATAAAAATAAAAGTATCTATTTAACGTCTATTTAATTGAAAATAATTTCCACTGCGTGTATTTATAAGAAAAATGTATTTAAATCTGAATATAATTGCTCCAGTTATGTACCATTGCTAATCACATTTACTAATTTCTGTAAATATTTTTCATCAAAACAAAATTTTATTTGTTATACTATTATTTAAAATCGTTAAACATATGGAATAACAATTGAGTCACAAAAAGATTTTAAATAAACTGATTTTTTTTTTTAAAATGTTGAAGTAGATTGTAGAGTCTATACTGTATTTAATGAACACGTGTTGCCAAAACTTATTTTCAACTATCTTCTAAAATTATCGTTTTGATATTACACAAAATTTTTCGAAATTGTTGATAATTATCACGAATTTTATTTAAATATTTTTCAAAATTAATACTCGAAGAAAATTTTTCGAAACTTCACCACGCACTCACTCACTGTTTATTACACTAAATTTTGTATTTATACAATCCTAATTATTTAGGATATACGTATAAATTTTGGGGATATATTTTATTGTATTTAAGCCAATGTGCAAAATGCAAAATAATCAGCATAAATTATTAATGCCAAGTAATGCTAGCGTGGCCTGCCGCCTGACGCCAACGAAAAAAGATGGCTGCCTGCGAGACTATCTCGCTGCGCACATGCAAAAATGGCCAGCTACAAGCCCTCGCGGCGTTGTCAAGGTCTCGCCGCGGCCGCGTGTATATCACTCGCTAAAATTCCAACTATATATTACAGGTGCCACTATATGTTTAAATGGGAAGAAGCTACTCCTCACGGACGCGAATTCAAATGATTTCCGGCGACGAAATACACGAGGAAAAGGCGGCGACGCGACGCTCGACACGCACGCGGCGCAAGCTTTACAAAATTATTAGCCGAATATAAGTATATATATAATTATGTTCCCGCACTAAGCACGAAAGTATTCTGTGCAACTTACTCTTTAACGAGAATCTGATGTGGCCTTCTTCGATGACACAGGTTGGTAGGCTCACACAATAGACGAATAATCTAAGTCTCAGTAATCCCCACGAGATGTTCTTTGGTATCGGTATTCGTACGGAGCTATTGTCGAAAAAACGAAGCGTCGGTGTACGTAGCTCAGTACGAAGTGGACTCATCGTCCTTCGTCACTGCGGCGCTCAAGTTTCGGTAGTGTGGACAGAGCCCGCCTGAGGGCGCAGTGCATGCTTTGGCGAGGGAGAAAGAGAAGTGCGAAGGAGGAAAGGGAAGCGTCTGCTCGCGGTGACGTCATGCTATGTGGCATGCGGCCGACGGCCTGCGGACGGTGTTGGAGAGGACGAAGAAGGACGAGGGGCCAGGGCGAGGAAGTCCGACGAGGGATGCAGCAGGAAGGATATCTGGGCAATAGTGCCGACGAAGGGGCACGATGGCGAGAGTTGCAGAACCCCGGACGGCGTACTTGCAGCAGGAGCAGTGGGCACGATTAACCTCGAAGAGGTTATGTTTATATGCAGCTTCCCACTGCGTTCACCCACTGCCTTTATTATCAGGTGAGATCAGTGTTTGGTGTGTGACTGTAATCCTCCTTTACTAATGTTGTGTTGTTTCCAGGTGTCTGGCGAGTGCTTCGGAGGCTGTTGCTGCTGCTGTTATGGGGGGCGGCGCACGAGTTGAGCTACATTGCTGTATCTGCGGGACCACCCTGCCTCTGCAAACCCTCCAGACCAGGTAAGCGGGTTCCAATTTGATGTACATGTCTGCTGTAGACTAATTCTTGTTTATATTTTCTAGGATGTATGCTGCAGGCCTCCTTCATGTATCAGATAGTGTATGTATATGTGTACGTGTATAGTGAGTCAGATGGATAAGTAATGTGATATCGTTCACATTGTGTAACACGCACAAAATGTGGTGTTACACTATGAAGCTAGATAAATTCCGAACGCTCGAAAAATTGGCCAAGATTGTGTGTACGTCTAAATTTATCCTTGCGAATGCTATCTTTGACGACAGCATTCTAAATTCTCTCGCTGCCGAGATCCTCGCATTACTCGTGTATGATGTGCATCGCGGCTTTAACCTCAGTATACCTATACCATTAATTTCGTATGTACTTTGCGCTGCCCTGTGACATTGTACAAAGATAATTTCCGAGCTAGAAGTTGAAAAAACCCATGAATTGGTTTCGTGCAAGCGCATCCAATATGTATCATTCAGCTGCGTGATCTTTATATTGCAATCCGCAATGTTTAATGTCTTGTCATCTACCGAGAATTTGATCCCGCACGGGGCGCTTCTTTTAATTTCCCTAACGGGCTCTGTGTTTTTACATACGTGCAGATCGTCAAGCCTCTTGCATTTACTTAAATTTTCTGCCGAAATTGGCATATACACCTTCTTAGCTGAGCTTATCGCAAAATAGTGTGGCTCAGGCCAGATATAAGCAAATGTCTCCGTGTTATTTAAGGAGTATTGCCTATTCGGAATTGCAGATGCCTTATACAAGACGAAGTCCTGCAATTCTAGCAAAGGTATAGATAAGTGGTATACCAATTGAAAGTTTGAAAAAAGTATCGAGAGATCTAAAACTCTCACAATTTCCATGATTGACGTGGGCTTATCAGTCACCGGAAATCGTGCGTCAATGACCGTGTCTTTTGCCAGCGACGCGGAATTTTTTATTAAGCTCGGTGGCATGAAACGCGCGTGTAAAATGCCTTGGGATGCAAACAAGATTACTTCCGTAATGATTTCCGTTTCTAGTTTGTGTTGCAAAATGCCTTCATTTAGCATTCCTACGGCCAAGTTCATCATAATGACTTGCCTATTATAGTCTTGAGAAGTAAAAATATTTTTCATTAAAATTTCTAGATTCGACATCTTACTATCCGTAATGTCAAATCGCGCACTTGTTAATTCTGTTAGATTGGCCAGCAATTTGGCCGTTTGTCTGGTGTAGTTTGAAACACAGTTAATTACATTTTTAACTAATCTTGCGCATGACGGGGAGAATCGATCTGCGACCTCGCGATCCCGCTGTTGCTTTACGTTCCGATACTAAATCTATAATTCTTTCTGTTTGTTTTAACGCGTCTTGTATTTGTTCAAATGCGTTATTCAAAATTTCCTTATATCTACATCCGTTCAAAATAAAAATTAAAAATTGATACGTTCGTGGGATCGCCAAAAGAAAAATTATAAAAAAAGAAAAGGGCTAACCTCGCTTTCTGCCACGCTCCTAGATTTGCATGTTCAAATGTAGGGGTGGGTCCTTCACGGCTCAGGCCCTTTTCAACTTGTCAAGATTGACAATTTTAATTATGCCGCCATTTTTTATTTTGGCCTTCTTGAGATCATGATTTATTTTAATTATCTCATAAGGGCCTTCATAATCCTTATCATATTTGCCCTTTTGAGGCTCCTTTAATCTATAGACAATTTCTCCGTCCCTGAAATGCAGAACGTTGATCGTAATAGTATTTCGATCTGTACTTCGCTTGTACTAAATTCAATGCTGCTTGAGTTTGCATTGTGGAGAGGTTGTGTATTAAATCTAAGATGTATTCCCCATAAGTCAGGAGCTGCTCCCTCGGGGGAAAACTAGAGGGTGTTCTCGCTTTTTGTCCAAACACCAGCTCGAAGGGCGTGAAATCTGAAGAGTCGTGCCGCGTGCAGTTATATGCATGCTGACATATAGGCACCTATTCGCTCCATTTGTCAACTTTTTCTATGTATTTTTTCAAATACTCGGTTAGAGTGTGGTACATACGCTCGATAGCGCCATTCGATTGGGGGTGGTAAGCCGTAGTACAGTATTTGTCTATTCTGTAAATATGCGCAAACGCATTAAGCATTTTATTCAGAAAGTGCGTCCCTTGATCCGACAATAGGGCCGTTGGAGGGCCAAAGTAACATATAACTTTGTCAGTAAATGCCCGAAACACCTCTAGCGCCGTGGCCTTTTTGACTGGGATAAGGATGCAAAACTTAGTTAGACAGTCCTGTACCGTAAGTATGTACTTAAAGCCTTCCGGCGAGTCCTTGAGAGGGCCGTAAAAATCTATGCTTAAATTCTGAAACGGTCTGGACGGTGTATCTGTGATTACAAGGGGCAACAGTGTCTATATGCGCACTAGCTTATTCGTCTGACAGGCGACACAGCCTAGAACAAATTGCCGTACAGCGGGCCGCATATTGCGCCAGTGGTAGTCTGCTGCAATTTTGCTATATGTTTTATTTACGCCCCTATGCACTCCCATGGCCGCTTCATGATATTCTTTCAGTAATTTGTAGCGATCCTGCATTGGCGGAATCGGTAAGTTGTTTAAGTATAATACTGCCGTCACGGGCAATCCCTCAAATATTACTTCAAATAAATCAATGAACGATGTCCATTCTGATAACGTGAGAACGGCCACGTCTCTTGCTATGCCAAAAGAGGCAATATTACTGAAGCACAGATGAGTTTTTAAATTCTTTAAGCATTTCGAGAGGACAGATTTCAGTGGCCTCTCATCTAAGTACTTTTATATGAACAGCCCAATCACGTTTACATCTTTGCATTTGGTGGCATAAATGTCACCAACCTTGTGCTTAGATTTTGCGATATCAAAAGTCTTAATATATCACCGCTCGATTAGCGCTTCCAACATCTCAGTGTTAAGAAAACCGTCTGCTATCAGTAAGCACACTATGTTCTCTCTATAGTGAAATGGGTGCTCACTAATCGATTTTATCCGGATTAGGGGCGGGGGGGGGGCTGTCCATCAGGGAGAGCCCATGGGGGTTTTCGCGCGGAGGCCTCGCGCTCCTAACTAGGCATTTATCGAGAGCGCTAGTATGCGCTCGCGCTCTTATCTGTCTGTCCCGCACGCTGATCACTTCAGTGTGCGCTGCAGTCATTTCTGTGCATGCCTGCGTTAGAAGGGGAGGGGTCTCTCACTTTCCGGCCTGACTGTCCGTCTCTGCTGGCTTCGTCATGCAGCGGCGAATCGCCTCCCGCCTATCTATCCACCGGCGACTCCTCAGCTGCCTTAAAATGCTGAGTGGAGTTGTTACTTGACTTGCCGGCGCTGCTTGCCTCTTTTCCTTCTGTATCGTTATCTTCTTCCGAAGCAGGGCTCTGTGCTGCGCCTCTTTCAACAATAGACTCGCTGTACATATAAGGTATGTAGTGTCGGCCGGATAAGTGCAAGTGGATATAATTGTCAGCGGTGTTGACAATTATATGACAGAAGTCGATCCTCCTGTTTCTAAGTGGTGATGTATGCATATGTTTTGCTGGAACTCTTGTGCGAAAATATATGCACAATTCACGTTCCCGTATTTTGTTTCAGATAACAAAATTTCTTGCGTCTCAACGGTGTCGCCGCACGTCGGGAAAGATGGGGAGTTTAGTAGCTGCCTGCGCAATTCAGTGACTGAAATACTTCAGTATTTCAATTAGAGAGTAAAAGAGACAGTTCCCTGGTGGGCGTGAGGTGATGTCCGTGTCTTGAGTCAGGACTGCATGCGAGCTGGCGCACCATTCCCTTGCTTCGTACACTAGAAGGTCCCCTTTATACGATGATACTGAGGATTTTAAATCCTCCGACCTTGCCTCAATTCGTTCGGGGGACGTATTCGAAGTGATCGGACATCCCTTGGGCGTAGGGACCAATGCCCGGAAAAATATAACGATCTGTATCAATTTCTTTCATTGGATCAGTGAAGGGCACCTTGATGTTTTTATCGCTTTCTGTTAGATCAGTTAAAGGGGTCTCGAAGTCCGAAATATGTTTCGATATGTCAAATGTGAATACATTCATCGGCTCATCACATTTTTTCAGGAAGCCACTGACTGTCGACAGTTCACGGCTGTTTACGGCCTCCACCTCGTCTCGAGCCGGTGATGCTCTATAAGCTTGCGGCATCTTGGGTTTCTTACCGCCAAAATCCTTGCGCAATACATTATTAAAATCTGGGACAGTGCCCCGTTCGGACTCTGCTTCCCACAGGTTAATCTGCATTGCGTTTCTGTCCAAAACGTCACCCTCAACAATATCCACTATTAATCGAGTGCGCAGTTTAGCTACTAAATCTGTCAAGACCGACTTTTGCGGCGAATGTATTTTAGAGCTGCTGCGCCGCGCATGCGAGCACGGCATATCATTATCCATCTGAAGTGTCATTCCGCTCGCCGTCGGCCGGATCGGCGTCGAACTCTCGTCCGCTTGTGCGCACTGCTCGAACGATGCACAGTCTGTCAACCCGTGTGACGACCTGCTCGTTGCCGAGTGTGTCGTCGGCGAAGCTGCCTGCGCGCACTGCAGCGGCGACGCACTGCCTGGCGGCTCATATGTCGTCACGCTCGCTGCTGTGTGTGTCGGCAGTGGAGCTTCGACTACCTGCAGCCTGTGCTTTAGGCCGGGCTGCCCAGCGATAATTTCCAGCGAAGCTAATCCCTGATAGTGCATAGCCTCGTTCTCCGGCGTGTATTTAAACTCCGTGGGCGGCTCATTTAAAGCCTGCGGCTTAAGTGGTTTTGCATTCCTATCCTGCTGTCGACGCAACTCAGCTAACTCTGCTGTTGGCGTACTGGTGACTTTCACTCCTTTCGCTAAACCATTTTCTTGACGTAAGTGAGCCAATTTTTTATCTCTTTCTGCCTTACTGATAATGGGATCATCGAGGCTGTCGGCAGGTTTGACGTTATACGGTTTATGACGACTACCTTTCTTTCTCCTTCCCAGTTTCTTCTTCTTTTTATTAAAGATCCAAGGGTCACTCATAATATGTCATCCTCATAATCAAGGACATATTCCATACTGTCGCTTATTTTCTGCGTGAGCCAACATATATATATTCGTGAGTCGGCTTCGTAAACATCATGCTGCAACTGGCACAGAAGAAAGTCATCTGAGGTATTGCGCACAGCTAGGAACTCACCCTTGGAATAAATGGGTTTCCCGCCAGTGCGTTTCTTTTTATATGTGTGCGTTGTTTTGGATTCCTCCGAATCCGTCTTGGGTATTTTAATTTTCTTGTCTCAATCGATGTCCTTTTTCTTGATTGCTCGGGTGACAAATACTCTGGCCGGGGGTTGATCTAACTCTGCATCGCTGTCGTTTTTCTCTTGCTCATCCGCAAGCTCGTAAAGCTCTGCTCTGGGTCGCTCTGGGTTTTCTTCACCCTCTGGAATGACTGGGTTGCGTGAGAGCACGTCAGCGTTCAGATTTACTATCCCTTTTCTATAGACTACGTCGAACTCATAGCCTCTCAATGCCGCTTTTAGGCAATTGAACCTAAAATCTAGTTTTTTGGACGTATGAAAGTTCTTCAGGGCAGCACGGTCCGTTACGTCCATGAATTTTCTACCATATAGATAGTGCTTGAATTGCTCTTTTTCAAATACAATTACAAGCAGCTCTTTATCATACGTTATGTAACGGAGCTCCCTTCCTCTGAGCGGCTCGGATGCATATGCACACGCAGCATCTGAGCCGATGGTTCCATGTGATAACACCACCCCAAGAGCAAAATCTGAGCTATCACACGTGAGAATAAACGGCGCCGATAGGTTAGGCGCAGCTAAGACTGGTTCACTGCAGAGTATCTTTTTCATTTCTCCAAAAGCCAACCGTTGCTTGTTGCCCCACTCAAACTTGACTCCCTTGCGCAGCAACTTAGATAGCGGTAATGCAATATCTGCAAATTTAGGTATGAATTTCCTGTAGTAGCCTACGAATCCGAGCCATTGCTTGACTTTCTTAGCGTTACTTGGCTCTGGTTATTTTTCCACAGCCTCGAGTTTCTTGGGGTCTGTGCGGATCTTGCCTCCCCCCACTATATGCCCGAGGACCGACGCCTCACGTTTCAGAAACTGAGACTTTTTGGGCTCTATAGTGAGGTTCGCATTCATTAATCTCTTTGCTACACGTCTGAACCGCGCTCTGTGCTCTTCAAGATTTTCCGCAAAAATCATGAAATCATCAAGATATATTTCGACTTCCTCGCCCTGCAGCCCGGCCATGGCCAGTGACATGCATTTCGCCAAGGTGTTCGTCGCTTCTTTCAAACCCATACTCATGCGTTTAAATTCCCAGTATTGGAATAAGTTTTTCCCCACAGGAGCTGAGAATGCAGTAAAGGGCGCTGAAGCAGAGTGCATTGGTATTTGGTGGAAACCCTGTTTCAAATCTACCACCGTGATAATGTTAGCGCGAGCCAGTCGCTCAACTACGTCACTCGTGAAGGGAAGCGGCCAGCAGATGCCGACCGTAATTTCATTTAGTGCCCGAAAATCAGTGACTAGTCGCCACCTTTTATTGCCGTCAGCATATATTTTTTTTTGTACAATCCAGAGATTGCTGCAATATGGCGAGCTCGAGGGTCGTATAATGCCCTGTTCTGCGAGCTTTTGGACCTCCATTTCAATTTGTTCCTTAAGAGCCTGCGGATATTTAAAGCGCTTCGCTCGAAGAGTCTTATCTGCCGTGACCTTTAATTCATGCTCCAGGAGAGTCGTAGCCGGCAGTGGTTCTCCGTCCAGTCCAAAAATACCCGCAAACTCTGTGATTAAAATTTTAATGTGCAATAATTCTTCTGCGTTGCAGCCTTCCGTGTCTATAAGGCTCATTATTTTTTCAACTCTCCGATCACGTAGGTCTCGGTTTTCCTCGAGTAGTCGATTTTTCTGTGCGACATCAATGGGTTCACTCATAATATCTTTTCCAGATAAACGCATTATGTTTACGCGCTCAATAGATTCTTCCTCGCCGTCCTCATCGATGAGAAATGTGCCCTTTGCCACCATGGTTTCGCACTCAACTAATTCTATCTGCGGGACTGGTAGCTTGACCGCTTTTTCGCCAATATTGATTCATTCTGCGACAACACGCCCATTATGATTTCTTGCAATAAAATTGCCGAATAATAAATCTGGTCCCAGATTTTGCAGTGGGACCCAGCCAATTTTTGCATCCGTGTTAGCGACTTTTGCATACATTATGCAACGCGATTTTGCTGGGATTTTAAAGCATTCTTCTTGCGCAAAAGGAATTGTGACCATACTTAAAATTAAACTCTTACGGGCGTCGTCGACGCGCCCACCGTATCTCTCAATAATATCCCAACCGATCAGGCCTTCCGTATCTATAGAAAAGCTGTCGGAGACGACCTGCATCTCGCATAAAAGCTCATACACAACCAACAAAGTTTTGCCTATGGTCCGGCATTCTCCAGAAGTAACTCCCGTAATCGCAAGCACCTCGCTTCTATCAATCCGCTTATTCGCTCGTACACAGCTGCTTTTAATCACCGACACATCCGCTCCCGTGTCTACATGAAAATTGGCTGTATTGTTAGATTAGATGTTTATTTTGTGCAAGACAAAAACAATAAACTACATTCAATAATAATACATATTTACAGAGATGATTAGTATAGGCAATCATAACACAGCTCGACATTGCTCGTCATTAACTTACATATATTGCACAATATTATATCTGTCGTACATCAATCACGTCATTACACTTATCACATATTCTTATCATTACGAATAATACATTTTTTTGTGACTATCAAACTTCAATTTCTATCATAGTCAACATTCGTATGATTAGCGTCATTCTACATTAGTTATACATGGTCCATGTCCCTGGACTTACATAGCAAATAGTCGCGAATTGTCGCTTTACATCTGCGTAGTGAGGGCAAGTGCTTAATACGTCGAGGGATCGTATTCCATAGGCGAGCACCTTGAGATTGAAAAGATTTCAACCCTGTATCGGTACGCGACGATCGAATCGAGTGCTCCCTAGAATCAGTCCTACTAGAGGTCCGAGACTGTTTTTTTTTAAAAAGGGCTGCAAGATACGTGGGTTGACCCATGTTAATAACTTCTGTATAGTTGTACCGCCGCAAAATACGCCCTTCTTCCCTTAAGATCAAGCCAGCCAAGTGTACTCCTGTAGGGACTGATATGCGCATACCTTCTAACATCACATATGTACCTCACACATCGGTGGTACTGGATTGAAATGATTTAAGCCCATGTAGGGTCTTATTAACCTTTCGGCTAACTGCATCCAGTTGCGGTCTCCATGTTAACTTCGAATCCATGACTACACCGAGGTTAGTAACTGTGTCAACAAACGGAACAAAGACGTTACCCTGAATCTCTATGCCAGGCAAATCCATACTCTGTACTTTTTTAATGTTAGATTATGACCCAAAAATAATTGCCTTCGTTTTCCCGACATTGAGACACAGAGCGTTCTCAGAAGCCCACACCGACACTGCTTTGGCCACAGCCGACAAGCGTCTTATCTCCTGATGAAGGTTCTCGCCAGTAGCTTGAGTGTAGGTTTGCAAATCGTCCGCGTATAATAAATGCGATACACTATCCGTAAAAATATCCCTCGTACTTTTAAAGCCCGATAAAACTTCCTGAAGGTCATTAATATAAAGGCTGAACAAAAGGGGCCCCAAGCCAGAGTTCTGTGGTACGCTGAGATTAGTTGAACTAATCTGAACTACCATTAGATACCGTACCAACTTTTTGGTTACGCACAGTAATATATGATTTTATCCACATGACTACTCCCCTGGAGAACCCCATTCTGATCAGTTTGCGTAACAACTTGGTTGGCGAAATAGTGCGAACGCCTTACTAAAATCAAATAGTAAAACGATGGTAATTAGCCGCTTGTTATTATCTATACCGGATCGTATGTCTTCAGTCAATTTCAGTAGTGTTAACTAAGTCATCGCCCTTCAAAATTACTATCGGTGGCTTGCGCCCAGATCCCGCAATTTTAATACTAACTACACGAGGGAGCACCTGTTCGCCTTGTTTAGGTAAGCCATGGTGCCCGACGCCTGAGGACTGCGCCGAGCAGCTTATGAGTTTAAAGGCCCGTTACTCGCCTGCTCAGACTGTGCTTACTATCTTGCCTTGCATCGCGATTTCTATCAAAATAATGATTATTGTTACCCCTTTGATCATGGTCCTGACATCCCTGATTATTCTGGGAATTGTTATTGTTATTATAATTATTATTACGGCCATTATAATTGTTATAATTATTGCCAAAGTTATTGTTATTACGACCTTTATAGTTGCCTTTGTTATTGTTGTATTCGCTTGCATGTGATTTTGCTCCTGCAGAGGAGGAGAATTCACGAGCGGCTGATTCGACGCGCTTTGAGACGCTACAAGGTTTATCTGTGCGTGAGTCATAGCAGGGTGCGCTGCTATGTATCCGCACGCTACGCAAGTACTCTGCTTGCACTCAAAGTTAAATGCAACTTTGATTGCCTCATAAAGATCACGCGGGTGCTTGCTTCGCACCTGATGGTCCAGCAGGTGGGTTAGGCCAAATATGAAATACTGGAGCGCGTCCGAGTTGGCCCCTCGCTTGCGCGACTCTCTGCCACTGTCGTGAATATCTGGGGCTGAATCATATATAGTCAGCAGCTAGTTTAAGAGTTTCTGCGCCCGCAACCCGTAGTCGCCCGCCTTCTCGCCCGGCAGCTGATTCATGAGTTTGAATTGCATCGAAATATCTTCCGCCAAACCCGCATTGCTATACTGCAAAATGAAGTCCGCGAGCAATTTTTCGACAGAGCCATAGCTCATTACCCTTGCCGCGTAACAGTCGACCGCCCTTCCTATCAATTTACTCGCCAGCGATAATAAAATAATTTTTTCTTGTTACGGGTCAAACATCTCCTTGACCTCGCGCACCGCAATACAAAACAAATTCAGCCTATCAAGATTTCCGTCAAATTGCGGGATTAGATTCAGCGCTTGCGAAAACGTCAAACTTTGACCGCGCGTGTTCAACCCGTTATTACCCGAAATGCTAGAATTTGGGGCTGCTACCCGTGTAACTTGTTCCCACGGATTATGAGGCACGGGGGTGTGTGCATCAGGTTTCTGTGCTTGGGTGTTTACTGCGGGAGAACCCTGTGGTGTATATATCTGTCGCGTGACGCTATTATCCCAAGTTATGTGTGGCGTGTTCGATTGTGATTCGTGTGGGGTTTGGGATGCTCTCATTAATCTATCTAGCGACACTTGTGCTAGGGTGACCGGAGTTTGCGTGGCCGTAGTCGCGTTTTTAATTCTACCTAAATCTGCGTTAAAACTTCGTGCTTCGGCGGCCTGCTGCTGAGCCATACCGCGATAAAATTGGTATTGCCTATCTCTTTCTAAGAAGTCAATGTAGGGCGTCGATTCGGCTTGCGTCCATCGCGATGAGGCTAGCAAGGGGGATCGTGTCAAGGTGTCTATACTTACTGTATGGAAATTATTAGCAGCATAATTAGGTTTCCGGGGCCGGGTTAAGAGGAAATGCCTGTGCTTTTGCTGTTTCGTACCTATCGTTTGAAATTTCTGTAGGGGCCGTGGGTTCGTTGGGGAAACTGAGTAGATCATTGGCAGTATTAGCGGCGTTTTCCACACGCGCATTTTGTCCGCTTGCCGCCACGTCTGTATCTTGCGTCTCGTACGATTCTATATCCGCCGGAGCGCTATGCCGCTGCGACGGCTGGTTTCTCAAATGTATACGTATAAAATCCGCGTGCTCATCTGGGGTTAGATGCGCAAAGACCTTTCGTAATGGAGGGTCAAATACCTCTAACAAGCTTGTATCGCCGTGCAAGCTCGAGTTGCTCGCGTGAAGTTGACGCTTGCTTTTGTCACTGCTTAAATTGAATAAATTTCTGAACGACATTTTAATATGAAGGCTAAAAATTGAAATAAATAACCGGCGAAAAAAAAATTTAGCAACAACAACAAAAAGATTTGAAGCTTCCGATTAGTAGAAAATAATTACCACAAGCAATTAAACTTTTAGCCTTTACTTATGAGAATTTCAGAATTTGAGACGCACAATAGGTTATCTGCTGCACCGATAATATTGTATGTATGTAAGTGCCCAGGCGCGACTTACCCCTCGGAGGACAAAAATATATTATTAAACAACGACTTACAGGAGAAGAGTTCCAAAAATGACGACGAGAGTATACGCAGCCATCTTCTTCTTAAAGCTCGAAAAGTACAGCGACCGGTCCTTGAACTTGCTACCCGCCGAAAATCGACACGTCTCAGCGTGCCCCTCGCTTCCTGCCTCAGCGTCTCAGCAAAGTGGGCCTCTCGTTCTTTCGCCTCTGCGCCACAGCCGATAGGGCTTTTCAAAAAAATTTCTCAGCGGCCGAATTGTCGTTTCTTCAATCGTATACGAGCTTGCTCACCACGTCCTTTCTTTTTAACTTAATCACTTAAAGTCACGGAGTTAATGTCCAAAGTACACCCGTGTACCACACACGCGAACACACAAGGGATGCCAGATGTTACGTGGGGGAAAGAAAAGAGAAAGGGTACTACTCGCGTTATTTGCACGTACCACTTAAGGTACGTGATTCTTTGGTGGTTCGGGTGTACTGGGGAGAGAATGAGCAAAACGAGAGTTCGGTTGATGGTTCTTTTATTGGGCTGATGTAAGAGAGAGATGGTGTGCACGCGATTGCTCTGCTCAAGCCGAACTGGCGCGGGACGCGCTTACTGCGCGCGACGAAGCCGCCATGCGAAGCACGTACTGTCACAGCATTTTGGCTTACTCACGCCTCGATATCTCGTGGACACAGGTGCCCTGTGTCCGCGAGCACGGACGCTGGAATACGTCCGTGACACATTAGTGGATCGCCCGTCGGCGCCACGGCGACGCAAAATATTTTTGTATAAACAGTTACGTGGAATCATATGAAAACATGTAATGATGAAATGCTTGGAATTTCGAGGTTAAAATTTAAGTAAACAAATTTGTTGAATTTATTTATTTTAATAAATAAATTCAAATGGATTTTGAATAAAATACAATTTACTAAATTATGAAGTTAAAATAAATAAATATAAATTAAAATTTGAATAATAAATTTGTTGAATTTTATTTATTTTGATAAATAAATTGAAGCAAATTTCGAATAAAATACAACTTTCTAAATTATAAAAATAAACCTTGAGATTTCGACTTTAAGTTTGAGATTTGGATAAAACAGGACTCTACAAATTTATCAAAGCCAACCACAAGGTACTGGTGAGTACTAACCGTAAATTAAATTAAAATATATATGCAAAAGTTCTGTGAGCCCATGTGAATCCACGTGTAACATGAAATTCATAGTTAAAAGGTAAGAAGTTGAAAATTATTAAAATATTAAAATTTATGTTGAAATGCTCAATAGAGCAAGACTTAAGCGCTAGTTAGAATCGCATTTAAATATGCATACAAATATGTTTGAGATTATACGTAGTTGAAAGTACAAAATTCTGACGTAAAAACTGAAAATTAAACTTGATGACAATTTGTCAATTTGAAATTTACATTAAATACTTAAACTTAATAATCTAATTCTTAACATAAAAAATTATGTACTGTGATGTAGGCTTATAATCATTTATACCATTTTCTTATGTGGTTGTATAGCAAAATCACTGACAAAATTTGTTAAAATTCTCTCCAGCATCCCATGACTGTCTGATAAACAAAAATACGCACACAAAGGTTAACATACTCAAAATATATTTCACTTGTATAAAATGCTAAATATGCTTATCTAAATCGATATTGCTATAAGTTTATTAGATACTTGTATATAATGAAAGTATTTACTTCTATATTTAATTAAACGATATGACCGTTGGTGGTATTGTATATAAACAGCAAATCGTCTCCGATTTTATCAGTCGATAAAGCAGGTGTAATTTATACCAATTATTACCTCTTTAATCATATAATGTAGTGGGACGCGCGTAAGTGCGTCATATATACATGTACTTAGAGGTAAACGTGCGATGGAAGAAAGTAAGGTTAGAAACCTACACCCGAAGGCCAAACCATTTTTCCGAATGTGCCGGTTAATGACCGTTAAAAGGTGCATAGTTTATGGCATAAGCTGCTTACACCATAGTCTGTCCACGTTTTGACGGTCATTAATCGGCACATTTGGAAAAATAGTTTGGCCCTCGGGTGTATAACGCCACCGATCGCAGATAATTATCGAGCTCTTATATGTATTATTTTCTGTTACTCACGCGTTAAATCTAGCGCACTTGTGTATACGAATTAAGCTTAATAGTTTTAACCCTTTAGTATCAAACTGAAATTTAGCCACGAAAGTACTGCAATTTTTTCGTGCTTGTACTGTTTATAACTTTTTATGATATTTGTACTGCGCATACAATACAAGTTAAATATGTTTTGAGTATGTTAACTTTTCCCTGGTGGAAACTATATCTGTGATTTTATGTAATATTTTGTAATTCTTTGTAATGTCTCGTAATTATGTGTAAATTTTTGTAATTATTTGTAATTTACTATAATTTTCCGCAATATACTGAAATATTCTGTAAGATTCTGTAATTTTCTGCAATTTTCTGCAATTTCTGTCTTAATTCGGACAATTTCACAAAAAGTACAGTAAGTTACAGAAAATTACAAGTAATTACAAAAAATTACAGAAATTTAGAGTAATTTACAGAAAATCACAGATTTTAAATTATTTACAATTTAAATATTTTTAAATAAATAAAAAGTTTTGTATTTTTGCATTATAATGTGTTTAACCAAAAATTTTCGCGTACAAGTCAACGACTCTAACCAGTACTTCACGCTTGTAATGCATATGTTACACTGAAAGAAGAGAATCGCTCTGACGCCTAGATCCTCGCCAAGAAAGCAATACAAAGTTTGGATGTCATGGTAACGAGTCAGTATTACCACCACAGCTATACTGTTATAGTTAAGAGAGCAATATGTAAGATGAAAAAAAGAGATTATGATATAATTTTTATTTAATTACAATATTTAATACATCTATATGATTATAAACGGTTTTATAATCAACCCTGGTGGAAAAAACTTGTTGTGCCAAATCGTGCTAAATCGTGCACAACTGTGCCAAACTGTGCCAAATTGTGCTAAATTGTGTAAATTGTGCTACACTATGCTAGAGCTGTGCCATTTCGGACATTTCGCACAGTTTGGCATAGTTTGGCACAGTTTGGTACAGATTGACACAATTCGGCACAGTATGGCATGATTTGGCATAACTTGGCACATTATGAATTTAAACAAAATTACTTTTCTGAATTATTTACAGAACAGATAGTACACTTTGACAAAAGATGACACATTCTGTCACAAAATGGCACAATTTGGCACGATGTGGCATAATATGCATATCTGGGCATAATCTGGCACATCCTTTAATTGTAGCTTCCATCCTGGCGTAATGCACATAATCTGGCATTTTATGGCATAGCTTGACATGTTATGGCATAGCTTGGCATAAAATAGCATAGCTTGGCATAAAATGACACAGTTTACCATGTTATGTCATGATATGGTGTAATTATGCGCATTTGTGTATATTTTTTAATCGATTATTTGTATATAATTAATAAAAACAACCATATTTCTACAAATAGTCAGGTATAAATTTTATTATTAAAAAAATTACATAATAATAGTTATAATGTTATTACAATACGTGATACGCATATTAAATTAATTAGTGTGTCGCCCTAAAATACCTTTTACAATAGTAACAATAATCGTCTATATAGTCTTGCTGTGATTAATACCCTTAACGTTTTTTATATTATTATATTATACGTTTACACTACGGAGTTTACACAGTTAATGACAATTTACGATATCTTTTCAAGTCCAACCATAACGTTTCCGATGGCGCGTTCGTTTTTTGAAACACTGCGACCTGCGTGTCCGTATACCCGATGCCCGCATCGCGGGCGCGCAGCACGCCCAAAACAAACACGCGGCGCGCTAATTTAGGGAGGGCTGACGAACTAACTTCAAGTGGGGCCGCCGCCCGTGCTAAATGCAGCCGCCATACCAGTCGGTGCCGCCACTCGCCCAAAGGTTTTTCCGTATACATCAAACATGGATACAGTTTAGAGATATATATATATATATATATATATATATATATATATATATATATATATATATATATATATATATATATATTTGATCCATATGCCCCATGGGATTAATTATTCCCAGGGCGGAAATAAATTATAAAATCTAAAAAATCTAAAAATCTAAAAATCTTAAAATCTAAAAATCTCTCTCTCATATATATGAGAGAGAGATTTTTAGATTTTTAGATTTTTAGATTTTTAGATTTTTAGATTTTTTAGATTTTATAATTTATTTCCGCCCTGGGAATAATTAATCCCATGGGGCATATGGATCAAAATACATAATTATACAAAAATAAAATACGTAACTAAGTGCAAGTAGAATAACATTCCATATATATCAATAAACGCTTGTAACGAATTAAACAAACATTTATATGTATGTATATATATATATATATATATATATATATATATATATATATATATATATATATATATATATATATATATATGTGGCTCTTTGGCTAATAATATAGTGCAGACATAACAATCAAAAGAGTAACAAAGATAACAAAACTAATACAAAGAGTAACTTAAACTAAGGTATAATATAAGAAATAGGTCGATTTGTGCTATAACAATTTATACGGAATAATAATAATAACAATGGCTTATTACAAATTTTGCGAAGGGCCAGACTCGACATCACGGTTTGTAAAGTGATTGAGTAGGAGGGACTTTACGGTTTGAAGGGATGTGGTGGCATAAGGAAGGGAGGTAATATTGTTAGGTAAACTGTTCCAGAAATAAGAGGCAGCTATTGCGAAGAGAACCCCGTGCCAATCAGCTTACGGAGAAGTTTAGATGGTGATATAGTGTCGAACGCCTTGCTAAAGTCATAAAGTAACAGAATCGTTAGTAGTTTTCTCTTATCGTTAATACCCGTTCGAATGTCCTCTGTTAGCTTTATTAATGTAGTTTCTGTACTATGATACTGTCGGAAACCTGTCTGTAGTGGGTCAAGGATCTTCTTTCTATAAATTAACTCTTTGATCTCGTGGGCTATCTTCTCCAGCACTTTGGAGAGGAAGCTCAACAATGCTATTGGACGGAAGTTGGAGGCCGATGACGGCACAGAGATCTTCTTAAGCGGCACTAGATGAGCCCCCCTCTAAGTTGATGGGAAAACCCCCGTAGACAAGGAGGAGTAATGCGTGATATGTGATTGCCAATGAAAGGTAGAGCCTTGACTATCACACTTTGGGGAATACCGTCCTCACCTCTTGCTTGTGACGTGATATGGGCAATTGCCAGGACTACATCTGACATTGTCACAGGTTCAAATTTAAAGCCGTCATCACTGGCGGAGTCCAAGATGTCGCCCAAAGTGCGTATTTAGCTCGTCCGGCGTGAAACCATGAAGCTCGTCTTGCGTTTTTGACAGGAGTCCCAGGCCCTTCAGTTCTTTCCATATATCCCTTTTGTTATCAAGGGCGTCAGACATTCTATTTTGTATGTAAGTTTCTCGCTGAGACTTGAAACACTGCTCCACCCTTGTGGCAAGGGCGTGGTACTCTTGTCTAAAGGTTTCGTCCTTGGTCCGTACGTAACGTCTCCGTACAGCGTCTCGTTTCTTAAGCAAAAGGGCCAGCTCAGCATCTACCCATGGAGGATTTGCCTTGTTTTTCGGCATGAATTGCATTTCAGGAGCTAACGTGTCAATAGCCTCCAACACGTTGATGCTGACGCACCCCATCAGTCCGTCAACGTCTTTATCGTCAGTGCAATCAAACGGCAACCAATCACAATTTGCTAGGTAAGACATAAGGTAATCCTGTTTTATAGCTTCCAAGTCCCTATACTTAAAAGTTCCCGGTTTCGGTACTTAGCACCATATACTATTTCAACGTTAATTAAATTGTTATTACTCGTGAATGGTGCCGCTTGATTGCTTGAGTTAAGTACTACGTCATTGTCATCTGTCATCATTACGTCAATTCACGTGTGAGAATTTTCGAGGTGATGAGTCGCACCATGGTCTATTATTTTTAAATTGAGGTCAGCTGCTAGTCGCCTAATATATTTAGCATCTTCTGATGTTTTAAGGAAATTCGCGTTCAGATCCCCCATGATAATTTTATGATTAAAATCCTGTGTATGTAGAGCTAGCTTATCTATGAGATCGGAGTTTTGTAGAAAAGGAATGTGCGGCGGCCTATATATAAGTGCTACAAAAAGTGGGGGATGGTCACGTGATTGAATACTACACATAATGTATTCAGGAATGCCTGGACAGCCTGATTGTGTTGTTTTGGATTTGCATAATATACTGGCTTTCTAATATATATCTAATCTAATTATTGAGTAGCCCCTGCTCGGCATCATCCCGCCATGCACCTGTGCTGTATGGAGTAGAGGCCATCAATGACACACGCATGCTGCTGCTCGGTCAATCCGTGTGAATCATATTGTCCCCCTCCCCCTCCTGCTAGCTGACTGGAGAAGCGCTGAGCCTCTCATCCGTGCTGGTGTTAGTGCTGGAGAGAGACTGAGGTAGGGGGGCGGGGGCCGCAGCTGAGGCGGAAAGTTATTCGCAGCGTACGGCTGTTTCGGCGGCTTCGCTATTTGCTTACGATATAAAAATATTTTCTTAATAATTCTATTATGCCTAATCATACCAAACTGTGTAAAACTATGTCACCCTATGCCAATATGTACCGTACTGTGCTAATCTGTGCCAGACTGTGTAGATTCGTGCTAAGCCATGCCAATCTTAAAAAAACTGTAGACAAAGTATTTTCTTTAAAAATTTGTGACTATGCCACAAAGTGCCACAATGTGCGACACTATGCCAAAGTTTGCCGAATTATGCCAAACTGTACGAAACGTCCGAAATGGCATAGGTTTAGCGTGACTTGGCATAGTTTGGCACAGTTTGACACAATTGGGCACAGTTTGGCACACTTCGGCACAATTTTCATTTCCACTAGGGAAAGTATCTATTAATATAAGAAAATAAAAAATGAAAATATAAATAAATCATATAATTAACTTTTTAGATCATCATTATTAAATAAATTTTTAATAAATTATCTTAAAAAGGTCATAAATATAGAAAAATGAAAAACATTTTATGTTTCAATATGTTGCTGGTAAGTAAAAACTCTTCATTTTTCATAGGTTATGTTTCGTTGAATAGAATAATATTGTATCTGTAATCGATATAGCTAGCAAAATTTCTAACCGAAATATTTTTTGTATAGGTATTTGTTTATCAGGCAGTCATGGGATGCTGGAAAGAATTTTAACTAATTTTGTCAGGGATTTTATTATACAACCCATAAGAAAATTTTATAATAATACATTTCGATACGGCATATAAAAACATAAATTATGTAGCCCAAGAAATTCAATACCCAAAAATTATACTATGCAAAAAATTATACGGCCCAAATTTTATGAGGCCCAAGAGAATTTGAAAAAAAGTGAATTTGAACATAAAACCTACAGGTGGCAAGCCATTACCTTAATCACTAACCCAACAGTCTTGTTGTAAGTGCAGTATCTAAAATACATCATAAGGTGTACCGGTAGTCACCTTATATATAATTACATATAGTTATATATAAGGATATATAGATATATAGTTATATATAGTTATATATAGTTATATATAGTTAGATATAATTGTATATAGTTATATATAGTTATATATAGTTATTAATTATATATAAATGGACTTGGAACTTTTTTCAAAAGAAAGTAAAATATAGTCAGTAAAGAAAGTGAAAAGCTAGTTATAGTTATAAATATTTGGTTATATTTACTCGTATATAAAATGTTATATATAAACATGTATATCTGCAGGCTCCTGTAAAAACGACTGAAATCCATTTTTTTAAAATTGAGTTTTGAGCGGTTTTGGTATTTTTAAAAAGATATATGCTTATATAATAGTATAGTATGCACCTAGGGACTAAAGTGAGCCATTAAATGCCTGTGAGAATTTTGGCGCCCGAGCGGAGCGAGGGCGTCACATACGCTGGCAATCGCTGATTTACTTTATTCACGCGTGCAATATACGGTTTCTTAACGTACCTACCATAAAGTTCGTACTCGTTCACCGCCGAAGAGGGAAAATAGTGCTACATATTATTCGCCTTCGGTTCGGGCACAAACAGCGCGTGGCGGCGGGGACTGGAGGGGGGGGGGGTAGAGATTTAATGTAGCGCTTTTTTCCCGGCTCGGCGGGGAAAAAGTACGTACTTTACGGCTGGGCGTGTTAAAAAGTTATATATACTCATATATAGTTGTACATAGTTACGTTACAATTCTGCTTTAGAGAAAAATTGTAATTTTAAGCTGTCAGGGGCACAAATTAAGTTAAATCAGTTACATGATTTAACCCTCCTGCGCAGAAGTTTATTTTCGTGTATATGGACTACATCGAATGTAAGTCTGCAACAATATTTTCTGCAAATTCGTAACATTTTCTAAATAATAGCTATACTATTTAGCTTCAATTTGAGAGGTTGTAGATGTCCCAACAAAGTAAAGATTTAAATTTGTGATACAAAATATATACAAAAATGACGTGCGGTTTGGACGAGTATACTCGGCTCTCTGCGCAGGGGGGTTAAATAAACAAAAGCCAGAAGAATTAGCATTCGATCTCAATTCTATAAAAGTATATGCGTAGGTTATAGTAAGAGCTGGTACAACATATACATATGAATTATAAAACAAACGAAAACTAATTCGACACTGTACATTTAGCATTAAAAAACCATAATACACTATACGGCGAAGTCAAATTTTATTTTATACAAAACCAAAGTTCATATATGTATCTTCAGTCATTTGGGATTGAACAAAATCGGATTATTTTTCATCATGAAACCATGGCAAGATTTTCGAATATTTTACTAATTAATGAAGAACGTGTACCAGTTATTAACTTTGCAGATATTAACTGATAGTTCGGGCCGATAATTACATTTGTAATCTTCAAATTTCCTGAATAAAAGTATGTGATTTATTGGCATAATCTGTATTTTTATTATTTATTAATTGTTATTTATTGTTATTTATTGTTAAATGTTCAAAATGAACATTAAAAATAAAATATTAAGTATATAACATTATATACAATTATATATAGGGATATATAATCAGGTCAAACTGTAGAAAAGTAACTATTATATATGACTATATATAATTATATATAACTATATATAGTTATATATAAGTATATATTATAATGTTTTTCTAAGCTCGGATCTAATTATATATCCCTATATATACTTATATATAATGATATATAATTATATATAAGTCATTTTTACTCGGGATGCAAGTGCCATAGAAAATTAAACGAAAAACGCTAATTTTTCTTTTCGTCGTAAGACAGTAAACAGGGAATGATAGAAATATTTTCTAAGATCTTTATGGGTTTAAAAGCACGTATATATTGTCAAATAAGGTTATATTCATAAGATAAAATGGTTTTCAAATACTTTAAAGTTCATTTAAAGTGAACTAAACCAAAATTTTCGTATTTACTTAAGGAGAGGCCCGGGTGAAATTTCAGGTAAGTGATAGTTAAATAACCGGGGGGAGAACAAATTTTTTCTAACATATTTTTCACTGAAATCCAATGGCGTACTTTAAAAAAAAAGTTGGCCATTCAGCATTTTTTTTTATTTTGATTTTTAATTTCAAAACTTTACTTTAAAGAAGCATCCAGACAAATCCATAAGATTGATTGTTCGAAATGTTGTCAGGAACCTGCAAAAAATGTTTGAGCCAAAAATATTCTAATCTAGACAACTAGTTTGAGCTTTACTGCGCGGCGATCAGTGACTATAACGCTCCGGCCCACCGTTTGTGTGCTTCTTTCCATTATTTTCTTATTCTGGCAATCAGTTCACATTTTTCGTATAATTTCTCAATACGATTGCTTACATCTGCAGCACCTCTCAATGAACTTTGTTTTGACAAAGTGCTACACCAATATGAAAGATTGATTAATGAATCTTTACTTACTAGGTTGCTAGATGCCTAACACAGAACGCCAATGAATAACTTTGAAGTTTTTGAACATGTATGACTGATTTTTATTTTATGTTGAACCTCGTGTGAATCTGCAACAGCATGCACAATTTTTTTTAAATGCACAAATAAAAAAAGCTTCCTTTAGGAGGTAGTAAAATTAATACACTTTTAAAAATTTTTTTTATAAAAAACACCACCTTTTTTGGCTAAGTTTTTCTTAGTAATAGTGCACTGCAGAGTTATTATTGAAGAAAAAATGAGTTACAAGAAAATATGTACAATTTCTAAAATTTCTGAATGTGACTAATTAGATAGTAATTATACTTAGTAAATTAAGATCTTTTTGTTTTTTATGAATTTTATTTAAAATAAAATATAATATATATTAATATGTGTTTATATAGTATATTATACAATATATGTGATTCTCTGGAAAATTGAGATAGAAAAATTTTATTTTTTGGAACCTCGGTAAAAAGGTTCTATTTGGTACGTAGAATGCTTGTTAATTTTTCAGTTTCTTTTTTATACACTTAGGTTTAAGGTTCATGGCTAAATATGAGCATGTATTCACTTTTAGCATATTTAAGCAAATTTCAACCTCGGTTTATTAAACAAAATTAAATCTTTCCAATAAATCAAAACAGCATGTTTTTGCTAATTTTTTGAATTTTTCATAAAATATGGTTTCAAAACCATTTAATGCCCTTGTCGATTAATTAAATTCGCATTAAAACTTAAAATCCTTAAAAAGTACAATCTTTTTTAGTAGAAAAGTGGCTGCGCACTGCTATAGTACAAATATAATGATAAAAAAATGACCGCAATATTCTCGAGATATATAAGCATTCAAAATAAAAAGAAAACTCAAAAATCTTGAAAAATTAGACCTCATAGTCTGAACAAGGAACTCAGCCAAGAGATAGTGAAAAGCTATCTTTTTCACTAATTAGCTGAATTTATTTAAATGATTTTCCATCATATGTTTCTGAGATATCGCCAATTAAACAAAAAATGACGTTTTCGTGTATAACAATGGAATGGGGATATTAAGCTTATGAAAAATTTCGGATGGGAAAATATAGGTAATTTTATGCTCTTTCAAATGAATTGACACTAAATTGAATATATTATTTCTGATATATTAAAAAATAAAACGTAATGAGCCCTGTATGGTATCAAAAAAAATTCTTTTTAAATATGTATCCTCAAATATCTAGTATATAAAGGTCCTTATGATCTGAGTAAATAACGCATCCAGGAAATAGTAAAAATACCTTTTTGAAGATTTTCAGATCGATTACTGCCCATTTACTCCAATTGTTGTATTCCAAAACTCGGAAGATTCAGAAGCTCGTCCTTGTCAACAAGGGAAAAGGAGACTCTAACACAGCATTGGGAAATCGACATCTGTGTATGCTAAATGCAGGTGAAAAACTACTCGAAAAGCTAATCAGACACAGACCCCAAGGGGCTGTACGAGCAGGTGGAGACCTGTTGGCTAATCAATTTGGATCCAGGAAGAACAAATGAACCATGGATACTATTCGAGAAGTGGTGAGGACCTACGATAAAGATCAAAGGAAGAACCTACATTCGAAAGGAGTAGTACTTGTAACCACGCTAGATGTTTAATATACTTTTAACTCGGCAAAATGGAAAAATATGCTCGAGCCCCTAAGCAAGAAGTGCAAAATACCAAATTACCTCTTGCGTATGGTACAGTACTATCTAAAGGATAGATGTCTACTATATGACACTTCGAAAGGACCTCAAAGCAGAGAGGTCATAGCAGGAGCAGCCCAGGCCCATCCTTGGCCCCGACTTGTGAAACAAAACTATACGCTGATGATATCGCAATTATCATTGCAGGGCACTAGTGAAATTAACAGTAGTTATGACGCGGGAATAAATACTTTTAGCATTACCTCACAAGTATGCAGAAAACTTTAGACGGACAATGCCTGTACTGTGGACACGAGAAGGATGACGTAGAACACACGTTCTTTATCTGCGAAAAATGGACAGAAGAGCGCCAAGTTCTACGACAGAAGTTGGGACAAGTATCCCCCGACAATATCGTTAACAAGATGCTGATGAATCGGGAAAATAGGGACACAGTAAGCTACCTTTGACGAACAGGTACTACGAACCAAGAAACGCCAGAAACTCATTGATGATATATGCGTAGTATTAGTTAGCGAAGAAGCTAACCATAAGTTAGTTCTAAGAAACTTGAGTATCTCGTTGACATTTATACTGAAGGTGAAAGTTTTAAAGATATGAGAAACAGAAAGAAAGATTCCTACGCTACCGACTCTATGTTTTTTATTTTTAAAATAATTAGTAAATATTTATATGGAAAAGACGATACGTTAAGATTTTTCATTTATCAATAAATAATAACTCAAAAAATTTCAAGCGATTTCATTCATTATATCACTAAAAAGTTTGAGTTCCAGACTAACGGATACGGTTATTTATAACAGTGGTACAAACTTCGTAGTGATAAAATTTATGAACTCGCTAAAATACTTTTGTTCATTGTTTGTTGACGTATCGATTTACCATTCAAATATTCACAAATTATTTAAAAAATAAAAAAATAAGAGTCGGTAACGTAGGAATCTTTTCTTTCCATTCACATTCTCTTGAATTACATGTATTCTGAAGGACGCATATGGTTATAACAGGTTAAGGGTGGAATCCTGCTTTAAAAGGCGTAAAAAAATAGCGTTTTTGGGGGACTTTTTTTGGGACACAAAAAAAATAAGCAAGTCTAGCGAACTTTTTAGAATACATTAATGTATATTTAAACATTATAAAAAAAAATTTTTAAACGAAAAATATTCAAACGCACCTGATTTTTATGCACATTTGTGCATCACCTTGCACTTACAGTCTCCAATCGGCGGGAAAGATGGAACTCGTAATTTTCGTCTGAAACAAAAAACCAAAGAAAATTTGAATTTTCATATATTTTTCTTCTAGATAAACTAAGAAAACCCCGAAAAATTTGTAAAATTTAAAATTTTTCTCAAGTTTAAAAAAATGTGTTTTTTGCAAAAAAAAATCATTTTAACTTGCTAAAAAAGTTGCTTAGAAATTTATTTTTATGAATCTTTTCAGTTTAAATAGAAAAGAATACAAAACTGAAACTAAAAAGCCTTGGTTCGTTTCGATTGGTCGTTTAATTTCCTTGCAATCACGCCCATCAGTTTAGAAAAATCGTAAAAACGAAAACTCGAGAAAACGCGCTTTAAAGTTTACGATCAGATAAAATGTTAATTTTCGATTACTTACAGTAATAATACGCTAAACAGCTATTCCTGTTTCATAAAGTAAACCTTCAGCTTCGTCATAAAACTCATTTTGATGCAGTTGCTCGAGTGGACGGGCCGTGCGAGCTTCCTTGCTGGAAAAAGACGCACGCCGGTTTTCCCTCTCGATCCGTTGTGTGTCGACGTTATTCGCAAACATCTTACATTTTTGGCCGATTTTTAAATCGAGCAACTGCATGGTACTTAGAACTACAGAAAATCCTTCGTTGAACATTCCTGCAGCCATGTACGCAGCAATTTCAACGATTTTTTGGCCAGAATTCAGATGTTTCGGGCTCATGCGCCAGACATTTGAGTTGAAAGATTCGTTTGAATTTTGCGTGTGCCCGCCTAAGCATCGCCTCCAAAGTTAGTCGTTCGAGCTCTTCGTAGATAGGATGAATATGTTCCTCCACATTTTCGTCAATCAATCGAGCAGGATGCTTGAAAGTCGCAAGAGAATTCGTGGCTTCAGCGTTGCGCCATTCACACAAGCTTTCGGCGCCTGCGGACAATTCTCGTGGCGAGAAGATTTATCACTGGAACAATAATGATCCAGCGTTGTCATTACACCTTTTATATATCTTCGTCAGAATTAATATTTCATCTGATTGCCAAACCATAATAGATCGTTAACATTTTAATGATGCTCTCCATCAACCGCTTTTTACCTCCGAGCTTCTCTTGCTTCCTTCTATTTCGGAGTCGAGTACCCATACGCTTTTGTACATGCTCCGCGCACTCATTTTTAGTAACAGGGCAATCGTCACCGTATGGATTCATTTTGAGAATACCAGAAAAAGTTTTCGAATCGCCGTCGTCGATATAATTCGTATACTTTACTCCGAATTTTTCAAACAGATCTCAAAAACATTTCCACGATTAAATCCACCTCTATCTTCCCTGCTGAACCGTCGTGGTTTGAGGAGCATGATTCTTTATGATCTTTATACCATTCCTCAAATTCGTCATTGTCTAATGTGTTTTTTTAGAGCACATGAATGACAGTACGGACTTTTAACGATAATGTCGACTACTTTCCCAGAGTAATGTGCAATCAGAGTTCTTACACCGAACAATGAAGTGAAGCCACGTTTTTTCCAGGGTCCATCGCCGGAAACTTTCAAATGATTTGCAGTTCTCTCATTTTCTACATTTCTTCCTTGCTCTTCTTTGACAGCTTTTTCACAGACACTTTCAAACATTGATTTCGACGCTGAGTATAAATGCTGCACTATTTTATCATATGTTGATTTCGTCAAACCTTTATCCATCCATTTGATCCAGATAATTCTATCACCACAAGTACTGTATTCATATTGCCCTCGATCCATTTTTTTTATCAGGAATCTCACTTTTTGGTAAACCTTTTCTGTTACTATGAACTGTTCCACAAGCGAAACTTGTATGTTTTTTCAAATCTTTCATAAGAATTAGATCAATAAAGTAATTGTCAAAAAATACATGGTGACTTTTCCCAACTAAGTTACGCGTCACTTTTCTTTTATATCTTGGTACAAAAGAAACAATCTTGTAATAAATTTTTGTAAATTTATTACAAGATTGTTAAAGAGTAGAAGGTAAAGGTGATTCCGACACGGAGTGTTCTGATGAGAATGATTCTAGAGAGTTTATTGATATTGATAAGTGGACGAAGAGTGGAAAAACCAGAGATTATTTTCCATTCACTAAAACTATCGGTCCAAATATTCCGGACAATGTAACTACACATTTGGATATATTTTTATGTTTGTTTTCTAATGATCTATTAGATTTAATTGTTGAGCAAACGAACCTTTATTCACTACAAAAGAAAAGTAAAGCTAAACCAATAACCAAAGCCGCATGATTAACTTTTTTTTGCTATAAATAATTTTTAATCAGTAATATTTCAATTTTTGGCCGCCATATTGGATTCACCATTTAGAATTTTCAAAATCTGAGTTCAGATTCGTAATCAGCGACCCCGAAAACTCTCTATATTCAATTTTTAGCGAAATCCAGTAATCGTTGAATTTTTGACCGTCGTGTTGGATCCACCATTTTGAATTTTCAATATCTGAGTTCAAATTCGTAATCCGCGACCCCGAAAACCCCTGTAGACAAATTTCTAGCAAAATGCAGTATTATTACAATTTTTGGCCGCCATCTCCGATTCGCCATTTTGAATATTCAAAATCTGAATTCAGATTCGTAATCAGCGACCCCGAAAACCCCAGTATACACATTCTTAGGCCAATCCAATTAACCGTTTTTCTGCGACTGCATTTTTTTCATAAAAATGACGATTTTTATTTGTTTATTTATTTATACAACAAAATATTAAATAAATATTGACTGAAATGCAATGTTAAACGCTTCTTTAACTGCCATTTAAATTGGATTTAAAAAAACATCGGCCGAAAATACATTATTTAGTCTTCAAAAAACTCAAAATTTCAAGTGCATTCCGGTGGTCACTATAGTAGCCACCGTGCCGCAGAGGGTTAAGGTTAAGGTTAAGGTTGTTCGAGCGGCAATGGTCTGATACAAAATAATATTTTGTTAAATATGTTGCTGATTAATGTTTAATCCTTACTATAATCATGCTATGTTATACTACATATAGTACTGCAAACATATTTATAAAAGAAAATAAATAATTTTTGCTTCCTCATAGAAGGAAGCCTTGTGATGGTAAAAAAAGTTTTGCTAAGAACATGTTATGAACATGTTTTGAGATACTGGGAATCAAAATACACTATATTTAGAAAATGTCTGTATATGTGTGTGTGGGGGTGTGGGGGTGTGGGTGTGTGGGTGTGGGGTGTGCGGGTGTGTGGATGTGTGGATGTGTTGGTGTGTGGGTATGTATTTGGATGTGGATCAACTTTTCTCTGAATATGTACGGTGAAAATGAATGTTTCAAGGCTCATTTTTTTGTTTTCTTTTAAGAAAGGCGGATCAAATTTTTTTTTCGTTTTTTGGTGCATTTTATCTTTTAGTAATTCTTCGATTTTTTAGTTTTATTTTTTCGTTTTTTTTTTACATCTTAGAAAATATGTCATTGATTAAGTGATAATGCATTTCAAAGAGAATAAAATTACCTACCATATCGACCCGAAATTTTGAATAAGCGAAACCGTCATTTTTTTCAAATGGTTATGTTTGTGAAATATGAGATGGAAAATTTTTGAAATAAATTGACATGATTAGGAATATGGTGAGGAATACTCTGTAAACTTTTTTAGGTTCTATTTTTTTCTTTTGAAAGGAAAAAAATCTTTTTGTAAAACTCGATTTTTACCCTGATGGAAAATTAATCCAGAACTATGTAGATCTATCTAGTTTGCCAAATTTTCTATCAGGATAGTCAGCTGCGAATAGTGGAGTAAATCGGCAGCATTTGATCTGATACTTTCGAAAACGGTAGGTTTTTACTATCTCTTGAATAACTTCTAATATACGATTATAAATTCATGTTAAAAATAGTATGTATATTTATTTATTTATTTATTTATTTCAAGAGTTACAAAAAAACAATTTCAGACGATTTCAAGTACAAAATATATTTACAATGATATACTAGAACGCCGTAATCCTGCAGAGGAAACTACTATTCCCTGTTCGCAGGTCCTGATTAACAAAATTAAATATAAAAACTGGTTAGATAATACTGTGTACACTCACAGAATAATAACTTCCAATTCACACATCATCACTCATACATACTGTCAGCACGCAGTGCACGACATTATTACAATCATACACAGGTTAGATTAAATAGGGCTATCGATACCCTTTTAATCTCAACACTTTGTCAACATTAGATATATATTCTTCAATAACTAATATTAAAATATTTCTCTATTTCTCTTCCATAACGTTAAATATATAATTTTATATTTGGTTATTAATTCTATGGTATTTGTTTTGTATTCTAATACTTAAACGTAGTGTAAGCAATCTTAATTTTTCCTCCTATTCAATTCTGTTTCATTCATTATTCCTGATCCATTCTTTTATTTTAATGGAGGTTAATTTTTTAGTCTTATCTAAGGTCTTGAGTTCATTAGGTAGATTGTTGAAAACTCGATGAGCTTTAATATAACTATTTTTATTGCTAACAGTTTTGGTAGTTTTTGGCGGAAATACCAGTTTGTGTCTGGTTTTACTGGCAGAATTAATATATAACTCTTTCAGATTATTCTATTCGTACATTATGCTTTCATAAGAGAATAGTTGTCTTAAATTCAAGGGGTTGTCTGTAATAAAAGTATTTTTATTATTTTTGTTTGTATAGATTGTAACAGTTGTAAATTGTTTTGATAAGCATCTCCCCACGCGATAATACCATAATTTATTATACGAGTACTATGAAAAAAAGCATAATAAATGATTTTGAGAGTTTTGGTTCCCATGAATTTGGATATTTTGTTGAAAATAAAAATTAGATATCTGTTTTTTTTATTAGATATTCTATATGTTCATCCCATTTTAAATTAAAATCAAAAATGATGCCCAAATAATTGGTACCTTTAACTCTCTCAATAATTTGATTGTTTATTTTAATTTCCATTTTTTTCGGTACACTATCGTAATAGTTACCAAAAGTTATATAAACAGTTTTTTGTATGTTTAATGTTAATTTATTTAATGTTAGCCAAATAGATATTTCTTCAAGGTATCTATTCATTTTATTTTCCACCTCTGTCCAGGTATCACCAGTAATAATTAGAGCTGTATCATCAGCATATGAAAAAATAGAATTTTCAGGCATTTTTGTTAGTAAATCGTTTACATATATTATAAAAAGTAATGGTCCTAATATTGTTCCTTGTGGGACACCAGTGTTTACTAAAAATCACTTTTATATTGACCAATCCTTACTTTTTGTTTCCTATTGTTTAGGTAGCTAACAATAAGTTTAAAAGCTTTCCCTCTTATCCCAAGTATATATAGCTTGTCAAGTATAAATTTATGGTTTACTGTGTCAAAAGCTTTTGCCAGGTCTAAGAAAGCAACAGCAATAGGCTTACTTTGGTCCAGGTTTTTATATATTGTTTTAGTGATATAGCTTAAGGCGTCTTTAGTACCAATGTTCTTCATAAACCCGAATTTTTTTTGCTTATTATATTACATTTTGAGATAAAATCAAGTAATTTCTTATGAATTATTTTTTCAAATATTTTTGCGAGATTTGATATTAGGGATATGGGCCTGTAATTACTCATTTCATTTTTACTTCCTGCTTTATATATTGGGATTACTTCTACTGATTTCAGTGCGTCAGGCCAGATTGACTCCTCAATGCAAAGATTCAATATATACGCTAGTGTATCGGATACAAGTGTAGAAATAATTTTCAGAGCTTTTGAATTTATTTGGTCAATTCCGCCATTTTTTAGTTTTAGATTGTCAATTATTTTTTGGACTTCCTATTCATTTGTAGGTCTAATAAAAATTGTTTTAGAGTTGTTTATTGGTAATTCAATTTTTCTATGATTTGGTCGTTTAATTCTATTACTCAGTTTTTCTCCCAAACTACAATAATACGAGTTCATTTTTTTAGCTATTTCAATTTTATCATTTATTATTAAATCATTTTCAATTTTTATCTGTTTAATATTGTTTTCTGTATTTTTGCCTTTCATGCCAATTTTTGATTTTATACACGTCCACAGTTGCCTAGGATTGTTACTATTTTTTTCTATTAATTTTTTATCATGTTTTATTTTTGCAGCTTTGATTTCCTTATCCAGAGTTTTGACTATTTTTTTGTATTCAGTCTTTAATTCTACATTTTCCGGATTTTTCTTTAGTTTCTTATATAATAATTCTTGTTTTTCACATAAAATCATTATCTCCTTTGTAATCCATTCTTTTCTAGGTACTTTTTTAGAGTTATGTAATTTGGTCTTTGTGTATTTAGCTTTTTCTACACAATTATGTAATTTGGTCTTTGTGTATTTAGCTTTTTCTACACAATTATGTAATTTGGTCTTTGTGTATTTAGCTTTTTCTACACAAAGTTGAATATCATCAATTATTGAATTTATAGCCGTATTTGGGTCTAGTGTATGCTTATGTTTAGTCCAATCAATTAACTTAGCAGTATTGAGAAGATTTTTATTGTTATAATAGTAAATGTTTTTATTTGTTTCAACACCATTTGTATTTAGTTTTCTATTTTTTAATTCTATGAAAATTGGATAATGATCTATAATAGGCGTTATTAGTTTAAAACATTTTGTAACTATTGTTTTAGTTTTGATAAAAATATTATCAATACATGTTCCATTCTCAGTAGTTATATTGTATGGCCTGGTAGTGTTTATAAAGCCAGGTAGAAAACCTTTTTCTAGAAGATTATTCAGAAAATCCATACTTATGGAATTATATTCTTGGATATTTATATTAAAGTCTCCTATTAATATGTGATTTTCTACATTTCTTTTTTGTTGCAAAAATTTTTTAAGATTTAAATTAAATTCAGGACTGTTGATACTATGCGATCTGTATATTGATGTTATTTCAAGGTTACTATTGTTGTTTAAAGAGTTTAAGATTTTAAGTCTGCCTATTTCTATAGTTTCAGTTGATTGTGTAACATTTTCTCTTATATACACCGTTAAACCATCATTTTTATTGATTTGCCCGAAGTTGTAATACATTGTATAATTATTAAGTTTATAATACTGGTGGTGTTTTAGTTTCCATACCTCAGTACATACAATGACGTAAGTTTTGATCTTGAGACTCTTAATTAAGATTTGAAGTTTTTCAAAGTTTGCATTTAGACTACGTATATTTAAATGTAGAATTAAGTTATCTTTATCATTTCTTTCTTTGTTAAGAGTCTCAATATCATTATAAGATATTTCTTGTTTAATTACATTATTTTGTATATCTTCTATTAGTTTAATGTTCTGATCCATTGTCTTGTTCTTTTGTTGATGTGCTGGGAAAATCTAGGTGTTGTTGAGAAGATCTCTGTTGTGCCACGGATGTAGTGATGTTCTGTTTGTTTACTGAGCTTGGGTAAAGTAGAGAACCAGACTGTAGTTTTTCTATTATCCTAAGCGCACTAGATACGTCCCATGCTGGTAAAACAGGTGCAATTGGGTAGTCAGTTGAGTTTATATATTTTTTTATTTTGTTTTTGAATAAAACACATCTGATTCTGTCCGTTGGTAGATGATCCGTAGTTAAGTTAGTTTTATATTTTTCGTTGTTATAGCTACAGTTTACGCATTCAATATTGGTACTTTTGCAATTATTAACTTTATGGTTGTCTGCGCACTTTATACATACTGTATTATTTCTACATTTGGACCCATTGTGTCCAAATCTGCCGCAGTTGTAGCAAGGAAACACATTTATCAAATCAAAAGCCTTGCAGCATTGATGACCTACGAACACTCTGTCTTTATTTTCTCTAATATGTTTATATATATCAGATGGTACTTCCATTAGTACTGTGCTGGTATTGTTCTTTTTGTTTGTGTACATATGTACCACCTTACCTTCGCTGTTAAATGCTTGGAAATTTCTGGTGTTAATGTCTATTTCAATTTTTTCTTTATCCATTTTAGTAGCATTGTCTATACTTACTATTTTTATTTTTGGGTTGTTTTGTTGTTCCATTTTAATATCACATTTTTTTAATTTTCCAGATAATAATCTTTCTGCTGCTTTTACACTTTCTTCGTTCATGCAACTAACTTCAAATTCTTTGTCATTTTTCTTGCGTATAAATTTTGTTTGAATAGTCATATATTTTATTAAGCATTGCGTTACTGTTTCCATCACATTTTTTTGGTTAGAATCTTTTGTTTTTACTCTTATTTTAAGAATTTGTTTAGGTTTAGGTTTTATGTTACATGCAACTTCAGCATATGATTTCATATTTGTTACATTTTCTGTTCGATTTGCTCTTTGGAGCTGAATTAATTCCCTTTGTATTTGATTCTTATCTTGCAGTTCACTTACTAGTTGTTTCAGTAATATATTTTCTGCTGTTAGAATATCAATTTCATCTTCATCACCTCTGATAGTAGTATTTTGTCTATCTATTGTTTTGTTATTTATTTCTTGCAGGATTTCTTCCATAATTTCCTCTGATTTTTCTAACTTTATGTTTGCTATCACGCGTTTTGCTGTATCACTTAACACGTATATTTATATCAGAAGTTGAGGTTATGTCACGTAGGACATGTTCTGGGCAGATGACAAGGTGTTCTCCAACATATTTAGTATTGTCTAATTTATCAAAATCAATTTTGTGGTATACACTTTCATATATGATGCATATCACAGTTTTTACCTCACTTTTAGGATGGCATTTATACACTTTAATATTAGGCTTATCGGGAGGTTCTTTCGCCTTCGCCGCCGTTTTTATTTTGTTAATTTTTTTTGTTAATATTTTGTTAATTTTTAACAGTGATTATAATTTTTTATGATTTGATCATATCATAAAATCAATTAAAATTATTAAAATATATCTTTATATAAGAATTATAAAAAAAATCAACGCGCCTACAAGTATATTATATTTATCAATTTTGATTATCAATTTTGATTATCAATAAACAAACTTTTATTTAAAGTTAAAACTTAAGTTGAAAAGTTTAAAATTCATTAAATTTTATTAATTTAAACCATACTTTGACGGTAAAATTTCTATAACTCAATAATTTTGAACTTCCTTCATTGATAACAATCAACATAAAGAAGAAAACCCGTTAAGAATTAAGTCATAAAGTTTAATAGAAGACTCGAAATCTCGGGGACAGTGGATTTTTGCTTCATAAACTCTTATCACTCACCAGAGGGTAGAAGGGGAGATAATTGACTTATAGACCGGTTAAGAAGGGTATTTTGCTAGATATAGGGTATAAAGCAAAAAATCGTATGAGAGTTTGTAAAGGTCCTATGATAAAACTAATTATATGTACTTAATCATAGTTCAAAAGTAAATGAAAAAAAAATTGAAAAAACATTTCTTTTTTTTTTATAAAATTTTATTTAGATGCCTATAAAAAAACGGACAGTCAGCCAGTTTTTATCAGTCTGCTCTGCACTGTAGATGAGGCAGGATGGCTAGAGTACGAAAGCAAAACACTGTAATTGTTCCCCGATGGACCCACCCGATCATGCTAGAGGATTCGCCGCAGACGATGGTTTTCCGCAAGGTTAATGGCGTCATGGTTCGCGTGTCTCCTACATTTCTTTCACTTCTGCCGCCGACACCACGATCTTCGCTTTTCAGACGGCCACCAACACCTCTAAACGCATTTCGGGACGCCTAGACAGTCTCGTGCGTAGAAACCACCTGCGTTTCATTCGCTGCCTCCAACTCCTCGCGTCGTAGCTCCATCGGCTCATCTTCCTGAGACACCTCGATGTCATCCTGCGAACGGGCATGTGAAAAAGACCAGTTTCACCACCAGCTTGGTTTTCTACTGCGGAATCTCCGAGAGATCGGAAGCGTTCAGAGGAGGAGAGAGGAAGCGATAGAATGGTGTCGTCCTCGAGAATAACCCAGAGTTAGGTACCCTTCCATCACCAGGGTTCTTTCTCAACGATCTATCAAACGGCGATTGGCGAACCGTCCATACCGTGTGCCTTGTAAGATAGCTGACGGGCCAGCGCAGTTAACGTTTGCGTGGTCGTCGCTCTTATTATCCACCTATACAGAGCAAAGAATGTAAACGCTGAAATGTGTCTAAAATAATCGTCCCTTTTCAGGGCCAAAAAATACTATTAAACGTTAGTATTAAAATTTATATATAGCATTAGATAAAAGAGTATGCAAGCTCGCTAACATCTCTCTAGGCTCGCCTACTGGAAAGGCAAGCTGCGGTAGATTGGGAGCTATTGGGAGATTTGTCAATGTGACATTCCTGCGAGCGCACCTTGTAGAAATCCAACAATATCTTCATGAACGTCCCTCCTATCGTCTCTGTGCGGTCGCTGAGTCGTGCTTAGATGCCCGTGTTTCTGATGAGCGGGTTGGCATTGAACGTTTCTCAATACTTACGCAGAATCAATGTAACGTCAATGGTGTTGGAGTCGCCCTGTAGGTACACACTTCTTTCAAGGCTAAACTTGTCTCACATTCTACAACTACACAGCCGAGCACCCCAGATGTCCCAGAATACTTATTTTGAGTTGATTAGCTCCCATTTTCGTTGCTCTAATATATAGGCCTCCACATATCCCTTTCGACAAAGGTACAGATTTTGTGGAGTAATTTACAATTACGCAATTTGTTAGAGCATTATCAAACGATTTTTCACTTAAAATCATCGAACATGGTGCGACTCATCGCACCGATGAATCTCACACATGGATTGACGCTGTACTTGTTGACGATAATGGTGAGGTACTGAGTGCTGGCAATCGTGTGGCGACCTTTCATAGTCGCCATAACATCATTGACGTTACAATAAAAACGCACACTTTTAAACCACCAAAACCATCCACTTTTACATATAGAGACTATAAATCCATTGTTCAAACTCAGTTGCTTTCCATACTTCAAAACTGCGATTGGTCGCCACTCGACTGCTTGAACGGCGACGTTAATGACGGACTGTAGTGTATAAACAATGAAACTCATGGAGGTTATAGATAAACTAGCACCACTAAAAAGAATTACACCTAAAGAAATATTACGCCACCATGTGTGGATGCTGACATCACGCTCCTCTACAACAAACGAGACGCTTTACGACGCTGATACAAAAGGACGAAGAATATTAAATTATGGCATGAATATTTACAACTAGCTTCTGAGGTGGACAAGAGAGCAAAACAGACCCGCAAATTATTTCTTCAAAACAGAATTTTCGAGGCGATAAATGATAAAAAAGACATTTGGAAGGAGCTGCATTCTCTTGGGCCATTACCTGCTGTTAAATAAGATCTCCACTGAATTACCCCGGAAGAACTTAACTCTTACTTTGTATGGTGTGTCGATCTCTCGGATTGAGTGTGATTGGAAGTCGGGTGACATCGTTGTCTTGGCTTCAAAGGAGGGCTTCATTTTCAAGGAGGTTTCCTCAACGGACGTGGTTCTCGCTGTCTCTCACTTCTCTTCACAGGCGATGGAAGAGGACGGCATTCCGCAAAGGGTAGTAGCCAGAGCTCTTCCGGCTATCGGTACGAATCTAGCTAAATTATTTAATTCTTTGCTTTCACGTGGCGTTTTCCCGAGGAACTGGAAAGGAGTTCACTTGTTGCCTTTATGGAAGACAACCTCGTCGGTCATAGACTTTCGTCCAATACCCCTTTTGAGCTTTCTTTCTAAGGTCCTTAAGAAAATCGTACACACTCAGATCACCGAGTATATAATATCAAAAAATATCCTTAATCATCTTCAGGCAGGCTTCAGACAGTACCACAGCACTTAGACCGCATTAATCAAACTATCGGAAGACATACGTGGTGGTATCGATGGCATCAAAGTCAAGGTTGATGGAATTAACAAAAATAGAAAATTGTTCACTATACTACTTCTTTTCGATTTTAGTAAAGCCTTTGATACTATCTCGCCGACGACATTACTTCGCCATCTGATTAGAATGGGATTGTCCAGGAACGTAATCCTGTGGATTAAATCCTGCATTACGGGGCGCCAACAAAAATATGTCACCAGAACTAACAGCCAGTCAGATTGGCTTACAAACAATCTTGGAGTTCCACAGGGTTAGGTCTTGGGACTCCTTCTTTTCAGTCTATACACGTCAGAAAGGACGAACACCCCTTATAGATTGTAACTGGACTGGTTAAATATTGAACAAGAACGCACATATTTTGCTGTACTTTTGTTGTACAAAATTATTAGAATAGGACAAGCTCCCTATCTCCATGTACTTTTTAGAAAGAACCAGGCCAGAACCTCCATTAAGGGTGAAACAATTAAAGATATATCAGTTCCAGGGTTGCGCACTGACGTAGGTTTGCACTCTTTCAGCGCTCGCGGTTCATGTCTCTGGAACTCCATATCCGCTCCCCCCCCCCCCCGCCCAGTAAGTACCTGCCAACGCTGTGTAAATTTAAAACAGCGATGCGCAGATATATATGCTATAAAGCTGCAAGATAAACTGTTCTAAATCTGCGTATGTCCTGTATTTATTTATTTATTTATTAATTACTTATTTATTTTATTATTTTACTTTACTGTTGAGTATGCCTGTATTTGTTAGCATATGTGCGCGTGTGAATGTTTTGTGAACTTACGAGGTGCGAGTGACAAAACTGCGTGATATGACGAATTTTATTAAATGATAATTTTATTAGTGTGTGTATTTATTAGCGTGAGAGGTTCTGTATGTATGCACATGTGAGAGCGATGCATGTGAGTGATTTTAAGAATTTTGATAATGACGCGATATGTATTTACGATACTATTTACTATATAACTGATATTATTGTATGTAATCGACTACACTATATTATTGTTTTTAAAACGCGTATAAATGGATATCAATCTCTCTCTGTCTCTCTCTCTCTCTCTCTCTCTCTCTCTTTCTATCTCACTCTGTCTCTCTCTCTCTCTCACACACTCTCTATCTCTCCCTCTTTCTATCTCTCTCTCTCTCTCTCTCTCTTGGCCGCGCCCACCAACTTCTCACTCTCTCAGTTGCCAGGGCTACGCCCCGCCCCCACCACCAGCCAGCTCCGAGTCTCCCGTGACGTCACTGAGCTCGCCTATTTCCAACATGGGAGCTGAGTACAGCGGGGAATCCCCGAGCGACGTCATAGCCAAGAGCGTGGAAACAATCCATGCAAACGACACATCGCAGTCATTCTTTCACGGAAGAATAGCAGCGTTAATTATGTAAATGCGTCGGTTATACGCATGTTAGACAGTACTACCTTTAAAAAAGGGACAACGGTCTCCTGCTTGGTGGAGTACGCCAATTCTACATAAAAAAATATTGACAATGCACTTGCTAGACATTGTACCTCTCTTGAAGGCAGATTGAAAGCAATTGTTAATATGCTAAATTCATTACCAGCAATACACGCTTTGGCATTCTCAATTGAATCCAAACTGCAGAAAGTTGAGAAAATGCTGTCAAAACAACACTCCCTGCTCCACGAGATGAAAAAAGAAAAGTAAGTGCTTTGTCAAGAAATTGATAATTTAAAAATTAAAAATAAATTGTTACATCACAGTAAAGACATAACAAATAATTTGTTGAATAAGGTAGAGGTAGACTACAATACGCTATTAAACAAAATAGAAAACTTAGAGCAGAATAACGTAGAGACGCAAAACATAATTTTAAATTTAATAATCAATAAATTTGAAAATGAACTTAAAACTATAAGTGGAAAAATTAATAGCATTGAAAACGATAACATAGTAGTAATAAAAAATATGGAAAAAATGCTAGAAAAAGAAACCATAAACAATAAATATGAAACTGCAATTGAAAGGTTCGATGCTAGAAGGTCTTGAGCGCTCGGCTGGACTTTTTGCAGCGAAAAATTGACGTCAACGTGACCGATTTTCGAAAGTTACCAAAATGATGTTTAAACAATGCCATCGTGTAGAGGATGAAAAGAGGCAACTTTTTTCTCTTTACACTTTTCTTCTACAATCAATATTTTCCGAGAAAATCAACGAAAACCGGAAAATTGCGAAGCGCCTTCGAACCACGTTGTTCAAACTTAAATCGCTCTAGCTTCGAAAAATATCAACGGATCTTTCTGATTTTTGGTATGACATCGTAAAATACCCTACCACTGCAGATAAAATCTATAAAAGTTAATAATTATATATTTTTCATTAATAATTTAGTTGTAAACAAGCAAAAAACTTTTTATAGCGTTATGTATGTTCGACGGAAAAAAGTGTGTGAGGAAGTTTAAGTCTCAGAAAATTTTCAGCGAGAGATTTGTTCGTCTACACTTCAAGAAATTTTCCAGAAATTTTCAGACCAATTGAAGGAGAATTGGCAGAGATATAGCGATTTTTCCAAAAGCAATCGTTCCGCGTGGTCGCTTCACGCTTGAAGGCTGTACGATGGTTGCGTTACACAGGGTTTCGCTGTTGTTTTCTTTGTATTAAACATTGACTAGATCAAAAGTTTTTAAAGTGAAATATTTCTTAAGTCTTTTTCTTCCGTGAAATTGATTTTAGTATAGAAGTTCATCAACGATTTATTAAGTAATAAATATAACATTTGAAAATATGATTTCTGCAGAAAATATCAGTTTAATAATAGTTACAACTACACAGCAAGTTTATACAATAAATATTTTTATTAATACATTAACATTTATTTACAACTAATAGACTGCATAAAAAACATAAAGGAAAATAAAAAATAAATATGTTTTTTACGATTTCTTCGTATTTTTCACCTTATTACTTTTTATCGCTTTTGTCTTCTTCATGCTGAATTTTATTACTTTTGTTTTGGCTTCTTTTTTACTACTTTTTTCTTTTGCATTTTGTACCTTGGCAACTTTAATTTTTTTTGGTAATTAAACGTCTAATTTTTCTTTTTTTACGTTCTTTTCAGATTTGTTTACGTTTTAATACTCATATTTACAATAAATATATTGCTTCGATATTATGCCTCACAATATTTTGCTTACCTTATTTTTCAAATTTTTAATATCATTCCTTTTCCATGTAAACTCATTTCTAATTTTCTTACGCCCTATATTGCTTAACATTATGCTTAAAATAGTTTAGTAAATCTTTATTTATATACATAAACAAAAAAAACGTAGCTCGGAAACGAGTAAGAAAAACAGTACGACGATTTCGACGCAAGACCATATCTATTTTGTATTGTTTATTGTTAGAGGTTAGTTTTCATTGTTTTTTTAACTATTTCACATGCGAAAATTATATACTCATTGCTCGTTAGAATAAGTACATTACAAATATATTTTAAATAGAACTATGAAATAAAATAAAGTAAAGTATCTACTTCGAAAAAGCAACAGCCGAAACTTTAGCCTACCGATATGATATGTGTAACTTGTATGCACGTGTATAACGTAACCACGAGGAACGATTGCTTTTGGAAAACTCGCTATATCTCTGCCAATTCTCATTCCATTGGTCTGAAAATTTCTGGAACACTTCTTGACGTGCAGACGAACAAATCTCTCGCTTAAAATTTTCTGAGACTTAAACTTCCTCACACACTTTTTTCCGTCGAACATACATAACGCTATAAAAAGTTGTTTACTTGGTTACAACTAAATTATTAATGAAAAATATATAATTATTAACTTTTATCCATTTTATCTGCAGTGGTAGGGTATTTTACGATGTCATACCAAAAATCAGAAAGATCCGTTGATATTTTTCGAAGCTAGAGCGATTTAAGTTTGCAAAACGTTGTTCAAAGGCGCTTCGCAATTTTCCGGTTTTCGTTGATTTTCTCGGAAAATATTGATTGTAGAAGAAAAGTGTAAAGAGAAAAAAGTTGCCTCTTTTCATTCTCTACACGATGGCATTGTTTAAACATCATTTTGGTAACTTTCGAAAATCGGTCACGTTGACGTCAATTTTTCGCTGCAAAAAGTCCAGCCGAGCGCTCAAGACCTTCTAGCATCGAACCCTTCCATTAATAAAATCGAGAATACGGTATAGAATATTGAACAAAATAATCAAATAATATTAAATAAAATTGAAAATCATCGAATTGCCGTGCTCCCCAGTATAGAAAACACTTCCCTTTTACGAATCAGTATTAACAATTGTAAAGATAGTAACAATCGTATAAATAATAGTAACTTAAGTAATAATGGAAGTAATATAGGCCGTAACAATGGCGACAGTAACAACCATAATGACGACTGCAACTTAGTTGTGCAGAATAAAAATTTTTCTTGTCACATTAATAATACTGATAATGATGGTGCTGCAGCATGACCTGCACGAAGCACGCGGGTGAAAAAGGTTGGTGGGACAGCAATGTACAGTAACAACATTACGGAATTAAGCACTAATACGGAATTAATTATTTCTAATATATTTGACGGTAATGTCTCTAAGCGTGTAGACGTGGCACACGCAATACTGTGCCGTGTCATCCCATCAACACAGAAATCAGAAATAATAAGCGCACGTCTGCTTCGGTCAGATGAGCCGATTTCTGCAGCATCAGCAGATGTAAACAGCGATCGCAGATGGTCACCGTGGGTTGTTACCCTTTCCATCAGTGTGTTGCGTGACAAAATTATGCGAGCAAAAAAACTGATTACAGATTTTCATGCTAGAGACGTCGACACCGCGGCTCTTGACCAGTATGTAAGCGATGGGATTATTAATGGGAAAATTTTTATTGATGAACTTTTAAAAAAGGACTCATTCATTAAATATAGAAGTCTCAAGGCCCTTGCGATGAGACTTAATTTTAAATACGTTTGGCATAGAGGGGTCCGGTTCCTGGTGAAGAGACGTGATGGCGACATCTCCCATGAAATTTCGTCAGCGGCAGATCTCCAAGCAATTGTAGCATCATACGCTACTACTCAACCTGTACCAACTACCAAACAGACAACAAAACATGTTAATGAAATTGACATAACTGTTATTCTCACAACAGTTGAAAAGGAGACTGTCGCAAATGATTGAATATCCACAGGCACTGCTGGGGGGGTTCGCTGTAGGGGACTGATAGCAGGTTTTGTCAATGTTACCTCTCTTATGGAGCACCTTGGCATGCTTAAATAACATCTTTCAGCTGGTCCTACCTACCATCTCTTTGAAGTTGCGGAGTCGCACCTTGACCCTGCTGCTGAGAGTGATCGCATCCAGATCGACGACTACTCACTCATTAGATTAGACCACAGCAAACTCGGGGGCCGGCTGGTCCTGTACATTCATAACACATTTAAGGCCAATCTAATATGCAGTTCTCCGACTACACAGGAGGGCAGGCCGTTAATACCTGAATACATAATGTGCAGTATTCAACAGGGCAGCCTTTCCCCGTATTTTTTAACCTCATATATAGGCCACCACATGTACCGTTTCTAAAGGGCTCTGATTTAACTGACCAACTTATGACTCATACACAAGAATTTTGTCATAAAGTTATAATGAGAGATCTGAATTCGAATCTACTTGGAACATCAGCCCATGCAAGATATGTCAGGCGGTTGGCTGATGATCTCAACCTTCAAATAGTTGATCATGGTGCGACTCATCGTCTCACGGACTCTCACACATGGATTGATGTAATCCTGACAGATGACAATGACATTGTGTTGGGCAGCGGCAATCAGCCGGCGGCCTTTCCCAGTCATAATAACATCATAGAGGTTGAGATTGGGGTCGAAATTGCTGCATCCCCTGTGGCTGACTCTTTTAGCTACAGGGACTTTAAATCAATCCAGCAAGACCTCAGCGTCAACCTCATGGCCGTGATAGATAAAATAGCGCCATTAAAAGAATTTATACCGAAAAAGAAAATGAGTCCGCTATGGGTTGATGCAGAACTGACACATTTATACAAAAAACGTGACTCTGTACGAAGACGTTACGCTCGGACCAAAGAAGACAGCATGTGGCGGAGTATCCCTGCCTAAAAGATTCTATTGGGAATGGGGTATTTCCCCGTACAAATTCCCAATTAAAACCGATTAATTTTAAATTAAATATTTATCGCCACATAATATATTCATGTGAACATGGTTATTTTTGCAAAAGTTTATGTGTTCTCTAGATATTATTCGTTGTTCTTATATGAGCAACTTTTTTCGTATTTTTAACTTATTTTTAATAATTAATAACGTTTTTACAATGTACGTTTAATGGGTTTAACTTTTACATTTAATGGGACATTATTCCATTGAAAAAATAATCAAACCCATTCAACATATATTGCAAAAAGTGCTATTAATTGTTAAAAATAAGTTAAAAATAATAAAAGAGTGGTTCATACAAGAACAACGAATGATATCTGGAGAACACATAAACTTTTGCAAAAATAACCTTTTCCACCAAAATATATCACGTCGCAATAAATATTTAACATAAAATGAATCTGTTTTAATCGGGAATTTGTATCGGAAAGTATCCGATTCCCAATAGAATCTTTTGAGCAGGGATCAGAGCCTTGCCGCAGAAGCTGAAATACAAACAAAGAATACACGAAAAATTTTTCTGCGGAATAGAATATTTGAAACTGCTGATACAAAAAAAGACATCTGGATAGAGCTCAAGTCTCTGGGCCTTCTGCTAAAAACAAGAGAGGAGCTTCATGGTTTCTCGCCGGAAGAGCTCAATGCCCTCTTTGCTCGGGTGTCGATCTCACAAAGTGAAAGTGATGAAGAACTTGACAACGTCTTGACCACTGACAGTAATGTCGGCTATGTCTTTCGATAAGATAGTTTCTCAGACGTGGTCCTGGCTGTTGACCATTTCTCGTCACAGGTTCGTAGGAGATCACATTGTTAAAATCTTCAACTTCTCCTTGTCCAGTGGCATTTTTCCGGGAACTTGGAAGGGAGCTCAATTGGTACCTTTGAAGAAGAAGCCTGTCCCATCTACGGTGTCAGACTTTCGACCAATTTCTCTGCTGAGTTTTCTTTCCAAAGTCCTGGAAAAAATAGTACATGGCCAAATAACTGACTTTTTACGAAAAAACAACACTTTGGACCCGATGCAGACTGGTTTTCGACAGCATCACAGTATACAGACAGCACTACTAAAACTCATTGAGGACATACTAACAGGCATTAACAGCAACAAAAAAAAATTGACCATTTTGTTAATGTTTGATTTTAGTAAAGCATTCGACACCATCTCACATTCAAAACTACTGCGTAAGCTGATGAGCATGGGTTTCTCCAGGAGTGTTGTCCTGTGGCTTAAGTCATATATAATGGGGAGACGACAGAAAGTCGTTACTAATATAACACTCTCAGCAAGCGTGGAGACGAACAAGTTCACAGTTCATACGTATTGCTTTTCTTCTCGCACATGATGCTTCCGTCTACGCACATACCATTTCCGACCTAGCATAATACTTTTAGCCTCGCACATAACATTTTTATCCTTGTATATAACACTCCCGGCCAGCGTGGAGACGAACAATTGCAAAGTCCATAAGCATAACGTTTCCAGACCAATAGGAGATGGACCTTTTAAAGTCGGTCTGTATCAGTGCTTTGCTGCTCTCACATAATCTCTTTGTCCTCGTACAAAAGATTTCTGACTTCGCACATAATATCCTCAGCCCCGTACATAGCCTTTCCAGCCCCAAATGTAACACTTCTGGCGAGCATGGAGACGAACAATTTCAATGTCCATACGCACTCCCCCTCGCACATAAAGTTTCCGTCCATGCACATAACATTTCCAGCCTAGCACATAACACTTTCAGCCTCACATATAACACTTGCAGCCTCAAATATAATACTCCCGGACAGCATGGTGATGAACCATTTCAAAAACCATATGCATTGCCTTCTTTCTCGCACATAACGTTTCCGTCCACACACAGTTCTGCATATATAGTAAAATTATTGTATTTATATAAATAATTTATTTAACGCTAAACTAGCTACGGGTACTGTTTGCGCGTACAAAAATCTGTCTAATAAAATCGCAATAGTAATCAAATTAATTAATTTAATAAAATAGAAATAATAATGTAATATACTCCAGCACCTGAAGCATTTAGATAAAAATATAACCACCAATTTAAAAAAATTTATCATTTAACTAGCAAATTTTCCAAAATTTACTATCGGGCAACCTAAATTTCTTTGTTAATAATGAATATGAAACTCTCCTTTTTATAATAATAAGTGAGAAAGCAATACCGTTTTATGGCAAATAAAAACATATTTACAACAAGCACAAACTATTGTTAAAAGAATATATATATATTAATTAGGGTGTCCCAAAATTTCCCAAATCTCAAATTTTCTTCTTGTAACCCCTTCAAAATGTTGTAATTGGCTTAAAAAGGAGATATTTGTCTGCCGGTTGCCTAAACTTAACATTAATAGGTCTCGACCACCGCAAACAGCTTGTAACATTTGATTTTAAGCTCTTTTATTACATTAGCAGAACTACATGAGGATAATTGTATGTTAATTTATTCAACTACTAATTTCTTTTTACGTTTATTATAAGTTTATTAGCAGTAGATATGCTAGGCGGGTTCACAGCCACCTATATAGGTATACTTGGGTAGGCCAGCAGCACTGTGAGAATTTCTCAGCCACCTATATAGGTATACTTCGGCATAGAATGAGTGTTGGTGAAATACTTTTAAGTGTATTGTTTCCACTGAGAAATATTTTTTATTACACACCACAACTGTATTACAGTACTTCTTTATGTTTACTTCCATCTTCTTATTTTATAATTACACCAAGAAGTTTTGTTAACCGTAAATTCATGCATACATATTAATAATATATGATAAATGTAGGGTTATGTTTTAATAATAATTAAAATATTACAATTACTTTTTGTAACTAAAAGGAAAATATAGATAATAATAATACAACTCAAAAAATAAAAGAGCTGGAGTCCTAAAATTTATTGTGAAAAAGTTTCGACAGGCTCTTTCTTTGACTTTTGAGTGTAGAGGCTTATGTTACGTCGTGCTTACGCAATAAATGGCGCGAAGTTAATATGGAATTAAATCGCGTTCGCTTCTAGTTTTGGTCAATACTTGCATAATTTACCTGGGAGTCGAGGCATTAGCAAAGGCAGTATAGCGAAGATGACATTTAATATGATAGTGGTGAACATAGGAAGTGCGAGTTTACGATAGGATCACAAAGACTAGGGAAGTATGTTGGGGCTTACGTTGTGTGTGTGTAGGCCTTGGTTCATTGTAGTCGGGTCGGCTGAACTGCGCTGCGATGCGGTGCGAAAAGATTTGTCGGTGTCGTGCTCGAGATGGTGGCGGGAGATATGAATAAAAGCGCAGGTACAGCGAATAAATAAGCGCGAGCAAATAAGTTTAGGAGCAAATTTATTATATAAGAAGTACAAAGTTAAGTATAAGGGCGTGTCCCTTTTACAAGTGAGAAGTCAAATAACAAACTGGTGCGTACGTGCTTACGGCTCAAAGTTCGAATGCAGAAGGCTTTATGCTGAAGGCAAAAGTGTGAGGGCAAATAGCGAGGAGCCATGGGGAGCTATGCCTTTTATAACCACGCGGGGGTCGCATGCTTAGCCTAAACTAGTAATTAATTATGAGTACTCGAGGATGAAGTTGTTAAAAAATTAACAATACCGATATTGCTGGAATACCTTATTACAACTTCATTCGTACGTTACATATTTTATTATACATTCGAGGTGTTATAATAGTTTGTCAAAGTTCCTTGAGATACAAAATTTTATAACAAAGATTATCATAACTTATTTAATATTTAACGAGATATTATAGATATTTTTTGCTTCTGTTGAGACGGTGAGTTGTTGTAAAATGGACCCTTTTGCATGTGTGTGGAAATGGTCAAAATTGGTATTACTCGATGTGTTAACAAATTTACTTAAAAATCTTGAACTTTTAAAATTTACATTTATTATCAGTACGAAAATGCTTTCATTGCACCGATTGTATTTATGGTACTAGTCAATTTATTGATTGATAGCTATAATACTACTATAATATACTATGACATAATAGAATGCTATAAGCATTGTAAGTATTCTAAAGCTTCGTCGTACCTTACATACAACATTTTTGCGAATATAAATCGATATGCTAATATATTTAATCAATTAAGTAATTCTTTCAAGCGTTTGTGTGGTAGTAGTAATTGTCAATCACAATAATCGATTACGTTTACTCAGAGTATATCTTTACATTTGTTTTGGTTTTTAATTACTGACTAGATATTTTGCGTTGCAAAATGCTAGTGGTATTTTAATACAACTGACATTTTCGACTGTTATACTATGTTATATTGACTGATATATATCTGCAAAACTGATTCATTTGTTATGTTGCTATGAGACGGTTATTCTAAACATTATAATACATAACGTATGAATTTATTTTTATTTATTTTTTTTAAATTGGTCACATCATTAACAAAATATGACTTAAGTCATAAACACGTTGTAAAAGATGTTGATTTGAAGTAATAAAGTGAAATTAACATTCACAAATTAATTAATTTTCTATTTATTTCTACATACGCAAAAATAAATTGATTTTCATCATCATATAACTATTTGTCGTTTTCTTTTTTTAAATATGTATTCATAACATTACCTTTTTTGCTTAATTAAGTTATTTCGTTTGTCTTTTCTCCTTTTGTATTTTTATATGATCACGCATAAGATTGTCTACTGAATAGAGTTAGGTCAGATTAAATGTTCTTTATTTGTTTTCAAGGTTCTTTTATCCATTTGTAAAAGTGCTGTATAAAATTTTCAGTCATTCTCTTTGCTTTGATTTTGCGATGCTTTAATTATTAACAATTTTGCTTTATTTTAAAATTTTATGGTAAAAAGAACCTCGTATATTGCTATTACTGCTGGTCTAGTATCTGAAACAAATGTTTACATATTATAATTAGTTAAATAAATTTTGAGATTAACTGCTTGTTTTTGAAGGTCGCGTGTAGATTTTATCTGAAATCAGTGAATTATATATTATTATTTGATCATATTATTTTCGTTGAATGTGCGAAAAGCGTAAGCGGTTCATATGCACTACCTTTGTTTTATTCTCTTTCAATTGTATTTTTACATTTTCATTTTCCCAAATATATAACACTAGATAGGGACCAGTATACGGATCATCGAATTTATGCGGCTTGGTGGCTAATCACCTACTTTTATTTTTACATGATTAGCCTTGAAGTCGTAATATCGCTTCGCCCTCTCCTTAGCTAAGGAGATTCTTTTGGCAGCTATTTCACTTAAGGCGCTCAGGCGTGAAATAAGATCTTGCATGTAGTCGGCGTACGCAGGTAAGAGGTTGTCGGCGGCGGGACAATCGCTTAACGGTAGTCTTGCTAGACGCCCAAACACGAGCTCGTAAGGTGTGAAAATGGTCACTTGCGCTCGAGAGAGAGAGAGAGCCGTTCGACTGCGGGTGAAATGTGGTAGTTTTAATTTGATTGATTTTGAATCTCTTGGCTACGTGCGTCATTAATATACTTAGAAAATTTGTCCCTTGATCCGTTAATATAGCTTGAGGAGCTCCGAAAATACAAATTAATCTTTTTATAAATCCGTCAGCTACTGAGATTGCTGTCTGATCGTGAAGGGGAACAAAAATTATGAATTACGAAAATTGATCTTGCATGCTAAGTATGTATTCATTACCCATTTTAGTTTTAGGCAACGGTCGGACTATATCAAGAGCTACTTGAGCAAACGGTATTGCTGGATAATCAGTAATAATTAAATTTTGCTTGGTTTTGACTCTAACTAATTTTTTTTATTGACTTTGCTTGCTTGTTTTAATGAACTTTTGTACTTCCTGCTTAAGATTTTCCCAATTATATTTATGTCTAATTCTATTATAAGTTTTATTGACGCCTTTGTGTCCACCAATCATAGAACCATGCATTTATTCGATAATTTTTACACGTGCAGAAAAAGGAGGATGTTGTATATGACCGAGACATATAATGATTTTGATGTTTGTTGAATATAATTATTTTTTAATACTATTTAATTTTAAATTGAATTCAATGTTTTCAATATGTTTACTTTTTGCTACGCTAAATGTATTGATCTCTTTCAATTAAAATGAAACTCAATCTATTATGTAAAATTTGCAAAATATTCATGATATGTATTAAACTTTCGCGTTGCTCGCTTCTAAGTGGCATTACTATATAGAATCTAGTATTAACTTCAATTAATTTAGGTTCACCATCAGTTAAATTATCAAGACGTGGTAGTTTATTGATTTCATATAATTGCTTCGCTCCATCATCAAGTGGCTAGCCTATGGAATTGACGAAATATAAATAATTGTCTTTTTGCATAAATAATTTTTCTCTGCATTGAATAATATTTTCACTAGGGAGTTCGTTTGTATGTCAGTCACGGTGTGTGAGCTCAGAATTAAGTAGTTTATTAGACTCGCTTGAATTTTCGTTCAAAAGAGTAGTTACATTAAGATCTATATCAAATTCCGCATTGTTATCGGCAGCTGTAGTGACGGGGCTGCGTGCGCGACTTTCCTGCCTTTCTTCAGGGTGCGTGCTTTCACCGCCCCCCCCCCCCCTTGAAAATTTCCGCACGGTGTGGCTGCGAGTGAGGGTATTTTTACTATCTCTATAGCTACAGTGGCCGTGTCATGTGTCACCGGCCTCTCTTCGTCAAACATTTTACGACCTCCGGCTGTTCTCTTGCGTGGTGCGAGGACTTGGATGGCTGCCGCGTACCGTGTGCTTGGCTGTCTGCCTGCGCGTAGGCGTGTCTTCATGCCGGATGGGCGGCGGCGTTTGGCCCTACCTCCCTTTCCGATGTTTGATTATTCATTTCTCTGTCTAGCTCACTCTGGTTGTTAGCTTGCTCATGCTCACTTGCTAATAAATTGCTATTTGTGGTATCGTTAATGATTAATATTTGTGATTCTACTGGATTTCGCGAAAGTGCATCGGAATTAGTATTTATTACGTCAGGTTTATATTTAATTTCAAAGTTGTAATCTGCTAATTTTAATCTCCATCTCGTTACTCTAGAGCTTGGATCTTTGTCCGAGTTTAACCAGACTATTGGTCTATGGTCTGTAATAAGAGTGAATTTTCTTCCATATAAGTATGGTCTGAATTGAGTTATACAAAATACTATAGCTAAAGCTTCTTTCGAAAAAGTGCAATAATTTACCTCAGCTGGGGTGAGACCTCGTGACACAAAAGCTATGGGAAGTTCTTGTTGCGAAATCACTCCACCGATAGCGTACCTGCTAGCGTCGGTCTAAACAGTAAATTGATTATCAAAATTAGGATGTATTAGGATTGGCGGTTCACATAATTGATCTCTCAAATTTTCGAAAGCTTCGTGAGAATATTTTTCCCAGATAAATGGTTCATTTTTTTTTAGTAAGAGGCTTAAAGGTCTGGCTATTTTTGCAAAACCAGGTATAAAACGTCTATAATAATTGGCCAGTCCCAGAAATTGTTTAATATTTGTTGCTGTTTTGGGAACTGGAAATGTTTTTACTGCTTCTATTTTTTTTGGATCGGGCTTTAAGCCGTTACTGATTATAATGTGCCCAAGGTAATTAATTTCTTCCTTTAAAAATTCGTATTTGTCAGGTTGCACTGTCAGGTTAGCTTTTATTAATCTTTTTAATATCTCAGCTATTATTTCCCAAGGTTCTTCGATGGTTTCAGAGAAAAAACAAATATCATCAAAAAATGCTACTACACCTTTCATACCTGCGAATAGTGCCGTGATAAGAGCAAGAAAAACTGATGCATTTGTCTTTAGTCCAAACGGGCTCCTGCAGAAATGAAAAGCGCCTAAATTACAATGAAAGGCTGTTTTGTGTCTATCTTCTTTTTTATAAAAATTTGATGGTAAATGGATAATAAATCGAATACCGAAAAATATTTTGCGCGCCCCAATTTGTCTAAAATATCAATTATATTGGGTACTGGATGATTGTAATCAGGTATAATTGCATTAAGCTTTCTGAAATCTATCACCATTCTATAATGTTTATTGCCTATTAAATCGGGCTTTTTATCAACACAAAATACTGGTGCTTAGTAAGAGTTGATCGAGAGCTCGATTATATCGTTGTCTAGTAATTCTTGTGTTTGCCTATTTATTTCCTCATTTAGCACAGGAGGTGGCGCAATTGTTTAATACGAATGGGTACATTACTAGTGAGAGGGATTTCGTGCATGAGCACAGTTGTTGCCGGCAACTTATCTCCCGTTAGATAAAATCTATCCGCATATTGGTCTATGAGCCGCACTACCGAAACTCTGTTCACCGGTCAGATGATCGAGGCGCAAGAGTGCTTTCACCTTGTGTACACTGCTGTCGTAACCCTTTGCATTCTTATCAGAAATGGTCATTATCTTACTTTTCTTAATTTCATTTACATTTTTTTATGATTTTATTTCCTTTTATGTAACTTGTGGCTGTGTTAATTGTATTACTTAAAAGCAGAAATGAGTAATCGCAGCTCCTATTTTTAGACCTTGCGTGTACTGTATACATAACTAGTTTTTTCAGTTGCATAATTAATTTGTGGATTTCATTAACTTTCTCATATTTTAGCACATTTAGTATTACTAGTACATGCTTACAAATGATTTCAATATTTTCAAATTGTTCGGGAAAGAATTAAATTTTTCTAAAAGTTAATTTTCAAGCTCACTTTTATCGCAATTTTTAATTTCATCATATGCAAGTTTATTTTCTTCCAAAAATACGTTGTCATTAATTTCTGAATTCGATTTTTTATGTGCTTCTAACAGCGATGTTGTATCAGCTTATTGAAATGATTTTTCATTGGCTTCTAACAGCGTTGTTTTTGTTTTTCTACAACAAGAGCTAAAAATATTATTTTTTGTCTTTTTATTTTCTAATTTCGAATTTTGGTAGCTTTTTGCGGTAATTTGCTAGGAATGATCAGTTCCTACTTCTGCCACGATTTTGGTTTTCGAATTTCGGAGTTTGATTGGTTTTCTAATTTTGAATTATTATGATTTCGATTTTGTGCACTTAATTTACTATTTTCAAATTTTGGATCTCGATTTTCGGGGCTTCGAATCTCGGTTTTATAAGTAAAATTTTCGTTTTTCGGATATCGTATTTCGGATTTCATATTGGAAGTGATTTGAGGATATGATTTTTGACTTTGCGAATTTCGATGTTCTAAGCTTGAATTTGGCAAATGTTCGGATTTTGATTACACGCGCTGTTCTGCGTTTTCGGTAAAGGTAGCGGTTAAAAACTTATGTATTTTTTCATTTTTAATTGACGGCAATTTTAAAGGCAATTTATAATTATCAATTATAAAATATTGTTCTCTATAATTGATGTCTGCATCATAATTAATAAATATTTCACTGTCGAGCAGACCTTCTTCCTCAATAGGAAAATCATCTGGTACTAAGTGAAAATAAAATGTTAAATCATGAAATTGCATTGGCATTTTGCCATAAGTATTTATGCTACTTTTTGTTATACCGGTTAGTTCTAAAATTTCGTTAGCATCGACTTGAACATTATGCGGCTTTTTTGAAATTTCGTTTGGCGTTTTTAGCATAATAGTTGGTGAACAATTATTAATGCTTAATAAAACAATCTTTTTTATTAATTGTATTGCTGATTGTTTCTCGTGTAATTTTGACGCTGGGGTTGTGGGATTTCCCTGGTTGCGTCGCCTTTTTGTAATAATTACATGCTTTAGTGGCATGATTTTGGGCTTGGTTTGGCTGATGTACATTGCGTTACACGTTACGGCCACCCCTGCGAGTTAGTCGGTATAGATTTTTCACGATCGGGCGTGACCCAGGTACTTTTTGGAGTGTCTGGCGCCTTCGGAGAATCGGCGCCATTGGTACGGTATCAGCTATTAGGCGCTGTGTGGACCGATTTGTGGCATATTTGACATGCTTCTACCCTTTTGCTATCGACTAAGTTACTTTGTGCAGATTCTTTTTCGTTAATTTTTGTTTGTGTAGGAGGCTGTGGTATTTTCATTTGTTCGTCTGTATTTTGGCATGCATAATCGCGCTCTATGTCGATTGCTTGGTCGATCGCGGCGTCTAGAGATTCGTGTTTGCCCATTCGCCCTTTTATAAGCCATTGCAAACCGCGAATGAAATATGCTACACTATCTTCTTCTAAATCGGATTTAAGATCGGGTCTATGCCTCTTTTCACGTAACGCGTCCTCGTATGCTTTTTGTGCGGCTGATTTTAATCTATTTGAAAATTAAATGACGTTTTCGTCGAATTTTTGTTTCATTACTGCTAATTCGCCCAGTAATTCGTGAAAACGTCTTGCGGACCCGTATGTGCGATCAAAATACATTATAATTTCTTCCATGTTAAGAAAAATTCTTTGCACTGCATTTTTTAATGCCTGCCCGGACAAACGCATTTTTATCAATCTCGCTAAATCAGGCTCATTACACTGCGGTATCATACTTCGCGCTTCTCTACATCCGTCCAAAAAAATTCTAAGTGGGATATTGTAACCGTTAAATTTTTGAATCATTTCGATTGCGTCTTTAATTGATAAATTGCGAACCGAAGAGAGAGTGTTGTTTTGAAAAGATTGTAAAGTGTTGTAAGGTAGTGTGACACCGTATGTTTATTTACGTATATAGATATAGTTAAAATTTAAAAACATAGAAAATAAAAAAAACTTTAAAGCATCGTTTTATACTGTAGCCAGTGTGAATCTAGCTTTTTTTAAGCAGACGCACTGCACAGCAAGGGTACGGCTGTCAAGAGCCGCTAGACGCGCACATGTGCGTTTGCTCTCCCTCTACCCTATCTGAGAGATAACAAAAGCATCGACTATATGCAGCCTCTGTTGAGCGGAAAAATACAGGCTGAAATATTATTTTTAAAACAAATAGCGTAGCGTATGAGATAATAACTTTTTACATTTTTTAACATCGTAATATAGTTTTTTAATTCAAATAAAAATGTTGTGCGAAAGAATCAAGTCAATAGCTTAATTCTAAATGTAGTTTTAAATATTCTGTTGTAATAATAATATTTACATATAAGATGATAATTTTAAGTACTTAAATATGAATGTTTATTCACTAATTGCAGTTTACATTATAGTAATTTTTACTGCAACCTTATATTATACACACTTTAAATTTAAGTAAACATAAATTAATATTAACTTTACATTCATCACTTATTCTCATTATTATTATTCATTAATCTTATACTATTTTAACCGTGTGTACACTTTAATAAATTACTATAATTATCGCATGATTCTTAACAAATATCGTTAACTATATAATATACATATATATATATATATATATAAAGTAAATATTTTCACAATACTATCTTCAGTGGTTTTCTATGAAATAACTACTATATTTTAAGATCATTTAGTAAATAAAAATATAATAAACATTAATATTTTAGGTTAAATATTAAGAAAATCAAATGTAAAATGCGAAAGATAGAGAAGGAGCAAGAGAGCGAGCGAGACAGAAGATCTCGCTTCTTTCTCTAGAAAAAGCTCGCCCCACCAAAAAGGCCCGAGCCCAAAACATACGAGGGTAGTTCAATAAGTCTTTAGAATGACCAACAGATGGCGCGCGAATCGCTCCAAATCATCTGTTTTCAGTCAGCACCACTCCCGACTAGATATATGGTGCAGTCACAGTCCACATCTTCTGAGTTTACGTGTTTTTATAACCAATTGAATAAAAAAAATTGCTTGTTCAGAAAAATGGAAAAAAACGAGTTCAGAGCGGTAATTAAACATTTTCATTTAAAGGGTTTAACTCCATATGAGATAAAAAATGAATTGGACTCAGTTCATGGCACATCTGCCCCTGCCTTAGCAACGGTTTATAACTGGGTAAATGAATTTAAGCGTGGTCGTACATCAATAAGTGACGAACCACGTTCAGGAAGGCCCGTAGAAGCAACTACTCCCGAAATCATCAATAAAATCCACGATATGGTGTTGACGGATAGAATATTAAAAGTGCGTGAGTTAGCTGAGGCCACAAGGATATCTATAGGTGCAGTTGTTTCAATTCTACATGAAAAATTAGGCATGAAAAAGCTATCGGCAATATGGGTGCCGCGTTTGCTCTCAGCTGAGAATAAACGCAATAGAGTGGTCGCCTCTGAGGCTCTTTTGGCGCGCATAAGTCGGAATCCTGAGGAATTTTTTCGTCGATTTGTGACTGTGGATGAAACATGGATACACCACTACACTCCTGAGACAAAGGAACAATCCAAACAGTGGATTTCCACAGGCGAACCAGCTCCAAAGAAGGCAAAGACCGTAAAGTCAGCTGGTAAGGTTATGGCTACAGTTTCTTGGGATGCACGTGGAATTATACTTATTGACTACTTGGAAAAGGGTAAAACAATTACTGGTGAGTATTATGCATCATTATTAGAGCAGCTGAAAGAAGAAATTAAAAAAAAACGACCACATTTGGCGAGAAAAAAAATTCTCTTTCATCACGACAACGCCCGAGTTCACACATGCTTCGTTTCAATGGCTAAAATTGAAGAACTAAAATTCGAATTGGTCGAACACCCACCGTATTCACCAGATTTAGCCCCCAGTGACTTTTTCTTATTACCAAACTTGAAAAAATGGCTCGGTGGACAGAGATTTACGGACAACGAAGACGTCATTGCCTCTGTAAGTGCTTATTTTGAGGAACTTCCGTAAACGCACTTTTCTGAAGGATTAAAAAAACTTAAAAAGCGATTGACCAAATGTATAGAGCTCCAAGGAGATTATGTTGAAAAATAAAAAAAAAATTTACCCAAAAAAAATTGTTTTTATACTTTATTCTAAAGACTTATTGAACTACCCTCGTAGCTGCGCGCGCTTCTTTAGCGACGCCCATATGAGGACCTTTTTACCCTCACTCTCTCTTCTTTTTTCTCTGTTTTAAGCATTAGCCTAATAAGAGGAAAAGCGCATGGGAGGAGAAAAAGGAGGAAACGTTCTTCGCTATTCGTCCTTGCTCACCCTCACCCCGCTCGCTCGACCCTTTAGCATAGGCGAGATACGGTGGAAAACTGTTTAAAAGACACCGGTTCACGGGGTCTCACTAGCATTAGCTCGTCCGACCCCGGACAAGCTACATGGCTCACCAGCATTCGCTCGACAAGCACCTCAGGAGCAGTATCTGTTCCTGTAACGCAATTTTGTGTTTGACTCAGAGTATCTCACTCACCGAAGCGCCTCAGGAGCAGTATCTGTTCCTGTACAGCAAAGCTTGTGTGAACTCTAAAAACTCGAACTCTCACTTGCCTAAGCTGTTCAGGAAAAGTGAGATTTGTACAAGAGAGAATAGTACAAAGACGTAGCTCGCTCAAGCAACCTCTCGAGGCAACGTGCCTTTAGTATCGCTAAGTTTGCTACAGATCTTTGTACACAATTACACTAAATTAAAATATTCGGGTAGACAGTTGTTAAGTCGAAAAACCCAAAAAAATTCCATTATATTAAAAACAATTCAGGTTAAAACATCCAAGAATAAAAACAAATATTAGGGGTTAAAACACCCAACAATAAAAACAAATTATTCAAATAGAACTACAAATTAACTATCCGAAAAGTAATTATATTTTATTTACAATTTTTGTACCAATTATATTAAGATTTCTATTTCTTGTATAAATTGCTTTTAATAAATAGACTTATTACTAAAAAAGATTCAAATTTAATAAAATTACCTAATATATACATATAAAATTGAACGCAATACATCACATGGTAATGCACCTTGCCGCTAGTAACTAGTAACGTATAGCATACCTGTGATTTCTATGTATTCAGAACCTCGCGGCCTATTTTAGCTTACGTACCTCAGAATTATAGAACAACATACTTTAGTAATGCACCTCGCCATCATTTATGAAAGCGTAAAGCATATTAAGGCAATGTTTATGGATATACGCCTCGTGATTAATATTTAATCACGTACAGTATATCCCACTAATAAAACTTATTTTTGAACCTCGCGGATATACCAATATACATATCCCAAGGTAGTAAACTAATCAATAACAGAAAGAGACATCATTTCTAAGAATTGAAGTAAAGCCGAGAATCCTCCTAACGAGGGTTCAAGACATAAGAAACTAATTACATACGATTTGCCTTAGAGACCCTGGCTATTGTGCGAAAGCGTAGGTCAAAATAAAAGGCGCATTTAAAAGCTTATAGCTTTAGTCTTATTTGTAGTCTGTTGGACATCACAGTAGTCTACGATAATTATATGCTGGGTTTGTATGATGAGGTGTACTGTGTATATTTGGAGTGGCAAACGATGGAGAGGTTTTTGTAATGTCAATTTTTGAGTGTTGTCATTATTTTGTAGTGGAAATTTAGGATCCGTTTTGGGTGGGTCTGTCGTATTTGTTGAGTAAATCATAGATTGATAGGCAGTTACTTCCGTCATTTCGGCGTTTTTGTTTAGAAGTATGTATATTTCGCGCTCAAATTTTTTAATTGACTTACTATCTATAATAGTTTCTATAATTTCTTTGCAACTAATATTGTTGTGAATTAACTCTAGAAGTATGTCTATCAATAATTCATCCTGACACGCGTCGTTCACTTTTGATATCTCAATGTTATCTTTTAAAAATTCGCAAATTTTATTTACGTCATCCGCGCGTTCCGGAATCTGTTCGCTAACGATTTGATATCGTAGTTGTAAAACTGCTAATAATTCTTCTAAATTTGTTTCGCGATCGCCTGCTGTAAAATTTGGGTCTGTTGCCGTTACACATTTTTTTATAAAGTCGGTGGCCTCTTCATTTCTTAATTTCTTTTCCGTTTCTACGTTGGTCATGTTTGAATTTCGAAAGAAAAAATTTGCTATCTGCGCTAATTGCTATTAAAATATCCCAGAGAGTGGGCCCCCAATAAATGGCGCGAAGTTAATATGGAATTAAATCGTGTTCGCCTCTAGTTTTGGTCAATACTTGCGTATTTTACCTGGGCGTCGAGGCATTAACAAAAGCGGGATAGCGAAGATGACATTTAATATGATAGTGGTGAAATTAGGAGGTGCGAGTTTACGATAGGATCACAAAGCCTAGCGAAGTATTTTGGGGCTTACCTAGTGTGTGTGTGTGTAGGCCTTGGTTCCTTGTAGTCGGGTCTGCTGAGCTGTGCTGCGGTACGGTCGGTGTCGTGCTCGAGATGGTGGCGGGAGATATGAATAGGAGCGCAGGTACAGTGAATAAATAAGCGCGAGTAAATAAGTTTAAGAGCAAATTTATTATATAAGAAGTACAAAGTTAAGTATAAGGGCGTGTCCCTTTTACAAGTGAGAAGTCAAATAACAAACTGATGCGTACGTTCTTACGGCTCAAAGTTCAAATGCAGAAGGCTTTATGCTGAAGGCAAAAGTGTGAGGGCAAATGGCGAGGAGCCATGGAATTCGGGAAATATTGGGGTGGATGAGTATGTCATCGTGGAATATGAGGTAGACAAGGTAGGATACGATTTGGCACAACGTTGTCGTGCCAAATCGTACTAAATCGTGCACAACTGTGCCAAACTGGGCCAAATTGTGCTAAATTGTGTAAATTGTGCTACACTATGCTAGAGCTGTGCCATTTCGGACATTTCGCACAGTTTGGCATAGTTTGGCACAGTTTGGTACAGATTGACACAATTCGGCACAGTATGGCATGATATGACATAACTTGGCACATTATGAATTTAAACAAAATTACTTTTCTGAATTATTTACAGAACAGGTAGTACACTTTAACAAAAGATGACACATTCTGTCACAAAATGGCACAATTTGGCACGATATGGCATAATATGGCATATCTGGGCATAATCTGGCACATCCTTTAATTGTAGCTTCCAACCTGGCGTAATGCACATAATCTGGCATTTTATGGCATAGCTTGACATGTTATGGCATAGCTTGGCATAAAATAGCATAGCTTGGCATAAAATGACACAGTTTACCATGTTATGTCATGATATGGTGTAATTATGCGCATTTGTGTATATTTTTTAATCGATTATTTGTATATAATTATTAAAAACAACCATATTTCTACAAATAGTCAGGTATAAATTTTATTATTAAAAAAATTATATAATAATAGTTATAATGTTATTACAATACGTTATACATATATTAAATTAACTAGTGTGTCGCCCTAAAATACCTTATACAATAGTAACAATAATAAATTGCTTACGTAATTTTAATAATATACATGGTCTGTGTAATTGAGAGTATTTTACAACATTAACATTAACTTTTTCTTCAGCATTGACAACTTTCAAATGTGTAATATCAATATTGTCAACGAAAAAGTTACTTGCAACTTTTAGACAATGAAAAAAAAATTACTACTTTGTAGTCATTATCATACTTAATTTTACATATTTTTGAAATAATTCCAAATATCTCATCAGTCGTTTAAAAAACAGAGTTATTTGTTCGCTGACAACGCAAATATTTATTAGTAATATAACGATTTCCATTAAAGATCATTTTTTTTAATATTTTACTTTCGGTCACAGCAGTTACGTCAACTATTTTCTGAGGAGATTGTAATTTTGTTTTTGTTAATGTGTGTGCTTTGTCGCGTCCTATTAGAATACATTCTTCAATTTTACAAATATGTTTTAGTTTAGCTTTATCCAATTTATTGCAATATGACTGGACTCTTTCAGAAATTAATTGATTTTGTCGTAAAAGAGGCAATTGTTGATATATTAACATTTTAGAGACAATTTGTGTAGCAATACGATAATTACATTTCTTCATTCGCAGTAATAATTTATTTTCATTTTCAAATGGAAAAGTACTTGCATTGTACAGCGGCCCCCAATTTTTAACAGTTTCAGTAAGATGATTTAATAAATACACATTGTAATGCATGTACTTCTTTCCGTATAAAAATTGAAAATTCACAATAAAATTTATCAACAATTTTCTAGCATTTTCTAACATTTCAGTTGTTATAGAGTCTTCTAACAAAATATGCATGGCTCAAACAAACGCAGCCAAGTTATTATAATATTTTTTTGGAAGTATTCCATGCAGACAAATCAAGGAATAAAATATTAACCATGTTAGCTATTCTGACGCAGTCCAATTTGCTCTTTCCTTGATAATTCTTGAAATTTTTGCAATACAATTCGGAGGCCTTATAAATAGACAATAAACACTGATCGATAATGTGCAATTTATTTGGAGAGCCAACATAATATTTCTCTTTAGCATTGGATAATATAATCGTTGTATAAAGTTCCGTGACACCTAAAAGACACGCATGCATGAAGTCAACAATCATTCCATTAACTAGATCAAAATGTTTGAGATTCAGTAGAGATGATGGACCTTTAATTCCAGTAATATCCTGTGAGTTACTCCTATGTGCGAAAAGCATTTTTTCTTTTATTGAATCATCAGTTCTTGGAACAGGAACTGGTAGTATCATAGGATACTTTCTTACGCCATCAACTGATACAGTTGGATGTTCACAGTATGTTAATCCATCAGTTCCGTTAAATTTTTTCATTGACAGCATAGCACAACGATCTACTAAATCGACGCAGCAATCAAGTGGAAATACTTTACTGATTATTTCTTCTCCATTCCAATGCCACTTAAATTCTTCTGATGATAACTGATTGGTCTGATCAACAAATGATTTTGAATATAGATTCATGGTGGGTTCTTTTTTTGCAACCCATAAACCAGCAAGTAGCATATGATTCCTTCGTAGATAATCAGGTAGTTCATGTATCATAATGTAGATTGGCCAAATAGATATTTTTGAACAATCCGATGCCTGGCAACTATCGGTATTTATCGTATAAGAGAAATTAAACTTATTGCCTAAGAGATCATATTTTTCTGCACAATTTTTATAAATGTTTCCATCATAAATATCTTCTAATGCATCTTCATTTTGTTTTTTTCTATGAAATCTGTGGAAAATATTTTTCTGTACATTTTCATTTAAAAAGAGACTTTCTAATTGTTTACGAATGTCTAGTTCAATGAAAAAAGATGCAGCTTGCCCTGAATCCTGCTTAGCGCCACACTTGCATATACAGTTTGGTGTTTTGTCGATACGTCTATTGCATTTAGTACATAACATATGATAAGTAACTAAATCGTTGTTAACATCCCATAACTTTTTTACCATATACTTTGTTACTGGTAGAACGTTTGAGTCAAAAGCACAGTTGAACATTTTAAAGATATCAAGTATTGTATTCCACGTCAATGCTTGTTTTCTTGCAATTTTTAGAGTCATTAGAAGCAGTTCTGCAACATTAACATTTCCACAAGCACAAACAGGTTTACAAAGTTGGTCGTTGTGCTGTTTATTATGACTGGATACATCATTCACCTAATAGATAAAAAGTTTGCATAAATTATTACTAGATTTTATAAAAATATAAAATAAAATTATAATAAATATATATACTATAATAATGTAGTTGTATAGTTACATATTCATTGGACATTGGACATATTCACATTTTATATAATATTTTAATAATAAACTTTACCTTGACAGGCTGGTCTTCAGTAGTTTTTTGAAAATCAATTGGCTCCGATATGTTCATACTATTATTAGAAGTTGTGTACTTATCATAGTTTTCAACTTCGTCCGCAATTAATAACTTATGTCTCTACAATAATTATTTAAATATAAGTAAACGCAAGCTAGATCAATAAATTGAGTGTCCGAAAAATGTAAATATTAAAATCTTACATGTACAACATTAGTAGATTTAATTCTACATCGTTTTAATAGTTTCATTTTACGGGAATTAATCGTAGAGCGAGGAATTGTTTTATTAGAAAACCTATCATAGTATGTTCGATATCTCTTAGTACTAAATATATCTGTGAAAACGACAAATTTTTTCATAAAAATCTTTTAATACAAAGGAACTTAAAGTACAATTCACTTATAAAAAAAATGTTAACTTACTTTGAAATTAGAATATATTAATAAATTTACTCGTTGGTCAACATAACCTTTTTTCATTAATAAGCTTTTTATATATACTTCTTTTTTCTTAATAATTTTTTTTCAGACTTAGTCAGTTAAGTAGTGTTTGATTTAATCATACCAAAAACTCGACAAAAATGATTTGAATACTTTTTTGTTGCACAAAATTATAGCACAAAAATAAACAGTATATATACATATATGTATCGTGTCAACCCCATACATGCAGTACCTAAAACGGCTTTTCAATTGTTGAATTTTACAAAATTTCTTGGTCTATATAGTTTTGCTGTGATTAATACCATTAACGTTTTTTATATTATCATATTATACGTTTACACTACGGAGTTTACACAGTTAATGAAGGGGCCTGCGGCGGCTCAGTCGGTAGAGTGTCGGATTCCCACGCCGGTGACCTGGGTTCGAATCCTAGTCTCTGCCGATTGATACAAGCACCTCTGTAAAAATTACATGTGCTTTGTTTACAAACACACCGCAGACCCCCGTCGTCGATTAGCATAACATGGGAGCACAAACATGGCGACGTTAAAAAAAAAAAAAACACTGTTAATGACAATTTACGATATCTTTTCGAGTCAAAAAATAACTTTTGCGATGGCGCGTTCGGAAACACTACGACCTGCGTGCCCGAATACCCGACGCCCGCAACGGGGGCGCGCAGCACGACCAAAACAAACACGAGAGAGAGAGAGAGAGAGAGAGAGAGAGAGAGAGAGAGAGAGAGAGAGAGAGAAAGAGTAATTAATAAAATTGACACCTGCGAATTTGCAAAATTTTTGTATTCGTTACGATATTTCAAACTCACGGAAACGCGGAATTATTATTTAATTATTTTATATTTTCAGTAACCCTGCCTCAACTATTAACTATTTAAACGTGCTCAATTTTACTTAAAAATGATAAATTTTATTATAAAAAAAATAGATAAATATTTTCTTAATAATTTTATTATGCCTAATCATACCAAGCTGTGCAAAACTATGTCGCCCTATGCCAATATGTACCGTACTGTGCTAATCTGTGCCAGACTGTGTAGATTCGTGCTAAGCCATGCTAATCTGAAAAAACGGTAGACAAAGTATTTTCTTTCAAAATTTGTGACTATGCCACAAAGTGCCACAATGTGTGACACTATGCCAAAGTGTGCCGAACTATACCAAACTGTGCCAACTTGTGCGAAACATCCGAAATGGCATAGGTTTAGCATGACTTGGCATAGCTTGACACAGTTTGACACAATTGGGCACAGTTTGGCACACTTTGGCACAATGTTCATTTCCACTAGGGATACTCGTTATATAGCGTAGGTCGATAAGTAGGATTCAGTATGGTATGATACATATAGCTTGCCGACGAGAAGGTGTATGTTGTAGTAATTATTATGAATTGTATACTATTAAAATAAGACATATTATACTTGAGCGTGCTCATGTAAGACTCTAGAAATCATATTTCACCTGCAATATGTGTTTTCTCCAAAGGCAGGATATAGTCCTCTTATAGACATATTACCATAGCTATAGTACATCAGGTGAATTATTCATTGTACTAATTGTTATTAATTGTCTGATTTACTCAAAATTTTATTTTATGCTCAAGCGTACTCACTTAAAACTCTGGAAATCACTTTAATCTTAAAATATTAGTTTTTTTCAAAATTCTATGTTTTGGACTATACGGAACCAAATCTCACAGCTCAAAAACTACAAGAGCTAGAGTCCTAATATTTTTTGTGAAAGTTTCATTTATCTTTCGAGAGGAAGAAAAAGTTGGTTTGTAAGCTTTCGGCAGCCACTTTCTTTGCTTTATAGAGTAGGCTTACAATGACATACTACCATAGCTATAGTACATCAGGTGATTTATTTATTATGATAATTGTTATTAATAGTCTGATTTATTCTAAAATATTATTTTATACTCAAGCGTACTCACTTAAAACTCTGCAAAATACTCTTATGTTGCAAAATTAGTTTTTTTCAAAATTCTATGTTGTAACCAAATCTCACAGATCAAAAACTACAAGAGCTAGAGTCCTAAAATTTGTTGTGAAAGTTTCATTTATCTTCGGAAAGGAAGAAAAAGTGGGTTTATAAGTCTTCGACATGCACTTTCTTTGATTTATAGAGTAGCGGCTTACAATGACATATTACCATAGCTATAGTACATCAGGTGAATTATTTATTGTAATAATTGTTATTAATTGTCTGATTTACTCTAAAATATTATTTTATGCTCAACCGTACTCACGTAAAACTCTGGAAATCATTTTAATCTTAAAATATTCGTTTTTTTCAAAATTCTATTTTTTGGACTATACGGAACCAAATCTCACAGCTCAAAAACTACAAGAGCTAGAGTCCTAAAATTTATTGTAAAAGTTCAATTATCTTACGAGAGGAAGAAAAATTTGGTTGTAAGCCTTCGACAGGCACTTTCTTTGATTTATAGAGCCTACAATAGCCTACAATAACATATTACTATTTCTTACATTTCTTTTTCGTTGCGTTCTCTTATATAAAGGAAATTACGACTGTGAGAAATTGTGATAATATGTGCGAAACTGTGAAAAACTATGAAAAACTATGTAGATACTGTGAAGACATTTGTGAAATATTCTATAATATGTTTTAAAATCCTGCTCCAAATGTAAGCCTAATTTCACAGTTTTTCACGAAATTATATGGTTTTACTCACTTTTTCATACATTTGTTACAGTATTTCACAGATTTTTACAGTTTGAAATTTCCACTTGAAAAGAGAAACAAAAAAAGGTTCATTTTCGAGGAAGCAAAAAATAATTGAGAAGCTTGAATCCCTTATTTACAATTTAACAGAAATATATTATCTCTACAATTATTCAAAACTATGTAGAAAAAATATTACTATCCCTATACTTATGATGCTCCTAACCCATCGACCATCCCTTCTTCTCCCTCCCTCACCCTATTTTAAGATGCATCACAACTGGCCCTGCAGTTTTAGATGGAGTCCGAACCATCGGAACTACGGTACTTTACTATTAGGATTCGAATCTGGGCCTTCTGTGCAGAAGGCTGAGTCCTAATCCACTGAGCTACCGTGACTCCGATAAGTTTCTCGTATTACTGACCTAATAAAGCACACACTAGTATGTGCATTTTTTGCACGCATTCAACCGTTGAACCGCAGTTGTCTCAATCGTGCACGCGGGTATCTGTTAGTGGATATCTCGGTACCTAGTAGAGTTGCCCCTGCTCTCGACTTGCTCTTTATCTACGACATTCTAAAATGATTGTACTGAACGAAGTGCATACGAGCGTGTCATTCTAACAAGTGATAGAGGACACACTCCGTTAAGTAAAAAAGTTGGCCTTTGCGGATGCGTAAATATGCTTGTGATTTAACTTCAGGACCCATTGGCGGGAAATTTAAAGAATCAACGGAAAGCGCTACAAAATAGCAGGAAGATTGAATTTTTATATCAACTGCAGAGATGATTTTTCGTTTAATGTGCTTTATCGGTGGTCGGGTGCGTCTAAATGCGCAGGAAGCTGAGATCTAATAGTGGATTTCCAGGTGGAAAAGAACACTCTCCTCCGCTAGTATATACCTTCTTTTCTTCTTAGAGTATGTATATTAGAACTTGAATCAAGAATACTGGATAATTGCACTAATAAGCAACTTTGAGCGTTAGCAATGTCAAATCGATCGTAAAGTCGCATTGAATATCGTTAACGCAATCTAAATACATCATTATATGTAACTTGCTTTGCGTAACTCGCTAAGGATGAAGTGAATCTCGTTATTGTGTATCCCAAATGGATTCATAGCCATGATTACTCGGAGGCGATTGACTAATATATTAGGATCATCTCAATCGTCAAATCCATAATTATGATCTCCTCTACTTATCCATTTCTCATATGAATATTCCATATTTGATTGCCCATTAGAACCAAAATTCAATTGTATTTTTAGTGAACTAGTAGCAATCATATGTGACTACTACCATAAGTGAATGTAATAGATTCATCTACACTGCTACCAATGACACTTGGAGAATTTCCAGTCAGAGATTCTTCGGATTCGTCACAAGTTGCATCTGAAGTTTCACAATTCTGATAAATATTTCGAATCTTATGCTTTCAAGTCCCATGATATCTTGCAGAATTACTAGGAGTTGATTTATTAAACTTCAACAGTGTATGATCGAATCCATCTTTCTGATCTCTTCTCCGATTTTTAAATAATTCTTTTTTATTTGATTGTATGTTGAAAGGTGGTTCATACACTGACTTTGAAGAGCTAGCAATTTTATAATTGATGATAGAATTGGATGGACAGGAACGAGCTCTACTGTTGTCCTGCAGGGAGTTTTTCACCAAAGACTCTTCACACTTTTCAGACTGATCGGGAAGATAAAGTTCAGAATTTTTATTAAATTTTCGAATCTTAGCCTTTGGAGAACTTTGATTCACTACTATAGAATTAGAGAAAGGTTTTTCTTGTGAACTAATATAGTTGAGAGTTGGTTCTATTTTATCTTGATTTAACATCTTGCGTTTTAGTTCAATCGCCTCCATTATATTGAGTTTTTGGTTGTTAATATCTTTCTGTTGTTGGAAATCGAATATATCGTCTCGCGAAATTGGCTCTAGAGTTTTATTAATTACCTGCACAGTATAGGTAGGTGTAGCATGATTATGCCCATCAGAACAACTGATGAGTTCGATATCTTTTGTTGCAGCACGACTGGAGCATCCTTGAAATTTATAAAATTTACATGTCCAATATACTTTTCCAGACCAATCTCTATCTTTGTAAAAAATGTTACCATCGAGTAGAAGTTGGTTCGAACTTTTCTGAAATTCGACAAGCATTTTGGTGGAAATTAATGTTTCATGGTTCGAGATCTATATATATTTATGAAATGCTAAAATAACTTGCGGGAAACGGTTTGTATACAAGGATGGTAATGCAAATGTCGGCCAAGTATCGGTCAAATGTCGGTCAAGTGTCGGTGTGTCAATCAAATATCGGTCAAGTGTCGATCAAATGTCGGTAAAGTGTCGGTCAAATGTCGGTCAAGTGCGGTCAAGTGTCGGTCAAATGTCGGTCAAATGTCGATCAAGTGTCGGTCAAGTGTCGGTCAAGTGTAGATCAAATGTCGGTCAAGTGTCGGTCAAGTGTAGATCAAATGTCAGTCAAGAACCAGTCAAGTGTCGCTCAAATGTCGGTCAAATGTCGGTCAAGTGTTGGTCAAATGCCGGATAAATTTGACTCTGTGGCGCAAATCGAACCTCTCCATCGCACATTTTGCGGTTCTATTCTATTTTAAAATATATACCCAGCTTCTCGGAGCTCTTCTATGATAGAGTAGATCTCGTTGACGTGACTCGGATTTTCGGCCGAGTTCATTTGAATCGTCCCAGTACACATAATCCATCCTTGTATGTCTTCTAGCAATTTTGCATCGAGGTAGTGATCCACCTTCTGTTTCAGAAAATAGTGGTGCGATAATATCAGTCAATTTCTTGCTGTTGTGAGTACGAATAGATTCATCACTTCTATACTTCTTCTTGTGAGCATTCGTTATTTCAAGAATCTTGCGATAGATTTGCAAATCGTTTGAATTCACAACCCTTTGATCAGGATGTTTTGTAAAGAGCAGCTCCAACAATCCCAAAGTTTTTGGATATCGCACATCCTTCACTTTCACGTTATTATCTTCAAAATATATCTCCATAAATTTTATCTAGATTTTCTGATTGATTAAACATGAGAACGTGCTTATTAGTTGATAAATCATCATCTTCGTCAGCTATTTCGAACGAGGTATCGTGAACCACTGTATGCTACAAAGTTTCATCGAGACTCTCGTCAGACACATCACTCTTATTTGATGTTATACTTTTATCTGATTCGACACTCTCACCAAGCTTGTCAATATATTGAAAGTCGTTTTCAGATAATATACGCTTATTTTTTAATTTTTTTATTTCAGATAATGTTAGAAGCTTTTGAAGTGGATCGATAATTGGCTTAAACGTTTCTCTCAATGTCCTTTCAACACTAGCTTTGCCAAGCTTGAACGTATCGAATATGCATTTAAGTGAATTTTATGCTTTAGCAAGTTGACGAAGAATACCTTCCTGTCAACGGAAATCTTCCATGTTGATGCTTTGACAGCTCATGATATAATGACGATGATGCCGAACTGCACGCGACGTATTAAATTCTTTATACCTAATATCAGTGGTAAGCCAGCGCCTTCTCTTGGAGATATCAAGCACACTATTTTCCCGTTTCACTACAATGCCTCTGTTGGTAATTTCAATTTCCCGCCCCTGGTTAACATTTTACGTATGCGCAGAGACAAATTTGTGTACTTAAGCTGAGCGCGCTCTGTCGGGGTTATAGAGTATGTGCGTATGGAGTGGAGGTATTGCAATAAAGGAGTACGCTCTCAAGTGGATAACTTATGTCTCTCCGAAATGCCATACGTGGTGGAAGCAATCAGTATGGAAACTAAATTTAATACCGTATTAAGACAAGTGCGGTTCAATGGTGGAATGCGTGCAAAAAATACACACAGGAGAAACTTATCGGAGCTACGGCAGTGGATTAGGAATCAGCCTTCTACACAGAAGGTTGTAGATGTTCTGATGGTTTTGACTCCATCTAAAACTGTAGGGCCAGTTGTGATGCATCTTAAAATAGGGTAGGGAAGGGGGAAGGAGGAAGGGTGGGCAGGTTAGGTCCATCATAACTATAGGGACAGTAATATTATTTCTACATAGCTTTAAATAGTTGTAGAGATAATATATTTCTGTTAAATTATAAATAAGGGATTCAAGCTTCTCAATTATATATTTTTTGTTTTTCTTACTTCTAAAATGAAACCTATAATATCATATCAATAACTGTACCCTTGTCAGTCGGTAAAGTCGACTTATTCACTATAAGTGTAAAAACAGTTGGAATTTCTCTCATAAGAAATTTAAGTAAAATAAAAAATAGATTCATTACAAGCGATATATATATATATATATATATATATATATATATATATATATATATATATATATATAGGGGCGGGATATATATTTGTCAGTGGAAGCAAATGTGCTCTCGGTCAAAGAAATAAATGCGACTGAAAGCAATAATATTTTATTGTATGCTAAATTTTATTTTACAGATTTCAATGAGTGCATCAAAAATTGAGTGACATAAACAATTCATAACAATTTTAACAGTGTATAACACACACGCACATACACACGCACATACACACACACACGTACGCACATATACACAACCTGATGTATAATAGTTATGCATAATGTTTTACTGAAAACCTTTCCTTGCCAGATCAAAGAAAAAGCTGAGATTTAGGTACAAATCGATCAATACCCTGGATTTGAAAGATCTGATATTATAAGCTAAAAGTGATTTCCAGAGTTTTAAATGAGTATGCTCAAGTATAATATGACATATTTGAGTAAAACATAGACAATTTATAACAATTATTACAACGAATAGTGCAACCTGATATACTATAGCTATGGTAATATGTCATTGTAAGCCGCTACTCTATAAATCAAAGAAAGTGCCTGTCGAAGGCTTATAAACCCACTTTTTCTTACTCTCCTAAGAAAAATGAAACTTCCACAACAAATTTTAGGACTCTAGCTCTTGTAGTTTTTGATCTGTGAGATTTGGTTACAACATAGAATTTTGAAAAAAACTAATATTGCAAGATAAGAGTATTTTGCAGAGTTTAAAGTGAGTACGCTTGAGTATAAAATAATATTTTAGAGTAAATCAGACAATTAATAACAATTATTACAATGAATAATTCACCTGATGTACTATAGCTATGGTAATATGTCATTGTAAGCCTTTATACTCTAAATTGAAGAAAGAGCCTGTGGAACGCTTACAAACCAACTTTTTCTTCCTCTCCTAAGATAAATGAAACTTTCACAACAAATTTTAGGACTCTAGCTTTTTTAGTTTCTGAGCTGTGAGATTAGAGTACGAAGAGGAATATACCCACCATTTGGAGGCAACACATATTGCACGTGAAATGTGATTTCGAGAGTTTTACATGAGTACGCTCAAGTATACAGGTCTTATTTGAATAGAATATACAGTTAATAATAATTATTACAATGAGTAACACAACCTGGTATACTATAGCTATGGTAATATGTCATTGTAAGCCTCTACACTTAAAATCAAAGAAAGAGCCTGTCGAAACTTTTACACAATAAATTTTAGGACTCCAGCTCTTTTATTTTCTGAGTTGTATTATTATTATTATCTATATTTTCCTTTTAGTTACAAAAAGTAATTGTAATATTTTAATTATTATTAAAACATAACCCTACATTTATCATATATTATTAATATGTATGCATGAATTTACGGTTAACAAAACTTCTTGGTGTAATTATAAAATAAGAAGATGGAAGTAAACATAAAGAAGTACTGTAATACAGTTGTGGTGTGTAATAAAAAAGATTTCTCAGTGGAAACAATACACTTAAAAGTATTCCACCAACACTCATTCTATGCATGAAAATAAGAGATTTTAATTTTCTTAAAAAAAAATTCAAAAAATAGTGGTTTATATAGTAGTGTGTAGTTCTGTCTGAGGGTAAAGTAACCTAAAAAGCTACGTGCGTATTGAGTCAGAAAAATCTGGCACGATACGCGCTTGCAGCTTGCAATCGTCCGGAGAGGGGTACGCTGGTCTATGCTGCTGGCCTACCGAAGTTGCCTATATAGCTGGTCGACAAATTCTCACAATGCTGCTGGCCTACCGAAGTGTATCTATATAAGTGGTTGGAAGTTTCTCACAGTGCTGCTGGCCTTCCCAAGTATACCTATATAGGTGGCTGTGAACCCACCTAGCTTAAGCATAGGTGTCTGTGAACCCACCTAGCTTAAGCATAGGTGTCTGTGAACCCACCTAGCTTATCTACTATTACCAATTTCATCGCATTAGGCAAGCTAAAAAAATGTTAGTCCTAAATAAAATTGTATTTGCTCATTTTTCACTAAATAAACCTGGTATATTCGACGAATTTGTATGGCAGTATATTTTAATGAATTGACACATAAAGAGCTCGTGCAGCTCCTCGATACCCTGAAGCAGCAAAAGATGACGGCGTAGTTGCCATCCCGTAGCTGGCCATAAGGACTGGAGCCAGCCTGCCTTGGTTAGTGTTCACTGTGCTCGACTTGTAGTCTCCTTCCCTCGCTTCCATCCTCTCGAACACACCCAATCATCAAAATACCCACATTAATACCCTCAAAAGCATGCAGAAGACTATTGAAATATTGCTCACCTCGTTTGATGTCTTGGAGAGCGGAGAAGGAACCACTGAGGGCGGAGCGGCTGCTTCTCTGGACACTTCAGAGCCCTGCACCATACAACTTTGAAGAAATACATTTGAATTAGCCTGCAGAAGACAAGAAGAACGAATTTGAACTCTCTTACCTGATGTTAAGTGCATGTAGATGCGCAGTGGGCCCTCAAGTGCAGTATCGCAGCCAACTTCTGGCCCGCCTCACTACAGCAACTGCAGCGCTGGGCCAACTCCTGGTCCAATCCTCTTCAGCAACCGCAGCAGCATCCTCAGCTATACTCGCCTGTCACCTATAAACAACGCTGGTATTAATAAGGTGAAGAAGCAGGCGAGACACAAATAAACTGATCTCACCTCAAAATTGACATGCAGACATAACCCTCGAGACTACACGCTGCACTGCTGCTCCTCTGCAAGTACGCCCCAGCGGCAGTCGAGACACTAATCACTAATCACTGTATCACGTCGTCGTCGTTGTGTGGATGCACCTTCTGCTAGACGCCTTTTTTTTTTTTCTCCTGCGGGTATCTAGATTTGCTCTAGTACGTCTCTATTACCATCCTGGTCTCCCTCGGTGCAACTTTGGAAGATAGGTCTTGTGTTTTGAAGGTTAAAACTACTGAAACTGGTGATATTGAAGGGGGTAGTAAATGATGATTTAGCTAGCTTCCACGGCCGAAGAGCAGCTCTCGGTTAGAGTCTTCAAACAGCAGCAGCGTACTGGTGGTGATGACGGCGTGGAATGAAGAATCCAAGCGCGGGGATAGCTGGAGAAGTTAGATAGTGATCGATAGGGGGAGAGCTGATTGCTTGAGCTTTAGGCGGTGGTCAATGGCTGGCAACCAGACTGGGAAGGGTGGGAAATTTGAAAGGAGGTTAAAAAAATAAAAAAAATAAATAAAAATAAACGCAATGAAAGTGACAGGTTAAGAATTTGCATGAGGGATAATAAAAAAAAACTTTTAAGAACTGTTGGGTTAAAAGGAGAAAAAACCCCCAAAAAAACGTTCAGATGTCAATTTTATTACATATAAGAAATTTGAGCATGTGTTAAGTGGTGCGTAGGTCGAACCGATTAGCTATGTCACAGACGTTGTCCTCGTCGGTGACACCCATGCGGGCCAGACCGATTACACAGCCCCACAAAAAAAAAAAATTGTAAGTCCCAAAAACTTGACCACGGTACTTATATGTTTTTGGGATCGCTGAATCCGAATCCAGGATTAGTTTAACCCCATCAGATCTTTCTCAAGGTCAGTTGAAGGTCAAATTATCGAAATACATGAAAAATACACTAAAACCATGGTATCTTGGGGTTTTTGGGGTCGCTGAATCCGAATCCGGGGTCAGTTTAACACCATCAGAACTTTCTCAAGGTCAGTTGAAGGTCAAATTATCGAAATACATGAAAAATACACTAAAACCATGGTATCTTGGGGTTTTTGGGGTCGCTGAATCCGAATCCAGGGTTAGTTTAACCCCATCAGATCTTTCTCAAGGTCAGTTGAAGGTCAAATTATCGAAATACATGAAAAATACACTAAAACCATGGTATCTTGGGTTTTTTGGGGGCGCTGTATCTGAATCCGGGCTTATTACAACCCTATCAGGTCATGGTCAAGGTCAGTTGAAGGTCAAATCAGAAAGATTCATAAAAAGTAGAGTCAAACCATGACATTTAGGGGTTTTTGGGGTCGCTGAATCCGAATCCAGGGTCAGTATAGTCCCATAAGGTTATACTTATGGTCATTTCAAGGTTAGTTCAAGGTCATGGACGTAAAGAGAGTGAAAAATTAGTTATAAACTGAAACAATGCAAAAGGTAATGTAAACCATAAAGCAAAGAACAATGTATATGCAAGTACAATCGTATCCTTTAAAACTATATCATAGTTTGCTGCTCCTTCATTTACTTTAAATTTGTTAGAAGTATATGCAATTCAATAAAATACCCGTAAAAATATTAAGCCCATTACTCTTTTTTATGGTAACGAACTATTTTATTGTCAAATGATCTACGAAGTGGATTACACTTCCGCTTCTCCGATGTTGATGGTAGATCTCTTTTTAACGACCAACAGTAATCTGCTAACATATTTACGTCCCATCTTCCTTGGTACCTGCGCTCCATTTCCTTGATATCTTGGTGAAATCTCTCTCCCTGCTCTTCGCTGTAATCACCTAGGTTTTCTGGAAATTCATCAACATGCGAATATAAAAAGTGTAATTTTAGATTCATTAGGCAGCCTGGATTTTTGTAACTATTTACTAAATTTAAAACTATTTGCTGGTAATTGGGGCTCTTATGATTTCCAAGAAAGTTTTTAATTACGTCCTTGAAACATAACCATGCTTCTCTCTCTGTATGATTCATTTTCGTAACAAAAATTTCATCATTTATCATCTTACGAATCTGAGGGCCATCGAAAATTCCTTCATTTACTTTAGCATCACTTAATTTGGGAAACTGATTTCGCAGATACTTAAAGCAGCTACCATCTTTGTCTAAAGATTTTACCCATTGTTTCATAAGTCCCAATTTAATGTGCAGAGGTGGTATAAGAATTTTTGATGGATCAACAAGTGGCTTATCTTTTATATTCTTAGAACCCGGTTCGAACTTTTGTCTAAGGGGCCAGACACTCTCGAAACCTATATATGAATCGTCAATTGATAAAAGAGAAGATCCACTGGGTATGTACGCAAGTGGAAGTATGGATCTTGAGGAAAATTTAGAAAGACATGATGAAGATGAAATCTTAGAAGAAGAAATGGAGGAAGAAGATATTATTGCGGAAGAAGAAATAGCGCCTGATGAAGACAATGACGTTGCTAGTACAAGTGATACAAGTGACGAAGAATACATCCCCTACAATACTAAGAAGGAGAAAGGTCCACTTACACAGGAAAAAGTGAATGATCTCATACGCGATTTGGGCCTACCAAAGGATAGGGCGGAGTACTTGGCTTCATGGCTAAAAGAAAATACTAATGAAGCTGGAAAAATTAAAGTTTCTTACTACCGAGACAGAGATAAGAAATATCGTGATTATTTCGCTAAAGATAAAGAATTTTCCTTAGTTTACTGCAAAGATATAGTTGGGTTGATAAATTGCTTTAAACATGGATGTTACAACCCTAACGAGTGGAGATTGTTCATCGATTCGTCAACGAGAAGTTTAAAAGCCGTTCTGTTACACAATACAAATGTTTATGCAGCCATTCCCATAGGATATTCGGTAATACCGAATGAAGAGTACTGTAACATGAAAGTAATATTAGACCGAATAAAATACAATGATCATAAATGGCAAATATGTGGGGATCTTAAAATCATAACAATACTTCTGGGGCAACAATCGGGATTCACAAAATATCCTTGCTATTTATGTGAATGGGATAGTAGGGATAGAAATAATCATTACATAAAGAGTGTCTGGCCCCTTAGACAAAAGTTCGAACCGGGTTCTAAGAATATAAAAGATAAGCCACTTGTTGATCCATCAAAAATTCTTATACCACCTCTGCACATTAAATTGGGACTTATGAAACAATGGGTAAAATCTTTAGACAAAGATGGTAGCTGCTTTAAGTATCTGCGAAATCAGTTTCCCAAATTAAGTGATGCTAAAGTAAATGAAGGAATTTTCGATGGCCCTCAGATTCGTAAGATGATAAATGATGAAATTTTTGTTACGAAAATGAATCATACAGAGAGAGAAGCATGGTTATGTTTCAAGGACGTAATTAAAAACTTTCTTGGAAATCATAAGAGCCCCAATTACCAACAAATAGTTTTAAATTTAGTAAATAGTTACAAAAATCCAGGCTGCCTAATGAATCTAAAATTACACTTTTTATATTCGCATGTTGATGAATTTCCAGAAAACCTAGGTGATTACAGCGAAGAGCAGGGGGAGAGATTTCACCAAGATATCAAGGAAATGGAGCGCAGGTACCAAGGAAGATGGGACGTAAATATGTTAGCAGATTACTGTTGGTCGTTAAAAAGAGATCTACCATCAACATCGGAGAAGCGGAAGCGTAATCCACTTCGTAGATCATTTGACAATAAAATAGTTCGTTACCATAAAAAAGAGTAATGGGCTTAATATTTTTACGAGTATTTTATTGAATTGCATATACTTCTAACAAATTTAAAGTAAATGAAGGAGCAGCAAACTATGATATAGTTTTAAAGGATACGATTGTACTTGCATATACATTGTTCTTTGCTTTATGGTTTACATTACCTTTTGCATTGTTTCAGTTTATAACTAATTTTTTCACTCTCTTTACGTCCATGACCTTGAACTAACCTTGAAATGACCATAAATATAACCTTATGGGACTATACTGACCCTGGATTCGGATTCAGCGACCCCAAAAACCCCTAAATGTCATGGTTTGACTCTACTTTTTATGAATCTTTCTGATTTGACCTTCAACTGACCTTGACCATGACCTGATAGGGTTGTAATAAGCCCGGATTCAGATACAGCGCCCCAAAAAAACCCAAGATACCATGGTTTTAGTGTATTTTTCATGTATTTCGATAATTTGACCTTCAACTGACCTTGAGAAAGATCTGATGGGGTTAAACTAACCCTGGATTCGGATTCAGCGATCCCAAAAATATATAAGTACCGTGGTCAAGTTTTTGGGACTTACAATTTTTTTTTTGTGGGGCTGTGTTATTAAGGGGTTCCTGTAGGTAGAATTTAAAGGACAAAAAAACATCAGGTGGTTACGATTGTGTGTATCCTCCCCACAATCGCACATCTCATCCACCTTGATGTCCTTCTGGGATAGGTGATAACGGGATTTATTGTGGTTACTTTTGAGTCTATTTAAGAGGGTGATTTCTTGCCTACTAAGATTAACGTAAGAAAACCAAGGGGAAAATGAGAATTCGCCGTGAAACGAAACATATTTTTTGCCCTTGCGACCGCCCCCATAGGAGGTGATGTAATTGGTCATATTTATTTGGAGCATTTTTTTAATAAGGGGGTATAGGCTTTTATAAGAGATGGTCGTTATATCAATGACAGCTTTCGCTCTGCCGAGATTGGCTAATGTATCAGTCTTGCCATTTCCTGAAATCCCCTTGTGAGAAGGGATCCAGAGGATTTTGATTAAAAAACCAAGGGAGATATAATAAGAAATCAGGTTCCTGGATTCAGAAATCACGAGGAGCATGCCAGAGTTTAAGCCCAGATTGTTAAGGGACTGAAGAACACTGAGGGAGTCAGAAAAGATAGCCACACAGCTGGACTGTAGAGAGGGGATTATTTGGAGGGCCTTTAGGATGGCCCAAGCTTCACGTTCGAATGTAGAGGATAAGGGGTTAAGCCGGAAGGAAAATTCTGAGGAGTGGTTTTCCTGATGGTGGAAAATACCCATCCCGCAGTCACCCCCGGGACCCTTAGAGCCATCTGTATAAAGAATTGCATAATCTTTGAAGTTAGTGTTGATGAATTCAGTGATTTTGGTATTGATATTCGGGAGATCACTAATAAGGGATCTGCCCCAGTCTAGGTCGATGATGTATTGTAGGAATAGGGAGCGGTAGGGGGTATTGAAAGTGGGGAGAAGGGGAGATGAAGAAATATCCAATAGGGAAGTAGAAAATTTTTTCCAAGAGTTATAGAGTAGCCCAAATTTGGGAAAGAAATTTGCATTATGAGGCTGGGTGTCATAGTGTTGGTTGAAAGTTTTGAACAAGCTAAAAAGAGGGTTGTTTTTAATGACAGCAAGTCTGCACATGATCCTGGAGGCTAAGATCTGTCTTCTGGAATGTAGATTGGGAATGCAAGCAAGGTGATGAAGGACGTTAATGGGGGTGGTGATGACGCATCCTAGCGCTTTCCTCAGCGCCGCATTTTGGATGACGTCTAGCTTTCTTAGCAATTTTTTAGTTGAGTTGTGGAAGAGGAAAGAACCCCATTCCATCCTAGGGCGAATGATGGATCTGTAGAATTGCAGAGCGGTGAGTGGATGTACACCCCAATTAAACGAACAGATGGAGGAAAGCATTTGAATGCCGAGTTTGGTTTTAGCAGCAGTTTTGGTGATGTGGGATTCCCAGTTAAGGGAGCAATCCCAGTAGACCCCAAGGTATTTGAAGCCAACGGAGTTCGAAAAAGAGTCGTTCTCAATGGAAATAGTAAAACGGTTGGGTGCGATGGCGTGGTAATTATGTCCAAAGATGACCAAGCTACATTTTTTTATGACAATTTTTAAATCAAAAGAAATAAGCCATTGATTGATTTTATTGAGGTTTTCATTGAGGGTGTTGGTAATATTGGCTGGGTTGGATCCAGAGCAGAGTAGTGACAGGTCATCAGTGAAACCTAAACCCGAAACCCTGTCATCCAGAACCCTAGAGATATAGCAAATATATAAGTTGAACAAGAGTGGACTTAGAATGTAGCCCTGGGGGAGTCCCTTGTTGGTCGAGCCCTCGGCGAAGGCTCGGCCACCAAAGAAGCCCCCAATGCTGTGGTTGTTTATAAGATTTGTTATAAAAGCGACAATATTGGGGGGGATGCCAATTTCAATGAGAATGAGCATAAGTTTAGAAAGTTTTACCGAGTCATAGGCACCCTCGATGTCGATGCCGATCACTCCCAAGAGTTCACGGCGAGATTTGGCGAGGAGAATCCTTCAACGAAGAATCGAGAGACAGTCCGCACAGGATCTACCCATATGAAAGCCGTAGAAGTAGTCCGGGAGTAGACCTTGTCCCTCGATCCACCATTGAAGTCGATCGTTGATGATTCTTTCGAGAATCTTGAGAAGGGTGGCTGCGAGCGAGATGGGTCTGAAACTAGATCCTCCGTTCTTAGGGATGAAACAAACATTGAATTCATTCCAAGAATCGGGGAATAGGCATAAACACTCAATAGAGGAGTCAGGAAGCTCCTTCAATACGGAGTACGGAATGCCATCAGGGCCCGGGGCAGAATGTGATTTGGATTTGACTATGGCGTTAGCAACTTCTAGGGTGGATATAGGGGAGTTAAGTGCGGGGTCAAGAGTATGTAGGTAGTTAAGATCAGGAAAGTTGTCGTATCTGTAATTGTTGGAGATTTTGTTGAATGCTTCTTTGAGGGCGGGGTTGGTAGCTGGGTCATTGCTAGGTTCCGAATCCGGTCTAGGGTTATAAAATCTATTTTTGTATTTTTTTATGAAGCGAAAGTTCTGAATGAGAGGGGTTTTGGGGTTGAGAGAGGAGAGAAAGGATTTAAAGTACTTTCTTTTGACGTCAGCTAAAATTTTTGGAGTTTCAAGGGATGTTTCTTTAAAAGAGGAAATCGTGGAATGGGAGGGGTTGAGTTTGAATTCCTTGAGCTTGGAACGCCGTTTACTAACTGCGTCCGAGCACTCCTGGTTCCACCAGGTGGTAGATTTGAATTTTTGTTTCTTCTGTGATGCAGGGTCCAATTTCTTCGCGTTGGACTTTTCCAGAGATGAAATTAGGACTTTGACAAATTCATCGTAAGCTGAAAGCTTGCTGAGATTGATATTGTTAAATACCGAGTTGTTGAGGTCCATATGAGAGCGAAATTGCTTCCAATCTACTTTGAAAAGTCTAAATTTTTTGAATTCGGAGTATGTTGCATAGTTGGAAGACTGGAGGGCGAAAGTTATAGGAAGGTGGTCACTTCCCAGGGAATCAGGGAAAACACTCCAATTGATGTGTTCGACTAGTGACGTGGCACAAATAGTGATGTCCGGACAGCTCTTGTTGGAGCATATCCTAGTCGGGGAACCATCGTTGATGACATTCAGATCTGGGAAACTGTTCAAGGCTGAAGCCAAATTGTTGCCCAAAGAATTTTAATTTGAACTGCCCCATAGAGGGTTTTGGGCGTTGAAATCGCCCGTGATGATGAGATTTGGTAAATTAGAAATTTCATCAAATAGTTTGGAAAAAGTATTGAAGGGAATTACGTTATCCGGGGGGTTGTATATGGCGATGAAGTTTATGGGGCCAGAGATAGAGGAGTTAAACCTGAGCCCAATGTATTCCATGTTGTTGGGACAATGAAGAAGGTCAAAAGAGGTGTACTGAAATCTTTTGCGGACGTAAATAATTAGGCCGCCAGCATGGTTCTTAAAACCATTATTCCTATCTTTTCTGACGTGGTTGAATTCGTTGATATGAAACTTAGGGGAATTATTAAAATCCCCTAAAGCGTTACAAAGTTTGGACTCCGCAACACAGAAGATGTCAAATTTCTTGGAGAATTTGAGAGTGCTGGGCCATTTGTTAGAGATGCCATTGGCGTTCCAGTAGGCAAAGTTTAAAAGTTGAGCCATTTGAATTTAAGAGAAGAAAGACTTGAAATATGAGTTCGAATCCTCCGATGAACAATTGATAATTTTTCTGAGAGCATCAAATCTGTTCTGGTTATGATTAGGGTTCGTAGGGGAAGAACTGTTGTATTTCTTGGGGCGAGCATTTTCCTTTCTGATATATAATGGGAGATTTCTTTCCTGTTTCTTTTTTTTGTTTTTTTTTTTAGATTTTTTTCTACTCTTACTATTTTTTACAGAAATTGGGGATGACGAAGTTGAAGATTCGAGCGTGTTTGGTTGTGGAGGATCGGAAGGTTTTTTTTGGAGCTAGAAGGGTCTGAAGTGGTGGGGTTATCGGGTATAGGAGGGGGAGGGGAGATATTGGTGTCGCTTAGGATACGAGGTTTTTTGGAGGGGTGGTTAGGAATACCTGGAGAGGGTGAAGGATTTGGAGGGGGGAGGGGCGAGGGGAGGATCTTTCGGGTTCTACTGGTTTGGGAGGTGCAGGAGGAGTTTGGGATGGAGTAGTGGAGGGGGGGGGGGGCACTGGAAGGTAGGATAGTGAGGTTGTTTTGGATGAATGGGACTGTCTTTTGAAAGGTAGGAGCAAGTATTAGGGCTGCCTGTTCGTGCAGCCTTGAGTACTTAGTTGTTGGCTGTGGGGGGTCTGAATTATTTTTTGAAGGGGAGATTTGCGTGGGAAAATGGTGGTCTGGAGCTACGGGCTCCGAATAGGAGGGCTGAATTCTGCTACTTTCGAGAAACGAATTATCATTGGTTACCTCGAAAGATTTGGAGAGATTTAAGAAATCATCATTATTAGTAGATCCGGGTCTATTGAGAGTTTTAGACAGGTTTAGATGAGAACCGTGGATTTCGGAATTATCTATTTGAAGATAATTGAGGCTTGAATTTGGGGAAGTTTGAGTGATTGGTTGGTTGATTGGAGAGATCACTTCGTTATTGGTCTCTTTGGGGGGAAATGAACTGGGTCACTAGGGGAGGGAGAAGGGGGGATGGGTTGCAATGGTTTGAGATGGTTGGAAACTGGGAAAATAGCGTCATACTTGACACTTTTCTGCTTGACGATGGTGATTGCATGGGGTGTGCTGATTTTCATAAGGGACATAGTAGAATTAATTTCTTTATTGAATTCAAAGTGAATGCAATCCCTACTGGAGGCCTTGTGCTGAAGTCCGCAGTTAGCACAATTGGTTGGGTAACTGCAAACTCCAGCATGGGTTCCACCGCAGTTTTCGCACTTGGGGATGTTGCTACAGTAATTGGTGCCATGACCATAGTGTTGGCATTTGAAACAGCGAAGGATCGCCGGGGTAAACCTCGAGACTTTGGCTAAATGACCGAAAATGTCAATTTGACTGGGTAAAACACCCCTACAGATGATTTTAATATTATTGCAAGGAATCTGATTTTTTTTGGTCGAGTTGACAGTGTCTTTAGACGAGGAGGCATCCATGGCAGGGGTGGGAACTGGATCTAGAGTGTCCCCCACGGAAATGGATTTAAAGATCCTTTCGATGCGATGGATTACTACCTCATCGTCATATGGGGATATACCCTGATCTAAGATATTTACTGGAATAGTGGATGGAACATCAAACACGATACCTACATCAAAGAGGCTGGAGTCTGGAATGTAGGCTTTCCAAAACTGATCTATTTTTGTAATATCTGAGTTGACAAAGTTATTGGCTTCTAAGTATGAATTGAATGTGATGGAGTATTTTTTAGGGCCCAGGCTGCAAAGCCCTGCTTTAGCAAATGTGATCTTAACTTGGAAGATTTTAAGACCAACAGAAATGATGTGGAGGTTACCTAGATTTTTATCCGCTCTGGAGTCGTAGATGTAAACTACGAAGGGACCTTTGGAATTTGGGAAATATCTATTTTCAGCTTGATTGTCAAAAGTAGCTAAATTCTGGAACACTGTGATATTAAGAGAGTTGTCACAGTCGTTGTCTGGTTTGTTTCTTTTCTTTAGATTGTTGTTTAGTTCGAGAAAATTGGGGGGGTCCTGACTAGGTTTTCTTTTGGGAGGTATTGTGAAAAACGGGAGGGTGGAAGGGTGAAAAAAGTTAAGCGAAGGGTGTTGTATAAGCTAAAACTGTGAAAACGGGGAGATTGTGAAAAGTATTGTTGAAAAGATGGTTGAATGTAAAATTTAGATAGTAGTTTGGTTAAATTTGGAAAAAGGTTTGGATTATTTACGGATATGATAAAGTATGCAAATATGTAAAAAGAGAAAATGTAACAAATTAAAGTTAAAGGAAGCTAAATTAATGAAACGAAAGACCCAACAATCGGAAGTCCACTTGGGTGTCACCGGCAACAGGTCCTGAATGAATTTAATGATTTAAAAGAGAATGTGCGTAATCCACCATGAAGTATGGTGGGTACGATGTCAATGAAAATAGTAAAAGACCAGGTAATTATAAATATAACTCAAGAGAGACTAAAAGATTTAAGACATCACACACTGTAAACCCCTATAAGGGCGTGAACAGATAAGGCAAAGGAGGGCAGTATAAGTACTAAAGCAAATCAAATTGGGCCTACGCACCAGCAAGGTTAAGTAAAAAGTATGATGTATAATTTTATAATAAATGATAAAAATATCTCACTGGGCATGGCAGTGATATGTCAAATTAAAAGTTAAAAACTAAACATTATAGTACTGACTAGAAATAATGCTTATGATATAAATTGATGTCTTGAAAGTCAGAGCATCAAGGTAAAAAATCAAGGCCGAAGCCTGAGTCCTTAAATTGTTTAGCTGAATAGAATACTACATTAGCGTCAAAAAAAAAAAATTTATTATAATTTATTTTTATAATTTATTGAATTTGATGCAATGTTGCTGTAAAGCCAGAACAGAAACATAATGCAAATGGTCAAATTATCTATGATTGAATAACTTGGATAAATCTTTTAATTTAATTTTTTTAATTTTTTAATTTAATTTATGTTGCGTATTAGAAACAGTTAATTTTGCTCTTTACCCCAATTTACAGGATCATCTCCACTTACGATTTTCGATTTCAAATTATAATTATAAATTAGAACGTTAAAATCCAGAATCCAAATAAGAATTAAAACTAAAAACTTTGAGGTTAAGACAAAGTATGGAATTAAAGTAAGAGCTCGTAATATGGATAAATTCCTGTATTTGTTCTCCTTTTAATTTTGTTTAATAGGTAATTTAAAGTAATAAATAAGAATAAAAGAATAAAAGATTAAAAATTCGCAATATCACGCGCGAACGGCAAAAAAAAGCCGGAGCTAGATGGTTTACAACAAACGCGTACTTCTCAAGTATAATGAATTACCAACTAATAAAATAAACTAAATTATAAAATGATAGAATATTATTTATTTATTAAGTTAACACTCACAGGAAAGAGTAGATAGGGAAGTCTGGTATACTCAGCTTAGACCAGAAGCGGCGTCCCCAGGTTGCAAAGAAAAACGTGGGCGAAGGCGTCGCAAAATGGCGTCGCGTCGGAGCAGAGAACGATGTGTGGCGATTACTGGCAAAGCGCCCAACGGGAACAATGGCCGCAAGCTGTAGAGCAACAGGCTCGCTTCCCGTCCGCCGCTGATGCGTGAAATTCTCAGCTCAAAACCACCTCCGGCAAGAGGCGGCAAATCCTCCAAAATTGTTGAAGTTGCTGTGCTGAAAGGCTGAATCCCCTTGAAAATGTATGTGCGAATTTGCAGAGGTGCGTGGTTGATGGACGAAAAGTTGCTGGAGACCATGATGGAAGAGTTTGGAGCTGCGTATGCGAGCACAGAAGCGAAGTGAGTCTCGATCAGAGCTGCAAATACGAGAGAAGTGGTTAGTGAAATATCAGGAGCGCTTGAGGTGAGACGACCGACGCGGCCGAGATCTCGAGTGAGAATCCCTGCTAGACGCCTCCTGTACTTCTTGGTCCCACGCCCGAGCACAGCCAAGCATGGCCGAGCGCGGGCGAACACGCCAGCAAGCCAAGCACGGCCAAGCGCGTCGACGATAGCCGAGCATGGCCGAGCACGCCGACGACAGCCGAGCAGCGGCCGAGCACGTCGACAATAACCCGCGAGCGATGGCGTTGCGAACTAAGACGGTGTGCTCGCTCACTCCGTATCGGTTCAGCTCGCATCTCACACGTTTTCGCAATATTGTACACCGACAGAAAAGAGACGAGACACTTCGGAATTTTTTAACTCTCAGACTTCCGATATTATTTGAACTCTATTACTACCAAAAATGTAATCGTAGACTCCCAAAACTAGAGTGTACGACTTCAATGAATGTCGGTACTGTAGGATACGAGTATCCAAAACTGAATTGCTACACTCCCAAGTTGGTAGTGTGAGAATTCAAAGACGCATTAAACTGATACGAGTGCGGGACTGGGAGCGTCAGGCTCAAACGTCTGAAGCGTGACACTCCCAAGCATTGAACCGTATTACCAAAGAAGATAGACCCCAATAGAAGCGCAAAACTGGGAAACAAAGTGAGGCACCTCAAGGGCTAGTAAGCACCCCGACCACGCGCAGCGCGACAGTCGTTTTCCAAACATTTCCAAACGTCATGTATATAGAATGTAGGTAACAGGATAATGCTCGGCCGATAACATACCGGCAATATCGATAAAAGTATGTATTTAAAAACAGTACACTGGAAATATGTCAGTTATCATTGGCAATACTTAAAAAATATGTAGAAAACCTAAAAATATACAGCAAAAGAAATTATACTTAAACTACAAACCTAATCTACAAATGGGGGAGCAATTTATATATTAGATCCACTATTTAACACTCGTCGGCAGCGATGGTCCTGTGGATACCGTATCTGACTCCTGATTTTTTTTATGCAGGTTCAAATCAGCCCCAGTTTTTTTTTTTATTTTAGTTACAAAATAAATTATATTTTTATAAACTTAAATAAAAATAATAAATTATTACTATTTTGAATAGTTTTCCAGACCACCCTAGAGGTACTATTCAAGGTGCATTGGATATTCTTTTCATTTTATTTAGAAATTACTATATAAAAGAATTTTAAAATACGTGTTTATAATCTCACGACATGTATAAATTATATAGAATTATTTAATAATCTTTTTATATAAATATTCTACATAAAACCGTGGAGTCCGTCGCCAGTAGCCTTACATAAACCACGGGAGCTTTCTCCCTTCCTCCAGGCTCCTTTAACCTTTTCAACCTCCACCAATGTGTATACTTGATCATAAAAAACTCTAAAAGTACCTATTTTAATATTCACAATGTTTTTAAATATACCCATGATGATATAATTAAAAAAATGTTTTTTTTTCTGATAAAAAACTGTAACTTGTTTGTCTTTTTTATGATGAAGTATATAATAAAATAATTGAATTTATGTCATTATGTCTTTCACCCACACATATGTATACAAAACATAAGTTTTTTAATATATTCTTTTAATTAAAATATTTTTAAACGTTGGTTTTTTAAAATTATCCGTGCAGATTTGCTATTAATATTGTACTATTGTTTCATTTTTGTTACGGTACCAAGAAAGTGTACAAATGTTTTGAGATGCAAAAAACTTTAATAATATAACAACTTTTTATTGAAAAATTATGCATAATTTACAATAGATCTTCAAAAACTCGATATAAATAGTCAAAAAATGTCTACTTTAGATACCAAATGAGTCAATAAAATTTTGAAAAATAAATACAACGGGAAATAAATTTTTATATTAGCATAACTCTATCAATTATTATATTAAATACATTATACAGTTAAATAAATATACACTTTATTTGAAAATACTTATTTTATTAACATAAATATTAAAGAATACTAATGTAATATACATTTCCTATACACAAAAATAAATTAAAAAAAAACATTGCAACGGATTTGAACCCGCACAAAAAAAATGAATAATCAGATACGTTATCCACATGACCATCGCTGCCAACGAGTACTGAATAATGGATTTGACATATAAAGTGCTCCCCCATTTGTAGATAAGGTTTGGAGTATTGAATATAATTTGTTTTACTGTATGATTTTAGGTTTTCTGCATATTTCTCGAGTATTGCAAACCATAACTGACAAGTTTTCCAATGTACAATTTTTAAATACATACATTTATCGATATTGCCGATATGTTATCGGCCAAGAGTTATCCTGTTGCCTACATAACGCTTGGAAACATTTGGAAAACGATTGTCGCGCTGCGCGTGGTCGGGGTGCTTACTAGCCTTTGGGGTGCCTCAGTCGCCCATAAGGCTTAGCGCTTCTATTGGGGTCTATCATCTGTGGTATTACTACCGAGTACGCCGGTGGCGCCTCACTTCCAACATTGGATGAAGGCGCACCATCTGACATATAAATACTTACGTGAAAACGTGATATTCTGATTTTACGTGATTCTATTAAATTTAGTGCTCTTATTAATTCATTGCTTCATACCGTAATGTTTACAAATTTTAATACATAATCTTAGATGGGCTGGCATCCATTATGAAACGATTTCGATAGTATTTTAAATTTTAAATGAATATCTAATGAGTTGTGTAGAATTATATATAATTTTATATAATTGATAAATGGTATATTCAATTTGACACGACGATTATATTCCAAAACTTACCTTAAGTTTTTCCTTCATCATATATAGTTATGTACAATCATATAAGTATAATCATATAAGGAATATAGACTTATAATAATTTTTAAAAATATACACGTGCCAACGCACAATAAAAACTATTAATATATTTCATGAAATATTTGTTTCTATTATTTTTTTTTTTTTTAAGTGGCATTTCGAACTCGAAAGTTTATCGCCTCATCTACGCAAGCCTTCCACGTTTCCCTATTTTGTGCCAACCCCATCCATTTCGCGCCTTCCCGCCCAATTTCAGTTACGTCTGATTTTACGTTATCCTCCCATCTGTGTCTAGGTCTACCAAGAGGTCGCGTTGCTTTCGGTTTTCCTTTCATTATGCGCACTGCTGTACGATCATCGCCCATTCTTGCCACGTGCCCTGTCCATCTTAGTCTCCGTGATTTTATTATTCTGTTAATATTTGGTGACGCGTACAAATTATGTAGCTCGTCATTGTGCAGTTTCCTCCACTCCCCAGTTTCCTCATCTTTCTTTGGCCCATATATTTTCCTCAGAACCTTATTTTCAAATACCCTAAAACGATTTTCTTCCGCTTTAGTGAGCGCCCAGGTTTCGCACCCATACAAGATTACCGGCATTATTATAGTCCTATATATCCTTATTTTGACATTTTTCGACAGTAGCTTTGACTTAAGTAATCTGTTCACAGCGCAGAAGCAGGCATTACCCGAATGAAGTCTCTTATTAATCTCGGCTTTAATTTCGTTTCGATCATTTATAGTTGTACCTAAATATCTGAATTCGCTAACCTTTTCAAAAATGAAATTTCCGACTCTGAGATCGCCCTCTGCTTCGCGAATGCCCAGTTTCTCCATAATCATATATTTCGTTTTCGATTCGCTCACTTCTAACCCCGTGTCTTTAGCCGCGTTTATAAGGATTTCCGCATTTCTCGCCACCGTTTCACCGTTATCTCCCACTATATCCAAGTCATCCGCATAGCCTAAAATCTGCGTTGTTCCGTTGAGTGTTGCGCGTAGCTCGCTAGCCTGCATTTTTCTAATAACATGCTCTAGCGTCAAGTTAAAGAGTACCGTTGAAAGCCCGTCACCTTGCTTCAAACCGTCGCGTATCATGAACGATTCGGATACATTACCGCCTATTCGGACCTTTCCAGTGCTTCCGTTCAGACATATTTGAATTAATTTTACTAGTTTTTTTGGTACGCCAAGGAGCACTAGGATTTTATACATTTTGCTTCGTTTGACAGAGTCGTACGCTTTCTTAAAGTCCACAAATAGCTGGTGTATAGTTTCGCAATATTCCCACTTTTTCTCTAATAATTGTCTTATGGTAAACATTTGATCGCTCGTTGACCTGTTGCGCCGGAATCCACACTGATAATCTCCTATTATATCTTCCGCGAATGGTGTGAGTCTGGCCTGTATTACGTTTGACAGAACTTTGTAGCAGGTAGCTAAAAGTGAGATTCCCCGGTAGTTATTGCAGTCCGTTTTGTCTCCCGTTTTAAAGATCGGTATGATGATGGATTCTTTCCAATTTTCTGGTATTGTTTCATTTCTCCAAATAGCACATACTAGATAAAAAATTTTAGATGTAAGCGCGGTGCCTCCATATTTAAGTAGTTCAGCTGGTATAGAATCGTTTCCTGCGGCCTTATTGTTCTTTAGCTTTTTGATCGCGGCCTCTACTTCTTTGTAGGTCGTTTCGTCCATATGGAGTTCAGCAGTGTGGATTTCGTCCCCCATTTCCTCGGAGTTTTCATGCACGTTTAATAACTTATCGAAATAATCTTTCCATAATTTCAATAGTTCATTTTCGCTTGTCACGAGGTTCCCGTCCTTATCTTTCATTAACTGCGATCTACTCTGAAAACCCTTTCTAATAGCGTTTATTCCTTTGTACATCTCGCGCGGGTTATTTTCCCTACTATTAGTTTCTATTTTTCTAATTTCATTTTTCTGATACTCGCGCTTCTTGTTTCTGTAAATCACACGCACTTGCTTTCTTATTTCATGGTATTCTTCTACGGCCCTACCGCTTTCATTGTGTACACTATCTAATTTAGCCTTCTTGCGCCTTTCAAACCAGAGTCCGCACTCTTCGTCAAACCATGGTTTGCTCTTCGGCCTTTTTTTCTTACCCAGTACTTTGTTCGCGGCCCCTTTTATAGCTTTTTCGATAGCCCCCTACAGCCTGTTCGGATCGTCATCTACTCCCGTCTGTTCATCCGTTTCCTCGAGCACCTGAAATCGGTTGCTACTCGTAACTTCTACTTGGTACTTGATTCGCCCTACCCCGCTTCGTAGTTTTCCAATATCAAAGGTTTCTACTTTGTTCGCTCGCTTACTATTTTGACCGGCTACTAATCTGGCTCTTAATTTGGCCACTACTAGATAATGATCTGAGTCGCAATCCGCCCCCCTATAGGTCCTTACGTCGAGTACATTCGTGTGGCGCCTCTTATCAATAAGAAAATGATCGATTTGATTGTGCGTGGCCCCATCCGGCGATGTCCACGTTGCCTTGTGTATATCCTTGTGCTTGAAGCACGTGGTCTTGACTATAAGATCTTTTGCGGCCGCGAAATTTATGACCATAATACCGTTATCGTTGCGGGTTTCGTGCAGACTTTCTTTGCCTATGGTGGGCCTAAACATATCCTCTCTGCCTATTTTAGCATTGAAATCCCCCACTACTATTTTGGTGTCGTAAGACGCGAATTGGTCGATTAATTGCTCTAAAGTTTCATAATAAAGATTTTTGACTTCTTCCTCTTTGTCCTCCGTGGGACAGTGGACGTTAATAACCACGTAATTATACCACGCTCCTTCGATGATGATATACGAGAGTCGGTCATTCACGAAATTGCAACTTTTAACGGAATGTATGATGCTTTTGTTAACAAGAAATCCGGTGCCTAGAGAATGACCGCTCGCGCCCCCATATAAAAAGGTGAAGTTACTGGATCCTAACATCGCGTTATCTTTCCATCGGGTTTCTTGTATTGCTACCAAATCTAAATTGTATCTCTCAGTTTCATTTATGATTTCCCGGAACGCGCCCGCTCTGTGTAGACTTCGTACATTCCAGGTTCCCACCCTTAAGTTTCTTTTGGTTTCGTTTTGTTTTCTTTGAGCCATGATAGTAAGTTAAACCCGCGCGTTTTGGATCCTGTTCCGATCGCAGGTGAGTCCATCCGTCTAGGGGTGATAACCCTCATACCTCCCTAGAACTAAGTATGAGAGCTTTCCGACTTTGGCGAGGACATAGTCAACTCGTCGTCAGACACACTCGGTTTCATTCTCATATCCTAACGCCCCCCTGCAATGCAGCGCGCCTTCGCTGGCTTCGTTGCCATGTAAGACCAGGTGGCGAATCATTCTACACATCCCCTCTCAGGGCAGTTGTCATCGCTCCCGTATCCTCCACGACAGCAGGATTTTTGGCCCATTTGTTGTTTGAAATGTGTGGTAAAAGAGATAGATTACAGAGTAAGGTAGAAGAAGAAAGTAAGATAGGAGGTTTTGTATAGTGTTTGTAGTCGTTGCGGTGCTTGCGTAGTGTTTCTAGATGAATGCGTTCGCCAGTGCGGGCTCATCACACCCACGCCTGGGCCTATCGGCTGTCCGCGACTGCTTATTCGCTTTATTCGCAGCTAACCTCTTTCTCAGGGGTCGTTCCTCTATCCGCAACCTGAGGACGCGCTGTGTAGTGGTGATGGGCACCCACCCGTCCACTCTGGACGACTACGCCCAGGACCCGCTTAGGGTATCGGCGTTGCAACAGTTTGTTTCTATGAGTATTATATAGGAGAAAATATACAATTTTTTTATTTACAGCTATAATAGCTGTTTTTCGATTTTTGGGTTTTAGTTTTTCGGGTTTTTGAATACGTTAGAAATAATATCATCGATGCGTTGAATATATCTCGAGAACAGCAAGGTCATTTTTTAGCAAAAAGGGCTAATTTTTTCCCCTTTTAACTGAAGATTGAAAATTGCAAAGAAATTTCATGATTCATCGACTTGTTTTTGTTTTATTATGATTATTTTATTTTTTGATTTTGAGATGTAGTTTTTCTGTTTTTTGGAATGTTAGAAATTTTATGATCAATTTAGTGTAAATGAATTTAAAAGAGTATAAAATAACCTACCTTTTACAAATGAAAATTTTGGATAAGCTCTTTTCCTTCTTTCGTTATACACGAAAATATTCATATTTAGTTTAAACGGTTATATCTCTGAAATCTATGATGGAAAATTGTTCGAAATATGTTAAATTATTATAAATTCTATTAATCTATGTAACAATATCCAACAACATATAATTTAAATATTTATTTCAATATTCTGAAGATACTTTATATTTTTCTTATACATGAAAAACCACCTGTCACCATGGATAGGCTCCATAGCCTAGTCACTATAAAACCCTCTATTTTTTGAGCTATTAATAAGAGAAAAATACAGCAATTTAAAATAATGTATGAGAATAAAGAAATTCATATTGGAACTTCATACAGACTTTATGTGTAATTCACTTTCTTCATATATGATTTAGTAAAGTTTGAAACGTTTGCTTACATGAATGTATGTTTATTTTTTAATTTAGCAAGAATTTTACATATTAACTAGTAAAACCATGATTTCTTTGATATTCGTTGAATAATAAATACATTATTGACCAATCAAATCTTATGTTAGTTAATATCATCCATTTGTAATACGACCAAAAGCTTATAGACTTAATAAAAGTGTATACACTTTTAATATTCAACGAATATCAAAGAAATCATGGTTTTACTATAGTTAATACTTAAAATTCTTGCTACATTAAAAAATAAATATATATTCATGTATGCAAATTGTTTAACTTTACTAAATCATATATGAAGAAAATGAATTATAGATAAAGTTTATTGATAAAATTTACTAAATCATATATGAAGAAAATGAAATATAGATAAAGTTTATTGATAAAATTTACTAAATCATATATGAAGAAAATGAATTATAGATAAAGTTTATTGATAAAATTTACTAAATCATATATGAATAAAGGAAATTATGGATAAAGTCTAGATAAACTTTGATAAGAACATAAAACAACTCTATCGACCATTCAAATCTTATGTCAGTTAATACCATCTATTTGTAATACGGTAAAAACCCTGCTGAAAATAGGTTTTTAAATTTCATTAAAATTTTTTAAAGTCCAATCATTTTTAATTAACTTCTATAACTCCAATGAACATCGATATTTCAATTATCAAACTATGAATTAACTTTAATACTATTGAATCAACTTTAATGAATTTTTATAATTAATTGACATTAAAAATTTTTAATGTTTAATTTCAGTATAGACCTTTATAAATTTTAATAAACTTTGACGCACTGGCATAAATTTATTAAAAACAAATAAATTAATGAATTTTAATTGTTTTTTTCTGAATAATATCCAATGAATTCCTACGTATTTAAATTATTTGCAACTAAATAACTTTTAATCGTCAAAAATGAGTGAATTTAAATGAATGAATTTTAATTGTTTTTTTCTGAATAACGTCCAATGAATTCCTATATCTTTAAATTATTTGAGACTAAATAAATTTTAATGAGCAAAAATGTTATTAACGATCAACGAACTTCAACACTGAATCAACTTTTATGATGTTTTGTAATTAATTAATTTTAATTATTTTGAATGAGCAGTTCTGGTATACTTTTTTATGAACTTTAATGAAGTTTTATACAGGTACTTACACGGAGAGAAATCGTCTAGTAAATATTATGAAACGTCTAGTAAATTTTACTAAAAAGTATAGTAATTTAATCATAGACTACCAAAAATGGCCTTTTTACTACACTTTTGATAATTTTTACAATACTTTTGTTAATTTTTACAAAACATGAATAAAAAATTGCCTAACTTTATAGGAAAAATTTCAATAAAGATTAGTAAAAAATTGAGGTTATGAATATTATAGCACTCTGCAGATATTTGTAACAGAAAGTATAGTAATTGTTATTGAAATATATCACAGGGAGACGCTTTCTATATCTCCCTGAGCACCGCAACGCGAAACAACAACAGTGAGCCCGCCAGATTCAGGAAATATAACCTAGATTTGTACCCGTGAACGTGAATATTGAACGTGAAATTGAGCGTGATCTCAAAGCAGACTTCGATTAAGCGAATTCTCTTGGACTCAAATGATGATGTAAGTATATATAAAATGTAAAATTTTCCTTCGTATGTTCGTATATCATGTTTGTTGAACTAAAAATGCGTAGAGTTCTAACTACATCTTCGAAATTATACTCCTAGTAAACTAAATATTAATCGAACTTTAGCTGTTAGGCATCAAAAGATATAAAATTATAGGTTTATTAATAAAATATGTGATTATCCATCATATTTATTCGGTAAACAGAAAGAGATTTTGATTAATTCTATAGAAAATTTTAATAAATTTACTACGATGTTAGCTAACCTTATGAAAAATACAGTAACGACTATTAAGTGGATTGATGTTAATGAAAATAGAATCAGGCGAAATACAATTTTAGTTATGTTTTCAGAAGATGCTCCTCAGTTCTATTTTGTTACTGAAATTCTCATTCACGAACGAGAATTTTTCGTATTGTGTCAACAATTTCAAGATTGCTTTTATGATACGCATTTCTCAGCATATAAGATATATGATTATAGTATAGTATACTATCATGTATTGAGTAGAATAGATATTGAAAATTGTATTGTTACTTACGTAACGCTACTTTCAAATGGATATTATTTTATACCTAAATGTTGGATGTAAAAATTTTAATTTCTGAAATAAAATAATACAATAATAAAATAATGAATATTTTAGTATTATTATGTACTTCAACCTAATAATTGAATATTTAATTGAATATTCAAATCGCGCTTTTCACGCTATAATTTTAATTACTCTCTTTTTATACACGAAATTCGAATTACGCGCGTAACTTCCCAACCAATCAAATATTTAAGTCAAACGAATATCGCAATGCGATACGAGCATCTGCCGCTAGAGGCTGGACGATTAATCCAAATATGCAAGCGCCCGAATTTCACCTTGGTTAATATATAAGCCCATTTGGTTGCGTATAAAATCATATGTGAGCGTGTACCTACTCCGATATCTATAATGTATTGTTAGGTTAGTAATTAGTTTAGGTTTTAAATAGTTTTAATATCACTACACAACTCAAGAATAAAAAATTCTAAAATAATTTTTTCAAACAAATTTTCATTTTAGAAGACAATAAAAAATATAAAATTTATTAATTTCAATTTGTAAATTTTACAATACAGTATAGTGAAATTTACGAAAATAGAAATTTTACAATATTGCATGGTAAAATCCTGAAAACTTACAGTCTGTGGCTAAATTACTATACTTTTAAGTAAAATTTCCTATACTATTTAGTAAAATTTACCGGACGATGTACAGTTTAAAAAACAATTAAATGAATGAATTTTAATTATTTTTTTTTTCTGAATAACGTCCAATGAATTCCTATGTCTTTAAATTGAATTTAATTATTAAAAACCAACTAAAGTTTATTGAAAATTTTTAACTATATTCATGACTTTTAATTGTTTTGAATGGTTGCTAATAACCTCTATGTTTTTTAATTATCTTTAATAGGTAGAAGTATGATCAAGAACGGTCTTTCAAATTTATTGAATATCAGCTCTATGTATTTTAATGAATTTTAAAAACCTATTTTCAGCAGGGAAGCTTGTAATTAAACTATCTTGAGTTATATTTTTTTTCTTATCAAAGTTTTTGTAGTAAGTGTGTTACACTTTTGTATAAGAAGTTAAATTTTCATTACTTAATTTTTCCAAAATCTTAAAAAACAGTCAAAGAAAAAGAAAACCTCTATTTCTGTGTTAAACTTTTGTATAAGAAGTTAAATTTTCATTACTTAATTTTTCCAAAATCTTAAAAAACAGTCAAACAAAAAGAAAACCTCTATTTCTTAAATTTCTACATTTGTTGAAGAATAAAGCAAAGACGACTGCATTATTTCTGAGAACCATCGTGGAAATGTCAGAATAAGAGGTTAGATTTTCTTTGATGCAAAAATCTGAACGAATAACGTTATAATGCAAAAAGAATTGAGCAAAAGTTACTTACTTGAACAATGTTAGCTGCTCCTGCGATTATAATATAATCAGACCGTCGTCCGATAAATTAATAACAATAATATAATAATATTTATAATCTGCAGAATCACGTTTTCACGCATGTGTCACATGGTGCGCCTTAATCCAATGTTGGAAGTGAGGCGCCACCGGCGTACTCGGTAGTAATACGGTTCAATGCTTGGGAGTCTCACGCTCCACTCTCCAGATGTTGGAGCCTGACGCTCCCAGTCCCGCACTCGTAACAGTTCAATGCGTCTTTGAACTCTCACACTACCAACTTGGGAGTGTACCAATTCAGTTTTGGATATCCTACCGTACTGACATTCATTGAAGTCGTACACTCTAGTTTTGGAAGTCTACGATTACATTTTTGGTATTAAGAGATTACAGGTACATGGATGATTAAGACTACAGAAAGTACGTGGAGTCTCCCGTCTCCAAATTTCTTTCGATGTATCGGGATAGTTTTCTACTCCATTTTCCGAGCATTTCCAACGACAATTGTGACTTGCGCATCCGTCGATTCTTGTTCCTTATGTGCCAGCCAACCTGTTCTTGCGTTCTTCCGTTCTTCGACTAAGGCCATAACGGATTTAGTGGAAAAAAGAGTAAGTTGCACACAATATTATTGTGCTTAATAAGTGTAAGATATATTTTGCAATCTAGCATCGCGTACGTTGTCGATCATCATACCGCCGCGTCCATTTATTCGTACGGCTCCAAATATTTTATAGAATTCGAGTCCCTGAGCCCTCAACTCCCCCCTCCCCCTTCCGTAATCATATCGTTAGCCCTCCTTTTTGCGTGCTCACCGTAGTAGCCTTAGATTTTAACAATAATAAGTTTAGTATCGAATAAATCTCAAGTGTTCACATTTTATCTTAATCCTATGTGTCAAATTATGTACACCCCTTGAATACATATAATGTTAAAGCCTGCATATGCAGCGCAATAATCTGGGTTCTAATAGCCAAAATTATTGTTATAAAATAGACGCCCAACGGGGAGCCAAGAAAAATTTCAGTGCATTTTGGATTCTATAAAATTTAATTAAATGCAATTCGTGATTAAAAATTTATAGAATACGACAGTGCAGGTAAACTTAAACATGAAGTGGCACCTGCAAGACATAGTCGGTATTTTCGCGAGTGATATACACGCGGCCACGGCGGGGGGGGGGGGTTTGCCAACGTCACGACGCCGTGTAGCTGGATATTTTCGCATGTGCATCGCGAGGTAGTCGCGCAGGCAATCATCTTTTTTTCTGGCGTGAGGCGGTAGGCCACGCTAACAATATTGGGCATGAATAGTTTATGGTAATTCTTTCGCATTCTGCAAATTGGTGTAACTGAGAAAAAATATCCCTTAATTTATACGTATGTCCTAAATAATTAGTATTGGAGAAATACAAAATATAGCATAGTAAACAGCGAGTGAGTGCGTGGTGAAGTTTCGACATTTTTTTCGAGTATTAATTTTGAAAATTATTTAAATAAAATTCGTGGTAACTATCAACAGACTTGAAGCTTTTCTATACTATCAAAACAATAATTTTAGAAGGTAGATGAAAAATAATTTTTTTGGCAACACGTGTTCATTAGATACAGTATAGACTCTCTAATCTACTTCAATATTTTTTTTAATATTGGGTTTAAAAATCTTTTTTGACTCAATTGTTATTTCATTTGTTTAACGATTTTAAATAATAGTGTAACAGATGAAATTTTGTTTTTTAATTCAAAATATGTACAGAAATTAATAAATTTGATTAGCAATGGTACATAACTGGAGTAATTATAATCAGATTTAAATATGCAGTGGAATTTATTTTGAATTAATTAGACGGTGAACAGATACTTTTTTTATTTTTTTTAAATTAGAATATTCACAACATAAAATTCAGTAAATTAACATTAATCATTTCTGAGTAGTACATTCGTTGAATAGTCATGAGATTACGAAATTTTTTATACGAAGTTAATTAAGTACAAGGATAAAGTCCACAAACCTCACTCACTCGAAAATAAAAGGAAACATTTTGATTACTATTAAATGCTCATAATTTAATATTTTACGTACATTTTCCTTATATTTTATGTATGTTATGCACAATTTCGTAATATATATTGTTTATTTTCTCCGCCTATCGTTACTATAAATTCCTACCTTCCGATCAATACCATTTTATACCTATCTCCCATGAATTCCATGGTCACTATTACAGTGATTTAATCATTGCGAAGTGGACTTATCAAAAATAAATGAATAACATTCTCTTCAAACTAGTGAGTATTTTTTTCGTCGATAATTTTTGTTCGTTTGTTACGCATACGTTACACCTAATCTACTCCCGTTCACTTTTTATAAAATTACGTATAAATCTTTTTCTTAATATTTGGTTTAAAAATCTTGAATATCGAAACTTGTATAGTATATTATTTGTGGTAAATATTTGTATTAAAATTCGAAATAAATATTTAGTATAAATATTTTCTATTTATGTTGTATAGTCGAATAAATATTTTGTGTAAAAGTTTAATGTACTTAAAGGACCTGGTTAAAAGAATTATAAAATTTTCTGCTTTCATGGTAATTAATTTTTACTATAAATTAAAATTTTGATCATTTTTAAATTTTTTTGTTATTACACATTGTAATTTATTTTCATTTTATAATTAGTTATCAACAGTTGATTACTTCTGAATACAATTCTATATTTTTTGTAAACAGCACTAGCTTACAATAATCCACCTTCGTTAAACTATGTTTCTTACCATAATATTCTGAATTAGTAATATCCCACCTATCGAACACATATCCCTCAGCCCGTATAGAATTTAAACAATACCACAACTCTACCGATTGCTATCCTACTACAAATTGCCCAATAGTTGATTTGTTTCCTACCTTGCATTTTTCCGTACCCTTACTGCTAGTAATAGTGAATTTTAGTTTGATTTGCTTCGCTTTTGCCTGCCAAAATTTATTTTAGTTTTATTGCTTTCGCTTATTCATTTTTTTTGTACTCTATGCAATAGTATATCCGTGATTTTTCTTTGAAAACTCATTGCTTTTTATTGTTTCTTTTTTCTTGACCTAAACTAAGATTTTTTTTAAGATTTTTTTTCTCTTATACACTTTTTGTAATATCAAATCGCACTTTATAGTGAGCAAGCAAAAGTGAACTAAACGAAGTCATGCTAACTTCCAATTAAAGAAACTTAACGTCCATTGCATTAAAATGGCGACGGCTGTGTCCCTTACTAAATTAAGAAAAATTTAAAACTTAAGAATTTAGTTTGTACGAATAACCCTATAATAAATATGTTCTTCACTTCCTTTTATAGATACAACCGTACTACTCACGACTAATCAATTGTTAATCAATTGTTTAATTTGAAATCATAAAAAGGTTAAGTATTGAAAATGAAGATCAGAGCTCGTAGTCATTAATTATTATATAATAAATTATAATTATCATATGTTTATAAAAGATCCCTAAGTAGAAAAGTTCAAATAAACAAGATTATTATAATTTAAAATATTTAAATTCAAGTTTTCCTCTGAAATATGTACGTATAAATAGATTTGAGGGGCCAATTAATTAAAAAATAATATATAAATAATCGGTTGGCATATAAAACCCAAGATATCCCATTATCCCTTAAATTTTCTACGTACACTACTCGGTTTACACTTCAAAATGTGATGCCAAATGTGTCAATTCGTTAAAATATACTGCCATGAAAATTCGTCAAATATACCAGGTTTCTTTTAGTGAACAATGAGCAAATAACTAATGCAATGAAGTTGTTAATAAACTTTTAATAATTTATTAAATATTTTCTTTGTTAAAGAGAAAGCTTTCTGTTCTTTTTTTCATTATGATTTAAATTTACTTTTTCTTTTAATGTTTAAAATTCTTTTTGTTTTTAATTTTTCATAAAAATTCGAAAATTAAGAGCTAAATTTATATAAACTTAAATATCTTGAAAATTAAAGAACCTCATGATCTAAAAACATAAATCAGTTAAGGGAGCAGGCCTGGGTTGAACCCAAAAAAATATTTCTTTTTATGAGTCCAGAAAACTTTTTATGTTTAAAAGCAATCTCTCTGAAAATTTGAATGCTGTCAACATACATTAATATCTTAAATTATTCCACTGAAACCTCAAAAACTTGATCCTAACGTCACAAATTAATCATTATGTTCAGTACCATATTCATTAAAGGAACTTTGTTCTTCACACAATTCTAGGTGATATGATGAACAAAATTTTTGTTTTTGACGGTTATTCGACTCCTTTTAATATGTATTACAAAATCAGCGCAGCACTTATTTGTTTATTTTTCTTTATTATTATTTTTGAGATCCAATCGATTTTTTAAAAAAATAGTTTTTAAAAACAAGAAAAGAAAGTGTCCATTCAAAATTTTCCGTTATAAATATAGTTAATTTTATGCTCTATTAGATGAAATTACACTAAATTTATCATAACATTTCTAACATATCCAAAAACTTAAAAAACTAAAATTCAAAAATCGAAAAATCGTTATCAAATAAAAACAATTGGATAAATCTTAAAATTTCCTTCTAATTTTGAATCATCATTTAAAAACGTTAAGTTTCGTCGATGTGCATGGGGAAAGTATGTACGCTAAAGTAGAGTGAGATTTCACTCTAATTAAAAGTGATAGATCTCCACTATATTTTTAGAATTAAAAATCTACTCTAATTATAGTGATTTACTCCACTCCAACGGGTTTAGCGTGTAATTAAATCATTCAAACGTATCACTTTTATCCAGATTTATAAGAAATAAAATATATAAAATACTGATATACATCATTTCATTAATCATCAAATACGTTTTCAATCAATATTTCAATATATCAATTGAAACGTTATAAAAACAGAAATATCACCGTTTATAGGTAATTTTCTACTCTTTCAAATACAATCATACAGCCCCCTTTGGCTCAGTGGGTAAGACGTTTGCCTACCGATACAAGACGCTCGAGCAGTCGAGGGTTCGATTCCCGGCGAAAATTATCCAAAATTTTTTCTTCGAGTTTTTCGTCTGTAAAATATCTTCGACTACGCATCGTGCTTTGATGAAAGACGTATAGCCTCCTCAAAAGTGTCTGAGACGCTAGTAAGCAGGTGGTGGGTTTCGCTCGACCGACGTCGCATAACACAACAAACAAGTATATAATATACAAATGTAAAATACAAAATTACATATTGTGACATATGGGAGTCCTAACAAAGAGGGGATACATGCTCATTAAATACAAAGAAAGAAAGAATTAAACAATTATATTATTTCTAAAATATAAAAATAATTTACCTCCTCGATTTCAAAATATCGTAAAATATCGTAAAACAAAGAAATCATTCTTAAACTAAAAAAGATCAATGAATCTCAAAATTCAGAATCGTCATTTAAAATCGAAAAAAATGAGCCCTGGTAATCGATCAAAAAAATTAAAAAGAAAACAACCTCAAATAACTCTGAATATAAATGTCGTTATAATAGTCTAAAAAAGTTTTCTTCTTTATTCTTTACCATCACAAAGGTTCCTTTATGAGGAAGCAATTGTTTTAAAAAATGCATTTGCGGGATAAAAGTAGATTTTTCCCGCATTTGCGGGATAAAAGTAATTTTGCGGGAGAGGAGAAAGTAGATTTGCGGGAATCATGTGCTACTTTTGTCGCACTTTTAAGCTCAATAAAGTGGCCATTACGGTTGAGTCAGGAATAAATGAAATATTAATGTTGGAAGAAATGTTCTGTAAAAAATTTGGATTACCTGAACCAGAACACATTTTTGTAGAGAAAGATGACCAATTCAATAAGGAAATTATAATTTATAATAAAAATTAGTAATGATCAAAAATTTATTTTTTAACGGTTAACGAACAGCACGAATAAAATTCATTTCATTGATGGTCCTGGAGATTCAGGTAAAACATTTTTATATAAAACATTAATATATTACTTTCTATCAATAGCAAAAAAATCGTATCAATAGCTTGGACTGGAATTGCATCTATTTGGTTACCTAAGGGTATGATGAGTCACAGAACATTCAGATTACCATTGCATTTAAATAGCATAGAATTTGCATTTTTGAAACTAGAATCTGATAAAAAAAAATTACGCGAAGTAGATACTATAATTTAGGATGAAGCTTTAATCATCTCAAAGAAAGCTTTAGAAATTGTTGATAGGGCACTAAAAGTCGTAAATAATAATGATTTGCCCTTTGGTGGAAAATTAATTGTTTTAGGGGGCGATTTTCGTCAAATTCTCCCGGTTATGAAACATTATTTTAGAAGTACATTAGTAGAAGAAACAATAAAGTATTGAAATCTATGGCCATTATTTAATATTATGAAATTAGAATACAACTTCGATCAAAAAATAAAAAATTTGTTTCTTTGCTACTATTAGTGAAGGAAAAATGAGTCCATTTATAATACCTCATGCGTGGAAAACTAAGAACGTTTATTCACCAATTTACGAAAACATTAATAATACTTAATCTATGTTATACTAGCCTTTCATAATAAAGATACTAATATATTAAACGATAAAGTACTAAAATTACTAGAAGATGAGGTAAAAACTTCTGAACCTAATCTGAACTCTCACTGAGTGCAGTCTATACTATAAGTCCCTCATTCAATACGCGAACGTTCCAGTCTTGCATGTCCGTGCTAAACGAGCTTCCCTCAGTGACCCTTTGAAAGTCGCAACCGAGACAGAGGAGAACTCGAGGACTGAAAGAGAGTTTAAGAGCATTGTCGCCTGTATCCAAAAGGATTGCTTTACGGCTTATGTGCGAGGGGCTCGATCCAGTAGTATTTGAGGTGGATTTCACTCAGAGCGACGCAGCACTGTGTCAATATTTAGTCACGCGAATGATGCTACTAGATAGCCAGGATTTTCATAGGAGATAGCGGAGTATGCAAGCGAGCCGATGAAATAGTCACGGCAACGTTTAACAGATAGCCACTCTAGTTTTAACCTATGTTGAGTTCAATAACAGAAATACTGGAACCCGTATAGGATTTCTGGGTGGGTCGTGTTCCAGCACAGGTGTGCTGGAACCTCCTTAGGGTTTCTGGGTCCCCCACCTATGTTTGAACTGGCATGGGGTTTCCGGTTCACCTCCCCTACCCAGGACCTCAAGGCGCCACCTGGCCACGGAGATGCACACCACCCCGCTCCCCGCCTCCTCCCTTCACCCAGACGCGAGTGAGTTACCTGGCCGCGAAGACGCCGCTCAACCGTGGTGACACCACCCGACCGCGAGTCACCTCCTCCTCCTCCTTCCATCCGGCCTCAAGTGAGCCACCTAGCCGCGGATCACGGTGATGCCCCCCACCGCCGGAGCGCCACCTGGCCGCGAACCCTCGAAGTGTCACCTGGCCTCGGAGGCGCCACCCAACCGTAGGGACGCCATCCGGCCGCACGTGTCTAGACCTGTACGTGTAAGTCCACAGCACTATCGGAAAGCCGAACATTAGACACCCGCCCCCTTTCCCGCAAGTGATTTTGTGTGTGTATGTGTGTGAGTGCGTGTGTGTGTGTGTGTGTGGGTATGCATGTATGTGTATGTGTGGGAGAAAACGCCTGACGGACCGATAACCGGTTGTTGTCTGCCGTCGGTAAGGTTATGGAGGTGCAATGTGACGGGCCTGTCTAGACTCATACAGCTGAGGCTGTAGAGACCACTCGCTCCATGAGCAGAGTCACGGCTCTTCGCTGCTGCCACATGTCTACTATGTACTCCATCTCGAAGACGAATGATTTTTTCTTTCTCAAGACTCCTCTTTATATCTGAACCCCCACCACAACTACTTATAGCATTACCACTACCACTATCTCAAGCATTACCCAACCCGGACCTGCGGGAGCCCCATGACGCCACCCGGACGCGAGGCTGGAACGCCACCTCGCGGTCGAGCAGAAAGCTCCGACACGCTTTTTGTGCAAGTGATTTTTACTTGAGAGATAGATAGAGAGAGAGAGAGAGAGAGAGAGAGAGAGAGAGAGAGAGAGAGAGAGAGAGAGAGAGAGAGAGACTCTTTATTCATCTAGGATGAAATTTTACAACTGCATGTACATATATAGTTTGTAACACCACATTTTGTGTGTGTTACACAAATTTCCAGTCTGTTGAACGAGTTGCTCAGTGCAAGTCCGATGCTCGACAAAACTTGCCTATAAAATACCTAATTGCACACTACTCTCCCACTACAGTCACTATACACATACACACACACACACACTATTTACACTTTCTCCTCGGCGACACAGAGCAGGCGAGCTCTTCAATACCCTGAAGCAGCTGAAGATGACGCACATTTATCACTATCCGCAGGTTCACTTCTGTGGATTCCCGTCACCGTGTAGTTGTTAAGGTGCCTGCCCAACGCCGTTTTAAATTTGCAAAAAGATGGCCGACACCTCAGATTGCTTGGGAACGAGTTCGAGGGGTGCGCACCTTGAACTCTAAACGAGAATAGAAACCCTTATCGGTGCGCGACCCCGGAACCGAAAGCTCCTTCGTACCACTCCTACCTGAAGTCCTGGCCTGTTTCTTTTCAAAAAGAGCAGTAAGATACGGTGCCTGCCACATGACAATCGCTTTATAAAGCAACAGCCCCATAAAATACTCCCTCATCGCCTTTATGTCTAGCGAGTCCAGTCCCTCCCTGTAGGAGGTGATATGATCATCGCGCCTAACACCACATATGTATATCACACATGAATGCTACAAGCGTTGTAGTCGTGTCTAAAGTTCCCCTGACACGTTAATAAGAACCACTGAGCAGTAGTCTAAGTGAGGCAGTACCAGTGCACATGCCAGCTGCTTCCGCAGTGCCTCCGTGGTGCAAGAGCGGAATAATTTGAGACTACACAGAGCTCTATTTACTTTTTTACTGACCGCATTTAATTGCGGATTCAATGTTAAAATTCTTGGTCTATATAGTCTTGCTGTGATTAATACCATTAACGTTTTTTATATCATTATATTATACGTTTACACTACGGAGTTTACACAGTTAATGAAGGGGCCTGCGGCGGCTCAGTCGGTAGAGTGTCGGATTCCCACGCCGTTGACCCGGGTTCGAATCCTAGTCTCTGCCGATTGATACAAGCACCTCTGTAAAAATTACATGTGCTTTGTTTACAAACACACCGCAGACCCCCGTCGTCGATTAGCACCACATGGGAGCACAAACATGGCGACGTTAAAAAAAAAACACAGTTAATGACAATTTACGATATCTTTTCGAGTCAAAAAATAACTTTTGCGATGGCGCGTTCGGAAACACTACGACCTGCGTGCCCGAATACCCGACGCTCGCAACGGGGGCGCACAGCATGACCAAAACAAACACGAGAGAGAGAGAGAGAGAGAGAGAGAGAGAGAGAGAGACAGAGAGAGATAGAGAGAGAGACAGAGAGTAAGTGTGGGAGAATTCACCTCATCGACCGATAACTGCAGTTTTCTGCCGTCGGTAAGATTATGGAGTTACAAGATGGCGTCAGGTCACTCTTGCTGCCACAGTTCCCCCCACTCCTCCGCTGACAGAGATATCAAGCAATGCTCTTGAGAATCCAGTCGAACGAGAAGCAGAGACGAGCACGAGTGTTCTCCAGATTCGACTCGATCGCCTAGTGTATATGTACAGACCTGAAAGAATAATATTGTAGATTATTTATGATTACCTTGAAAGAGGAACGTTGAAGGTCCAACCATCGCCTCACCTGTAAGGTTTTCCGCTTAGCATAACCTCTCCATAGACTTCCTCTTTACGGTTTCGTTTAAACGAGATCCCAGTGAATGCGCTTGTCAAATTTTCTTCCGAAAATAAAGTATGGGGTATTGACCGATATTTAAACCCGGATAGCCAGCGTGGAAGTCCGAGCACTAATCCACTGAGCCACTGGGGCTCTGTCTTTCTCTATGCGTTAACGTGGGCATATGCACACGTGTTTGTATGTGTGAGAGTGTGATGTTACATAAGAGGAATTCTAACCTCAAAACTTTTTCTCTCTATGGTCAAGAACCTCGACGGTAATCAAACAATCTACCTTACAAATCAGTGGTATTATCAATCATCAAAGGGCGGTAAATTAATTTTTTTTTCACATTACCGACCACTTGATAATAGAGAATAAATTCAAATCATTGACACCTACATAGGGCGCTGCAAAATGGCGGTAAATTCAAATTTCTCACATTGAAGCGAAATATTCAAGTTTGGACTTATCAACTGATAGCAGTAGTTGTCCGGCAAAAATATGAGAAGATGGTGGAAAGTTTTTTAAATCGACAAGTACATCAGTATATATACCCTACGTTACGTAATTCCTTGATGATAAAGTTAATATCGTCATTATGAATTCCACATGGATTTTAGCCATAATTACTCGGAGACGATCCACTAACTCATTAAGATCATCTCCACTATCAAATGCATATTTTCGATTTCTTTTCCTCCTCTAATTCTAGTATGAATCATCTATATATGATTGTCCTTCGAATCTAGAACCAAAATTCGATTTTAAAATATTGGTGTAGTAGTAGTAATCATATTAATACTATCATAAGTGGACAGAATAGATTCATATGCAGTGGCTCGTGGAGAATTGCTAGGCAGATATTCTTCGCTAGCCGGAGATTCTTCTTCCTTCTCACTACTCTCATCGGCAGTCTCGCAATTTTTATTGAAGTTGTCAATCTTCTCTTCTGGAGTCTCAAGATTTATTATTGACTTGATAGGTGAGGGTTCATTCTGCAGCTTACGTATTTTCACCTCGATGATATCAAGACGATGATCATCCTTCTGTATATCAGATGTATCGTCTGGCAATACTGTAGAGACTCTCCAGATATACTTTTCAGTGAGAGCAACAGTCTTCTCATTGCTCTCATTGCTGATCGAGCCCCTCGCACAGAGGCCTTAAAGCAATCATTTGTTATTCAGGCGCCAGTGCTCTTAAACTCTATTTCAGTCCTCGAGTTTTCCTCTGTCTCAGTTGCAACTTTTAAACGGTCACTGAAGGAAGCTCTTTTAGTATGGACATGCCAGACTGGAACCTTCGCGCACTGAATGAGGAACTTAATCCGTATAGCTATACTACTGAACCAAATGTACGCATTTTGAGCTCGTTGAAAATCAACGTTTCTTGTTGCATCTACAGCGTTGTAGATGATGCATGCATAATCAAAACGCGGAAAAATCAGAGTTTTAACAAGATTTTTCTTCAGATCTCCTGATAATGCGCGTCTGTAAAACTTGAATAAATAAAGTGCTGCGTAGGTCTTTCTCGCGACATGCTTCGCATTCGGCTCCCAGCCCAGCGAAGAAGTTAAACAGACCCTGAGATTGCCCGTTTCTGTTACATATGCACAGAGAGAATTTTCTAATAAAAATTATGACATAATTCGCGTGTAAAAGACTGAATATTTTGCACCGGACGGTCGTTTTATCAATCAAAGTGACTGAACAATTTTGATGCCCCCATCCCTTCTTCATTCGGGGCTACGCATGCATAATTTCTGCTCGCACAGCAAATTTTCATGGTAGAAAACCGAACAAAAATTCCTTCTTTACCTTTCGTCGGACGCATCGCTTTCCTCTTCCTCCTGCCACCAGGCAGAGAACGGCGAAATCGAGGGCGTCCACAGCTTGTTCCCACTGTCTACCGTAAGAGTTCGTATGGCTCCCGCAAGAGTCCGTAAAGCTTCAGTAAGAGCTCGTATGGCTTCCGTGAGAGTCCGTAAAGAGTCCGTAAGAGTCCGTAAAGCTTTCAAAAGACTCCGTAAGGTTTCCATAAGAGGCCGTAAAGAGCCCGTGAGAATCCGTCAGGCTTCCGTAAGAGTTTGTATGGTTTCCTTAATAGTCCGTAAAGCTTCCGTAAGAGTCCGTATGACTCCCGTAAGAGTCCTTAAGAGTCCGTACGAGTCCGTGAGGCTTCCATAAGAATTCGTATGGCTTCCGTAAGAGTCCGTAAAGCTTCCATAAGAGTCCGTAAGTGTCCGTAAGGCTTCCGTAAGAGTTCGTATGGCTTCCGCAAGAGTTTGTATGGCTTCCGTAATAGTTCTTAAAGAGCCCGTAAGTCTTTCACAACAGTTTGTAAGGCTTCTGAAAAAGTCCATAAGGGTTCCATAAGAGTCAGTACGGCTTTCGTTACAGTTCGTATGCCTTCCATAACAGTCCGTGAAACTTTCTCGTATAGCATCCATAAGATCTCGTATAGCTTCCGTAAGATCTCGTATAGCTTCCGTAAGATCTCGTATAGCTTCCGTAAGAGTCCGTAAGAGTCCGCACTGGCGGCGGAAGCCATTGTTTCTCAAAGATTAATTGTATATCAAAGCTTGCACGCTGGAAGCCTTAAATGTTCTTAACTTTTTGCGACTAGCCGGTTTGCTTGTTTCGCGTTTCCGTCACTTTTGTACCCTGCTTTGTTTCGATTATGGTACGGTATGCACGCAATGTATCGATGGCCCTTATGAATACTAGTACGATTTTTGCGGTTACCAGGAAAAAAAAAACACTTTTTTATCAGGAAGACTGACACTTTTCATAATTTTTCAACGTAGACTATCACATTTGGCGATTTTCCCATGGAGGGTAGTACATTTGGCGATTTTCCCACGAAGAAAAGTACATTTGGACAGCACATTTGGCGATCTCACATCGTTTTCGAAATATCAACATGCTGATACAAGTTAGTCTATATATGATTTAAATAAATCTTCTTTAAGCTAGAGAACGTGACCTTACTGCAAAGAATCACGTGATTAATCGCGTCATAAATCTCGTGCGTATAGACTCTTTTATTTTTGTTACTGTATGGCGTTTTGAAAAATCCAATATGGCGGCTCCAATATGGCGGCGCAAACTGGAAATGTTCGTAAAAATTTTCCGTAATTTGATGATATCTTGCTCAATATTGATGCTGAAATTTTTTTGAAGCCAGAAATGGATTTAGCGTTGAATTTGACATGAATATATGGTATCACGTTCAAGATCAAATTCATGTATTCAAGGTCATTTTAATGTAAATTCTTTTTGCTTCAATTCTACATAATTTTGGATTTACAAAGCTATTTAATTAGGATCAACAAGCGTTTAATGCTCCGTACGAGTTTCGAAGTTTGGTCTGACCGTAGCAGCTATTTTCAAGGTCGCTGAAGGTTAAAATGAACTTTTTCAGAAACAGATGTTTCAGAAAATTCAGTGGGGCATCTCAAGGCGATCTATTTTTCATCAAGAATTCACAGTTGAAAATTCATGTTCCAAATACAAAATTTTGTAAAATTTAAAAAAAAAATTTGTTGATATTGAAATACCTTGAAAACATGAATTTGATCTTGAACGTGATACCGATATCCATGTCAAATGCAACGCTGAATCCATTTCTGGCCTCAAAAAAATTACCGCATAATACTCATGAAAAACACTATCAAAAATATTTTGAAAGAAACTGAAAAAAGTTATAAAACAAAAACGAATCGATAAATCATAAAAAAAATTTTGTTTATTTAAAATGTTGATCAAAAACCGTATAAAATGAGCTTTGTTTGACTAAATATTACTGCGTATTACGCAAGCAATCTACGAACAAATAATGTTCGAAAAAGAAAATATCATATAAAATGCAAAAACGTTATAAAATAAAAAAGAATTCGACGAATCTTGCAAGTTATTTTTATTTAAATTCTTGATCCAATGACGAAATAATAAGCGTTCATCGTCAATAATTACCGTGTAATACCCAAGATGTAATACCCATCCACCCATCCATCCATCCATCCATCCATCCATCCATCCATCCATCCATCCATCCATCCATACATCCATCCATCCATCCATCCATCCATCCATCCATTCATCCATTCATCCATCCATCCATCCATCCATCCATCCATCCATCCATCCATCCATCCATCCATCCATCCATCCATCCATCCATCCGTCCATCCACCCATCCATCCATCCATCCATCCATCCATCCATCCATCGATTTCCGTTTCAAGTGCCGCCAACATTTCCTTTTCCATATCCTCGCTAAGGCGTCCCTCCGGGTACCCAGCAGGGACGGTAGCCATCTTAAGGGCAGTGGCCACCGCCCTGCTGTAGCTCTCCGAGGCACCTCCCACGAGTCGTCTCTTCAGCTCCCTCGGGGTAGAGCCGTCCGACCCCGTTCTTTTGGGTGTAACAGTGTGCTGTCCCACCTCCGATATCTCTCCAGTTCGTCCCTTTTTTAGCTCCAACTCCGTAGAGTGTTTCCGATTTTTATGCTTATTTCTTTTTTGGGCAGTTACCTTTCGAGAATCCTTCCCGCCTTCAGAGTCTCCGGTATTTGCCGTCAGGGTTGCCTCCGCAGCTGCCCGGAAACCCTCGTCCGTCTACATCCCGGTATTGGCCGACGTCGCACCGACGTCAGCCGCCCGAGATGTTTGTCTATCTGAATCTTGTGTGGAGCCAGGGAACCCCGTAAGTACTGGCGCTTTTAGTACGCTTTCTTTATTTACATGCATTATTCATGTTGCTTGTATAAGTGCGGATGTATCAGTGTTGGTGGCAGGCGTTGCTACTCTATCCCCGCCAGTCACAACCCCGGGGGCACCCACTGGGAAGACCAGGGCCGACTCCACTGGCTTCAGCGCCCTCCCCCTCCAAGCCCATCATGGCCCTATTCGGTCACCTCCCAGCACTGTCTAGGCTGGTGGGGATTTTTCGCCGGCTGATAGGGCAGCCAGATCTAGCTGGTTAGGCCGACCCGGGCCCCTGTACTATCCGGCGGCCTGGGAGCGCCATCTAACCAAGATTTTCTACTGTACCCTCCGGCAGACGGCCTAGCCCCCCGCTGGAGTGCCACCTAACGATCGAACCTGCGGAGGTTTACGCAACCTAGCAAGGGCGGCGTTTCATATTTTTCGTAGGTATGGAGTAAGTATTACGTTCAAAAAAAAGGTCATTAAAAATTCAGTAAAACATTTTCTGTTCAGCGTTTCTCAGCAACATGTAAATTTTATTACTAACATTATATAACGTATTTATTCTTTCTTTACATCACATATTTATAATGTCTTAATATTATTATATATTATTTTTTATATAACCTTTATATATTATTCATGCATCTAAAATTTAAAGGATCACAATATTGCAAACACTGATTGCCTCTGACTATTACGGTTAATAAAAGTATTGACTAAATCGTCCATATTGAGCATTTTCAGCAAGTCCTGATGTATGTGTATCCTTGCTATATCGTTCAGTCTGTTTTGCAGCATTGTTGAACGCATATAATTTTTTAGGCGTCGCAAAGCAGAGAATGATCTCTCATTTGTACAAGTCCATCCTGGAATTGTTACTAATAGTCTGACTAATTTAGCGTACTCATCGAGGATACTCCTGATAGGCTCATTCGCACTTAAATATACTATTACATCTTTTAATGATTTGATACAAATACGGTTTCTTTCGGCTGTGTCAAGAAAAATGTCTCTCTGTTTCACTAGTTTCTCTCCATCAATTTCAACCACGTCATTTTGTTTTCTTCCTTGTATCGAAACATTATAAAATTCCGTAATTTTATCAACGCTGTTACCAGGCTTACCAATGATAAAATCTTCAAATTTGTTCAAAATGTCCATAATTTCGGTATTGAATCGTTCTGATAGCGCCATTAATGTCTGATCCAGAATTTCATAATACTGTTTTCGGTATAATTCTTCTGACGTTTCAAAAACGTGAGCGCTGGTTGAATTATTGTTGAGTCGCTTAGGGATCTTCCGTGTTCTCGGTATAACGGGTTCACCTATATTTAACGTTTCAGCGTTTTCGACACATTTTGACCAGATTAATTGAAATTTTGTTTTTCGCATTTCTTTCAGGTTTTCAGTTACGATATGAACTTTACTATGCGATTCGTTAACGCACAAATCCGATTTTTGTAGTTGAGTATTCAAAACTTCGATTTGTTAAAAAATCTCAATGATTTTTGACAAAAGAAAATAAAATTGAAGAGTTCATATTTTGTAAAAATCCAACTGCTTTTGCTGAGTGACTTGAATCTGATTGACGATTTATACTTAGCATTTCAAAAAATGCAATTGCAGCTTTATAATTGTCAATTAGATATAACCATTTTAGAGACTTGATTCGCATCACCCACCTGAAAAATATTCTTTTACTTAAGTAACATTTTAAAAAGCAAATCTGTTACTAAAACTAGATAAAAATATGATAAGATTGTTTTAATCATAAAAAATTACCATACGTAAAAAAGATACTAAGCATACCTTGTTGGACAGTACAGAGATAGTGCAACAATTCGATTGTCAGATTGAACTTCTTGAAGTGTTTTGAATTCACACAGACGTTTCGGAGAATCGCGTATGAAGTTTTTAATTTCTTTAATTGTGCCTATAAAATTTGTTACAAACGTGATGTCTTCAAGGGCGTCCTGTACGACTAAATTAAGAGAGTGAGCTGAGCAGTGAACGAAAAGTGCGCGAGGTTTAAGCTCACGAATCCTTGTTTGAAGACTTGAAACTCGACCAGATACATTGCTTGCACCATCATAACATTGGCCTCGTAAATCATTTATATCTAATGATATATCAGCAAGAAATTTTGTTACAATCGTGACAAGAGTCTCAGCTTTTGTGTTTCCTGTATCGCGAAACTCCATAAAATGTTCTTTTACTGAGTAGTCATCTGAGACAGTTCTAATGCAAATCGAAACTTGTTCCAGGCGTGAAATATCAGCCGTCTCATCTACGCTAAGAGAATAGTATTTGTTAATTTTTATTTCTTTTGTGATTACATTCAAAATACTTTCTGATATTAGGCCAAGTATTTCATTCTGTATAGAATGATGTAGCCATTTATGCCCACTGTGCTGTAGCCATGTTTTAAGCTCAGATACGTCTTCTGCTCTCAGACTCAAAAATTGAAGTAAATTTGATCGAGCCTCGTTATGTCCTCTTAAAGCGAGACCTTGTTTCGCTAATGTTAATATAGTACTAAACATTTTAGTTAGGGCGATTCGTGATTCCAACATTTCTTTTTTTTTCGCTGAGCTTAAATAATCTAAAATATTATGCTTATTATTATTAGCAAGTGTGACTCCAATGGCATGAATGTGCAATTCGCTTTTTTCATGTCCTTTAAATGATAAAATAGCATTTTTCCAACAGCTAAAACCTTTCTCCACGTATGCTTGTCTTGCAGTTTTGGTATTTTTATTTTCAATAGTCAACAATTTTTTTTCCACAGCGCTTGTGCAAATCAAACATCAGATAGCTTTATTCGATGAATTTAGTTTTAGCCATTTATATGTAGATTCCCACTTCTTAAATGAGATGGGTACTGATTGCTTTTGCACTAAAAATGTAAATATTACAATAAATAAAATTATATTCGTTAAAGTAACGTAAATAAATAATGATGAATTATATTGATCTCAAGTTTTGGATAACAAACAATTCAATTGATACAAATTAACATAATGTAGGTATAATAATTCGAGGTACATCTTGAATCTATTCCAGTATATTAATTACTCAAATAACGTTGTATGCGTAGTATAGGGCAATAGACATAAATGTTCAGTGGTACAATGTACTAGTACTTGGACCAGCAAAACAAGCATGTCCTAGTGTCTCAAAATACTGGTACCAGTAGTTGGCCACTGCTTTAAGCAAACATTTTTTCTTTAAGTAAGACCAAATTAATATTGCGCAGATTAATTTTGTGAGGTACAATGAGGAAATAAATACCTTATAATAATTTTGTTACGAAAGTATAGTATTATTTCTTAATAATTATTATAAAATACATAATATTTTTTAACTTAACTCATACCTTAATACAAAAATAGCATTTACCATTACCGGACTAGTAAGTTAACTTTTGACATATTCTGTTTAAATAAATAATACTACATATTATATCTGCTTGTTGAAATAAATAGCAAGTCTCTCAGTGTGCATACTGAGGTTAGGTTGGAGGTTAGATATGCGAATAGTATTATTCAAGTTATGATAACAAATAAGACTCCAAATATATAAAATATAAGTTATACTTAGGTATTGTTATAAAAAATAAATGTTTACATTACTTGTTTGCTCCAAAAAGTCCCTTAGTCGTAAAAACAACCGTGATGTAGCAAATTCTCAAACAAGTATATGCCAACAACTAGGACCGAGATTTGTTGCGTAATCTGCGTGATTGCCCAGTAGATGGCCACCCGGCCAACTACTGGGACGGGAATTTTCAAGGTATTTTTCGAGTACCAATACATGAACACATAAAATTTTAATATAAAATATATATAAATCTTATATTTTTATTTTTGATGTATTTGTAATGTAATAAGAATAATGTAGGAACCTTAAGATACATAAAAAAATGTTTTATTAAATTTTTGTCGCCTTACTAGTAAAAAAACTTTTCTTAGTCACTACTTAAGAAAAGTATGCATGCTCCGACGGACTGAAAATCGCAAAATTAAGATCTTATTTTTTAACTTAAAATCAATTATTGAACCTCGGGTTCTTTTTGTATTGACAATTTATTCACGTTTTATTCTACGCCAAAAGCTTAAATATTAAGATATTTCTTGTCAGTGGCCAAGTTCTCGGCAGTGACCAACTACTGGTACTTTTACCTTAGAATCATTCTCTCTGTTTAAAGAATTACTTGGTCCTGGGCGACAATTGTTAATCTCGTCGAGTGCTTTTTTCTGTGAATGTGCACTTACTGTCGAATTATCGGACTCATTTTCTTCGTTCAACGATTTACTTGGTTCCGCACTACAATCGTTATTGTCTTTTCTTCGCGTATCTTGCGATTCTATACCTTCGTTCACTTTAGGTAATTTACTTTGACTAAGAATTTTCTCATGCTCTTAATAGTTCAAATCCAACCATTACAGTCTAATCTTTCAATACTCAACAGAACAAAATATCGCACGCTTTTTGATTTCTTAGCAAAATAAACACGATAGACAACTGTTTATAAGTAAATGAAGGTTAGGATACGCATAAAGCTTGACGTGCGATGAGAGAGCGAACGACCACGGTCAACGTTATTGCTTGTGATTGGACGGCGCGAGCATAAGAGCGAGTCGCAGCATATTCGATTATCAGACGGAAGGTACAACGGAATCGTACTGGAACTTTAGCTTGAGTGTGTTCAACTCTAGATTGATAGCACTGCGCGCTCAATTTGAAATTTAAATCATAACACAATGCACCTGATTAATATATCACGCTTCCTACCAATGTATAACGTATCATACCTCGTTCGTCCTTATATTTTAAGATTTTAAATCTTATGATTGTTAAAAATATTATTATAAAATAATATATAGTCTGCGTAGTTTCTGATAATTAATTTAAAATTATTAAAGTATTATTTTATAATTTTACAATAATTATTTAATCTATAAATACGACCTTTTTTATCATTTCGTGTATCTTATAGGCTACTAATTTAACTCACGCATTTAAGTAATGCACTGTAATTAAGAGATATGAAAGTTAACGTTTTTAACGTACCATTTTTATTACTGCAAATTGCACTGCTAAGAGTAGTTGGGTTTCCGTTTTAGTATTTAGGCATTATGGTTTCATTGTTTAAATTAAAATTTTAATTTTCACGGTTCAGATTGTTCTGCTTGGCGTAGTTGAGTTTACTTTATAGCATTTAGGGATTAATGTCTCATTGTTTAAATTTTCACGATTGCAAATTGCTCTGCCTGGGGTATTTTGGTTTACTTTTTAGCATTTAGGGATTACTGTTTCATTGTTTAAATGTTCACAATTGCAAATTGCACTGCTTGGGGAAGTTGGGTATATATTTTATTATTTAGGGATTACTGTTTCATTGTTTAAATTTTCACGATTGCAAATTGCTCTACCTGGGGTATTTGGGTTTACTTTTTAGAATTTAGGGATTACTGTTTCATTGTTTAAATGTTCACAATTGCAAATTGCTCTGCTTGGGGGAGTTGGGTTTACATTTTATTATTTAGGGATTACTGTTTCATTATTTAAATTTTCACGATTGCAAATTGCTCTACCTGGGGTATTTGGGTTTACTTTTTAGTATTTAGGTATTACTGTTTCATTGTTTAAGTTTCTATGATTTGCAAATTATTTCGGATTGGAAGAACTTTTGTAAATTAAATACAAAAAATTTAAAGACTAATAATAATAGATATTTATATTAATATTTTCCTTTGGCCATTTTTAACATAAAAATTATGTACTGTGTTGTATGTTTTGTAACGAATACGGCGTCCTCGCTATCGTCCGTAATAAAGGCAGATGTGCGAACGAGAGAGCAGTGTGTCAGCCCAGTGGTCAAGGCGCACGTCTACCGTCCGGATGGTCGCGAATCGATTCCCGAGCTATGCTTTAGTTTTGGAATGTTTTTACTTCTACCTAAGCCTCTGCCCTGTTACATTTGGCGCTCAACGAAAAAATCTACACATGACGACGAACGTCCATGATGAGAAACCTTACCATCACTGAAAGAAGTTTTGACATGAGAAGCATCCACAACCTATGAAGTCTCACAACTACCATTATGCTGGGCTCTGAAAACACCAGAATGGGAGTCTTAAAGATCCTTAATAGTAGTATACAACTTCAATGATTGTCCGTGCTCTCATACTTCCAAAGTTGAATTGCTATACTCTCAAAAATAGTATCGAGAGAGTTCAATAGAACATTGAGCTCATAAAGCCTCAGAGATAAGCACGTGAAAGTCCAAACGATGGAAGTCTGAGACGCCCATCCGCCTTGAGCGTTGAGCGACATAACACAGTAGAACTGCCGCGCGTTGTTTGAACTGGCGGCGGCCGGCTCTACTCGCCAGCTGCGTAAACTCTCTTTCGCCGGCTGAGTCGAGGTTCAAATCCACTCTCCGAAACTTTATTTTTTTAATTAAGTATTATTGAAGTATATCTTTAAACAGTTGATGAAACGTAATAATTAGTGTTATTGAGACTTTTTAAACATAAATTAGTATTTATGAAAGTGTTAATATACTGCTTTTATATATATTTTTGCTTCAACATCATTTTTTGGATATAATACACTGTAGAATAAGAAAATAAATAAGATTTTCCTTATAATTGCAAAAATGCACAGATCTGTTCGTTAAACCATGAAAAAAGGCAAATTTTATACATTTTTTGAAGATAACATTCAATGTAACATAATGAAAGTTTATTTATCTTTAATGTAGCATTATTGAAGAGTTAAAAGGAATGTTTCTATTTAATTTATATGCATCTATGTCAAATATATAAGGGATGGCATACATGTTGAATATATTTTAATTTAAACTATACACAATTTTACGAAAATTATATTTTCAAACTATATGTATAACTAAGTTTTAAATAACGAAAATCACTCTGGGGTCATAAAAATCCCACAATACACACAATTGGGTCCTTACATGGTTTTCAAAAATGCATAAAATCACTTAGCAAATAGTTCATTATTGACAGTAAAGAATGTTTCAGAATTTTTCCAACTATAATTTATTGAAAAAAATCAAGAAACGATTCCATTGGTCAATCGATTTGCGACGTCACAATGATATCATTTTAGAAATTTAGTACGGCAAAGCGATTAAACGCTCAAATATTTCTTGGAAAATATTTTTCAATAAAATAATATGGTACATATCCTTTATAATTTTCGATCAGAAATTCAATGGTGATATTAGATTCTGGACCCGATATATTTATAAGGCCAATTTAAGGCCCAATTTCATTTTTTTAAATGAGAACCTATCTTTTTTATTACAGATTTAATTTCCTCATCTCAAAATATGGGCGAATACATATTTAGTTTATTTAAATCCACTGTCTGATTTTAGATAGAGGAAAACCTAATTTTGTTGGGGCCCGAACTAATCTGGTTAAATTTTAATGATCTACTATAAATAATTAATAGACTAAAGATGTATCTGTATGTATTTTTATTCGAGGAATCCAAATATATAATAAAAAAGATAGGTTCTCATTTTTTTTTAGGTTCTCATTTGAAAAATGAAGTTGGGCCTAAAATGGGCCTTAAAAATATATCGGGCCCAAAATATAATACCACCATTGGATTCCTGGTCGAAAATTATAAGGGATATGTATCACATTATTTTGTCTATAAATATTTCCCAAGAGATAATTGAGCATTTAATCATTTTCCCGTACTAAATTTTCAAAAGTATACGATCGCGACGTCACAAATCGACTGGCAAATATAAATCGTTGCGAAATAATTGGCACGAAATTCAAAAATGTATAAATAAATAGTGATTTTTTTCAATAAATTCGAGTTGAAAAAATTCTGTAAAATACTTGACTATCAATAATGAGCCATTTTCTAAGTGATTTATGCATTTTTTTAAATTATGCAAAGTTCCAATTGGTTAAATATTTATAGAATTTCTGCGTGAATAGTATTTAGCCACTAGTTTTTAAAGATATTTTAACATTTCTCCTTTACGCTCTCGCCTCTTTCTACCCGGAATAAATTTGAGTGCGAAATTTCGCCTGGGTTAAAAAAGACACAAGTAGCAGACGGAGGGTTAAAACTACGCAAGTTACATGAACCTTATTAAACCAATTTTCCAAGTGTATAATGGACTTTTTTTGCACAACTTATTTTGTGTATAAAAATCAAGATAAAAAATTTATAGTTAACATTGTTCTGGCAGTGCCATATGTTATATTTGCATTTTAATAGTAAAGCAGGATGATATAGTAAAAATAAACAGTTCATGAATCGAAGAGGTATTTTTATTGCTTGTGAGTGTGCGCGTGTGTGTGTAGGGGAGAACAGGGTAATGCCGGTCACTGGCTAATTCCGGTCACCCTTATTTTCAATAATCTAAACATTTTTAGGTAATAATTCCAATAGTATATTAAACGCAACATAAAATGCAATTAATCTAATGTCCAAACAACCTTCTATTCAGTTTTATTAAGGAATTATACACAATCAAAGTTTAGGCCTACATTACTTATCAGAATACTCGTCTATAAAATAAGCTTTTATTCATATTATTTGTTACTTTATGCAGTTATTTTTTGCACCTTTAATAATTTTAACAATCTAAGAATACGAAGTAGTGAAGAAGAAAGACTATAAACCTATTGCTTTTTTGTTATTTTATTTTAAATTACTAAGCAGAATTGGGGTAGTCCTGGTCACAATGTTATTTATATGATGCTCCCGTAAGTGAGGCTAAGTATACGTTGCGCTGCGCTCTCAGGTAGGGTAACTTTGCTCAAGTGTTTTCGATTGAACAGTGGTTATGTTATTACATATTTCACTGTGTAAGCGCGAATAATAATGCAACGGATCATATAAAAGTTTATATAATTAATTTAAAGAAATTTTTCACCTATAAAAGTAACTTTCTAATAGTGATCGATATTGTACCATGACTCATCGGTATTACCCTTTGATGTAGAGTAAATCCGGTCAAAATGCTTTTTTTTATTTCGACTTATAACTTCGATATCTTAAATTTTTATATTAAACCAATAAGAAATATTTAAAGTCAATGGTTTGAACTAACATAATAATTATTTAAAGTTAAAAAAAAAACAATTTGAAAGTGGAAATAACAATCACGTTGGCTTAGGTGACCGGCAATACCCCATCCTCTCCTATGCGCGTGTGTATGTGCGTGTGCGTGCGTAAATAACTGTAAATATACACGGTGAACATTAATATTGTAGGGCTCATTTTTTGCTTTTCTTCAGAAAGACGGCGCAAAAATAATTATTTTTTGTTTTTACCGATTTTTTGATTTTTAAAAATTATTTTTCATTTTTTTTGTACCGTTAGAAGTAATGTCATTAATTCAGTGAAAAATCATTTGAAAGAGCACAATATTACCTAAGTTTACCAACGAAAAATTTTGGATAATATATTTTCCTTGTTTTTTTTACACGAAAGCGTAATTTTTTGTTTAAACAGTGATATCTAGAAAATATAAAAATTAAAATTTTGAAAAAATTTTATGATGATACGAAAGGAATATAGAGAAAAATATTCAGTCAAATTTTCAAGCTTTGATCTTTTTCTTTTAATAAAAATAAAACTCAAACTGGATAACTGAACTTTTGAAAATGGTTGCTTCTCTGCTTTGCTCAGTTCATAACGACCTTTATAATTCGTGATAGTTGAGGTTATGAATTTTTTGAAAAATTGTTTTGATCGCTATATTTTTGTTTTCATTTTCTAATGATGATTAGAAATTAAATAGAATTTTCAATATTCATAGACTCATTTTAGTTTTATAACAATTATTTACTTAAATATATTTAGAAGAGCATGACATTACATTATCTTTTCAAACCTGAAATTTCGTATACCTCCCTTCTTTTGTTTTACACGATAACGTAATTTATTGTTAATTTATTGTTTATTTATTGTTTTCGTAATTTTCTTTTCGTTTTTCTGGGAAATATATGGTGGGAATTTTTTTAAGTAAATCATGTTAATTAGTGAAAAGCATAGCTTTTCACTATCTCTTAGATGACTTATTTACTCATTGTCAGACTATGCGAAATCTTTTATTACTCAAGATATTCGAGGATATAGATTATTTTTTTATTTTGTTCGCTTATATCTCGATAACGGAGCTTATATTTCGTATCAAATAAGGAAAATTTGCTTTCGGGCATTCATTAAGATTAGAAATCAAATGGAATTGAAAAGATTAATCGATTCTTTTTTTTTATAACAATTTTTTTATTTTATAATATTCAGAAGTCAATAATGCAATTATTGAACATAAGCTTATAATCTTCTTTGGCTTCAATGCTATAGTGTTGTTACTAAAGAATTGATCAAAAAGTACACCTTTTACTACAATCTCTAAATATTTTATTTCAAATATCATATCTAGTGGTCACATAATAGTCCGATTCGATTTTACTTAGCAAACAAGGTCCTACTTTATACAACATTTTAGTATTAATTAACATAGGAGGTTCGTCATTGACAATAACTTTGTAAGCATAATACTTAGAATGAAAATAAAGGTTGACAACTTCGTTAACAAGAAAGTATGTTTCTTCCAAAACATGATAAATTTTTAATTACCTTGCCAAATTATAAACCATCATCGTTTATTTTAGTAACAATAATAGAGCCACAGACATACTTTTGCCCACAAATTTCTATAAATTTATATAATTTTGCTGCTTCCAAAGATGGAATGATGTCCGAGATACTCGTATCTCTGTCTTTCTCAAGACTTCCTAAAATCGTATTATTTGCAACGTTATCACACCTTACTTTCGCATACGATTGTGCTAACTGGTTTCTCACTCCAATAGTTAATGGTAGATTTTTATGTGACCTCGTACTTACAGCCGCTTTTTTCAGGACTCTATTTTTCCTTTCAAAAGGCATGCTACGAGGGTAGTTCAATAAGTCTTTAGAATGACCAACAGATGGCGCGCGAATCGCTCCAAATCATCTGTTTTCAGTCAGCACCACTCCCGACTAGATATATGGTGCAGTCACAGTCCACATCTTCTGAGTTTACGTGTTTTTATAACCAATTGAAAAAAAAAAAATTGCTTGTTAAGAAAAATGGAAAAAAACGAGTTCAGAGCGGTAATTAAACATTTTCATTTAAAGGGTTTAACTCCATATGAGATAAAAAATGAATTGGACTCAGTTCATGGCACATCTGCCCCTGCCTTAGCAACGGTTTATAACTGGGTAAATGAATTTAAGCGTGGTCGTACATCAATAAGTGACGAACCACGTTCAAGAAAGCCCGTAGAAGCAACTACTCCCGAAATCATCAATAAAATCCACGATATGGTGTTGAAGGATAGAAGATTAAAAGTGCGTGAGTTAGCTGAGGCCACAAGGATATCTATAGGTGCAGTTGTTTCAATTCTACATGAAAAATTAGGCATGAAAAAGCTATCGGCAAGATGGGTGCCGCGTTTGCTCTCAGCTGAGAATAAACGCAATAGAGTGGTCGCCTCTGAGGCTCTTTTGGCGCGCATAAGTCGGAATCCTGAGGAATTTTTTCGTCGATTTGTGACTGTGGATGAAACATGGATACACCACTACATTCCTGAGACAAAGGAACAATCCAAACAGTGGATTTCCACAGGCGAACCAGCTCCAAAGAAGGCAAAGACCGTAAAGTCAGCTGGTAAGGTTATGGCTACAGTTTTTTGGGATGCACGTGGAATTATACTTATTGACTACTTGGAAAAGGGTAAAACAATTACTGGTGAGTATTATGCATCATTATTAGAGCAGCTGAAAGAAGAAATTAAAAAAAACGACCACATTTGGCAAGAAAAAAAATTCTCTTTCATCACGACAACGCCCGAGTTCACACATGCTTCGTTTCAATGGCTAAAATTGAAGAACTAAAATTCGAATTGGTCGAACAACCACCGTATTCACCAGATTTAGCCCCCAGTGACTTTTTCTTATTTCCAAACTTGAAAAAATGGCTCGGTGGACAGAGATTTACGGACAACGAAGACGTCATTGCCTCTGTAAGTGCTTATTTTGAGGAACTTCCGAAAACGCACTTCTCTGAAGGATTAAAAAAACTTAAAAAGCGATTGACCAAGTGTATAGAGCTCCAAGGAGATTATGTTGAAAAATAAAAAAAAATTTACCCAAAAAAAATTGTTTTTATACTTTATTCTAAAGACTTATTGAACTACCCTCGTACAAATGGATAACCGGGCCATTGTCTAATATAATTTCGGGTATGTGTAGCATAAAGTGCATCCTTGGTTTCAGCAATCCGAATAATTTTGCATACATATCATTGTGCTGCCTTGTTAGATATCGAAGTTAGGACACGTCAGCCCTGTTAAACCTTGAAGCTATTACTATACCGATGATCTGTCGTAAAATTAAGTATAAATTCCAATAAATGTTGTCTCCTTGAATGAGATCACCAATCATAACTGACAAATATCGACATAAGCACAGCATCTCCGCAGAAGATTGTTTAAGTTTTATTTTATTTTTTATTATGTCATTATTGTTTGCTTTTGCGCGATCGTTTAATATGGGCCGGGGTTTATTTCCTTAAACTTCTCCGTAGCAAAAATGACTAATCCATGTATTTAAAGTGTCCAATGATATTACTGTATCTTCATAAATTAAGCAGGTAAGAATTTTAGAAAGTGTGTAATTTGCCACTTTCTCAAAGAGGTCATGCATTACATCAACTGTCTTGTTTTCTACTATATGAAAATCTATCAATTCATTTTATTTTTATTGACCCCTTTTCTTTTCCTTTTGCTCTCGGGTCTAACGGGGCCCGAGCTAATTTTATGCCTAAGCCTCGTGATCCGCCCCCTGTCGCTCCTCGATCCTCTCGAATCGCTAATGCGTACCGCCGAGGAGAGAAGCGTTGTCTTTTCCTAACTCCTTTTGTGGCCGCGCTCGATGCACTCTGAGCGACAGAGCGAATGCTCTATCAAGCCCAGAGTTTCCGTACGCTGGCCTTTTGGCACAGTACACGCGTCGATTACGCGTGCTGTGATCCTTTTTCATGCTTTTCTTTTTGTTATCTTTAGACGCTGTAGTCGCTCAGCGAGAAGCGAGCGACTAAGGTCTGAATGATTGCTGCAAGCAATTTCTTTTGTATTCTTTTTTTTTCATTATTTTTTATGGACGTATAGAGGGAATAAGAGTTTTTAAAAATGAAGAATAAATCAAATATATATATATTTATCAAGTACGGTTTTATTTGCAGCTTTCTTAAGTGTAATGGAATTTAATTAAATTAAAGCTCTACCACGTATATATGGAAGCTCACATGTACAAATTTCGCCTCAGGAAAGCTGGTAATGAGAGAGAGGCTTGAGATCATTTTAGCTCTTATTCGGATCTATCGTCACAGTCTAACCAAATGGGCGTGGGCCTCGTTCCACCTCACCAGCGACAGAGCTGAAGCTCTATCAAGCGAGTGAAGGAACAGAGTGCCCGAGCGACTGTCCGCCCGGGTATTTATATTTTTCGCAGCTCTCTCCATCTCTCTCATTCCCACCTTTCTTTCCTTCCTTCAGCTCTCCCCTCCGCAAAGGGCCCAGCTGCGCCACTCAATTTTCGCGCTGCTCGCGTCCTCGCGCTGCAGGTAACACTGCGCGTCGGTAATATGCCGGCGCGCCCTGCAAACGCGCGCTTACCATCGTGGCCTACGCGCATATAATACACATTGGGTTAGGTTTTAATTCTCAAAATAACACTCAGTACGATCGGAGTGTTACAATGGTTGTCAGTACTTTGTCCTGGCTTTAAGTCTTATTAACAGCATTCAGAGAAACTTCACATTAAACATATTAAGGGAGTAAACGGGTGTCTAAATTTGAAAATTATAAGTATTTTTTTTCTAAAAACAGCTTAAATGTTCAATTTTATGCTTTATTGATTATGTACATGGCAAAGAAGTTAAAAATCGTAAATGAAAATTATCCAACCTAACCCATTGCTACCTATTGTCTTCACCGGTAACTCCCAAAATTGACAAAATCACAGTTGTCGTAGAATATGTTTTCAAATTTTCAGTTCTTTGGCCTAAAAAAATTTGTTTACATTATTTATGCATGTACTCATTGCTGTGACTAAAAAACCCTAAAGTTCTTTTGAGATTAATCCAAAAATAAAATTATTTTTCAATTTTATTTTGTAAAAAATAAATAAAAATAATGATTTTACAACTTAAAATATTTTTATTTTTCGATCAATACTAAAAAGCTTCAAAATAAAAATATATTTACAATAACAATTAAACAAAATTGTTCAGAATTCAATTTTTTGCTTTAGCACAGTAGGTTAGTAAATTCTTATACATTGTGAGCACTGAGCCTGTTAAACACCCTTTTACCCCCTTAAGGAGGTTTGGGTTTAAATCTTAAAGTGGTAATGTGGTCTAAATATAAAAGTATAATATCATATCTCTGTTTCATTCTTTTTCTATGCTCTAAAAGTGTTGCGGACACTGACTTTAAAAACTTCATCTTGATCTATTTATCAAAACTTATGGCTAAGAATTTTCTTATAATATTTATAACATAGAATACAAGTGATGCTGCTTTGTCCAAAACATTGTACACCTTGCATTCATTGATGCTGACATAAATATTTGTGACTATTCAATACCTATGAAATTGTTACGCACAAATTATAATGTCTAGATACATAAAATTAAGGTACAATAGAGACAGTATATCACCACATCACCATCGAACTATGACTTGAAATTTAATTCTAACAGGTTGAGCATGTAATAACAGTTATGATATTTTTATAAGATTTGAAAATCATTAAACCATTGTCATTAAAGCTTTTTTTTACTTTCATATCTTACAACAGCATTAGTGAATAACATTTTATTATACATAGGACTATTAAACACCTTTTCATCTTATGTTTAATCGTATTTTACACTACAAAGAAATTCGAACTTGAAAATTCAAGTGTTTATGATATAATAAAAGCAAGGTTTTTAAGATTAGTGTACAAGACACATGGCGCATGTTGAATCAGAGATATGATATTCTATTTATAAGTCTATACAACATTATATAATTATGATGTGATAATTATGATTTATTTTTAAATTTGGAAATCATCATTTTCTATTAATGTTTATTTCATTTAAATTGTTATCAACAAATTTAAAAAAATAATCATAATTTTCGAATCATAATTCTATAATAAAGTTGGATAAATCTTATAAATAGAATATCATATCTCTGATTCACAAATTCTACGGTCGCTAAGTATCTTGTACCTAATCTTAAAAACCTTAGTTCTCTATTATATCAGACACTTGAATTTTTAAGTTAGAATTTCTTTGTCTAGTGTAAAATATGATAAAACATAAGATTAAAAGGTGTTTAATAATCCCATGTATAATAAACTTATTATTCTGATTTTGTTATATGATATGAAAGTAAATAAATAACTATTATTACATGCTCAACCTGTGGGAGTGAAATTTCAGTTAGTGGTTCAATAGTGATTTGGTATATACTGTCTCTATCGAACCTTCATTTTTGTATCTAGATAATATAGTTTTTGCGTATAACAATTGCATAGGTGTTGAATAGTATTGTTGAATAATATTGTAAAATTTTTGATAAAATCACCGAAGAACTCCTTAAGCCATGTAAAAAAGTGAGAGCATGCAAGTTTCAAACACAAATACAAATGCCTTTTAAAACTAAGCAAAATTGTTTCTACAAAACTTTCTGCTAAGTAAAATTTTACATGTTACTGAATTAGACACAATCACTCATATTACTATTTAATTAATGTAACACAAATAATTTAGTAACAATTGAGACCAATGTATTAACTATAACATTCAACAGACACTTTAATAGAGATAAATAAATAATTCTAAATAGCTGTAATAAAAAACCGTATACAATCTTTATAGTTCCTAACCTTCAAATTATTTTCTAACTGGAAACAATGCTGTTATACATATATACATCCCAAATTTAATATTTGTTATCATTACAACTTATCTTAAAATGCGATAATTATCCACGTTGTGCAATTTAGACTTGTTTTTTTGTTTCCGCTGGTTATAATATATTCTTTTTGTCGGATATACAGGGTGACGTCGGCGGAGTGCCAAACATTTATAGAAGAACGTGCAATGTTATTAAGAACAAAAGAAAACTATAAAAAAGATATACAAAGAAGATCTATTACTACTGGCATCAAGGAAGAATGTGTGTTCAATGAATTAATACATTTTCATATAGTAGAAAACAAGACAGTGGATGTAATGCATGACCTCTTTGAGGGAGTGGCAAATTACACACTTTCTGAAATGATATGTAAGTAAAATTATTCGGATTGCTGCAAACAGAGATGCACTTTATACTATACACATACCCGAAATTATGTTAGTCAATTATGTTAGGCCCGGTTATCCATTTTTGTAGCATGCCTTTTGAAAGGAAAAATAGAGTCCTGAAAAAAGCGGCTGTACCCTGCCGAGAAGAATGTATTAAATCCTATTAAATTCCTATTTGAATGTAATAGGAATGAATAAAATTTCCGATTTGGAAAAAAGTGTCCTATTCAAAATGAATAGGATTGAATAAGAAAGCAATTTTCTTTCAAATTAATAGGAATGTATCAGAAAAAATAAAATATATAAAAGTATTTAATTATAAAATAGCTGATGCAATCCCATTTACATATTTTTCAATAAGTTTGAATGGGTACATATTACATATCGTTTTTTAAGTTTATTAAAAATTTAATAGGGATTAATATACCCAATTCCGTTACAAATATTAAATTTATATTATATCAAAATAAATCGGTTTCTAAACTATTCTATATTATTTGGGTTATATCGTTGCAATCCACATTAAAGAAACCTACAGGAATAAATAAGATAAGATACGTATTAGTTAAAACAGATCAAATATGGAAATATTATAATTAACTTTTTCTGAACCGTATTGTTCCAATAAGAATTAATTTGATAATTGCAAATAGTAAAAGTCACATTTTATGTCTATTTAAAACCGTAATAGGATTGAATACGATTTTCTCGTCCGAACTTCTCTGTATGAAACCGATTCAATTTGTAGCTATATTTAAATAGAAATAAATAATAGATCATCATATTTGAGATAAACTTAATTAATAATAAGAATGTATAGAAATAATACGTATTTTGATAAAACGTTAGCTTATAGGATTAAACAATACAATTTCTCAATAGATTAATACTTAAAACATACATAGGATCAAATAGGTGATAGTCCGTATTATGTTACAAACGTGAATTAATAAGGCAGTTTCCTATATAATAAAAAGTTTTTGATTAATAGAAATTAATAGGAGCGTACCTATTTTGACGTAACATCATTTTATAGGATTAAATATTACTATTCCCAAATAAATTAGTATTTAACACATATGGGATCAAATAGGCAATAGTTCAATACTGAAGCAGCATGGTGTAAATCGGAACAAATAAGATACGTTTCTATTTGAAACGAGCCTTCAAATAATGTTATACCAAAATCACGTGAATCATCGAGGGAAGTGTAAATGTTCAACATTGATAGCCTAAATGTTACATTTTAATATAATTTTTAATTATTTTAAATACTAATATTATTTTTTTTCTATTAATGCAATGTTATTATGACTGCATATTTTAAGTTCAGTTTACATCTTGCATTCATTTAAAAAGAAGGATTATTTGTTTATGTATAACTTTGAGCAGTACCTACTTCGACAATCAGGTGGGGCTTTTTCACTTGGACATGCGAATTTAGTAAAACTTCTTCAATTAATACAAATTTATAGCAATCATACCTACCCTGGTAGAAAATTGAGCATATTAGATGGTCGGTTCACGATCTATTGGGCAGATCCGTTTCCTAATAGTTCGCCAGAAATAAACCAGCATCTGACCAGAAATTTATAGAAAATCTAAATAGCTTACATAACCCTAAAAAATTATTGAAAATGTAAATCCCATTATAGTACTTCTACGTTAAAACAGCATGCAAATTTTTATTCGATTATTTATTTGATTTTTTTATGTCTTATTTAATTATAAAACTCTAACCTTAAAAAAACTTTTAATGAAATAAGTTTTTAGTTTTTATTTCGAATCTATCCCAAATATATCTTAGCATTCTATTAACAATAAGCTATTAAATCCATGACATAATAATCATTATTAACTTATAAAAATTCGTTAAACGTTATTTTTTATTTATTTATTCATTAACCATAAGTTGGTCAGGTTTCTGACGAGAAAACGTCGACAGGTAGTGGGGTTTCTGGCCAGACTTTTAAGCAGAAATTGGCCATTCCCTATAAAATAGAGTAAAATCTGGCGAACATATGAGGAACGTTTCTACCAGGGTACTCTTATGTGATACCATAATAATATACAGAATTTAATATTACACTTTTAGAATAGTATTTAACACATACGGAATCAAATAGACGATACTTAACATTATATATATTAGGATGTAAACTGGATCTAATAAGATAATTTCCTACACATTAAGAACTCTAGAATTAATAGGAATTTATAGCACCAATACCTATTTTGATGTGACATCATTTTATAGGATTAAATACTACTATTCCCGAATAAATTAGTATTTAACACATATGAGATCAAATAGGCGATAGTTCAATACCGAAGCAGTTTGGTGTCAATCGGAACTAATAAAATACTTTTCTATTTGAAACGAGCCTTTAAATAAAGTTATATCAAAATCACGCGATATGGAGGGCAGGATAAATGTTCAACATTGATAGCCTTAAATTTACATTTTTAGTATAACATTTAATTGTTTTAACTACTAATATTATTTTTATGTATTAATGCAATGTTTTGTACTGCATATTTTAAGTTCAGTTTACATCTTGCGTTCATTTAAAGATAAGGGTTATTAGTTTATGTAGAACTTTGAGTTTTTTAATTTATTTTTGAATTTTGAGAAAATATCTCAATGAAAAGTTATTGTTTTTGATTAGAACAACGATATTTCAGAGAGATATTTACTAAAAATTGAAAATTAGATGAAATAAGTGAGTTCTCGTAATTGTTCATGACGGGTGGGTTTATCACCACCTTTACCTTCCAACAGTTTATCAAACTGTTGGATTTCTGACCGTTTTATATTATATTTTCTTCCCTGGTTAAAAAAACTTATGAGACCGGATAAGACCTGATAAAACCTGTTTAGAATTCCGGACAAAACCAAATTGACCTTGAAATTGACTTTTTGATCTCATCCTGTTTTGTCCGCACTTATCCGGAAATCAACCATTTCGTATTAATTTGGATATGGCTATATGAAAGAGGTTTCAAAATCCGAATAAGGTCATATAGGTTTATTTTACAATCCGGTCCTATGTTTTTTTAACCAGGGTTATATTTTTTACGTTTTATTATTTTATAATACATTTTCACACTAAAAACTTCGCTCACTAAACAGACACCCGTAGTGTCAAATATTCCCAAAAATAAAAATTTCTAAGTGTCAATGTTTCTTAAGTAACTTTTATTTCCTATTTTGTAAATGGTGAATTAGTTTATGTATGCCTCAACACCTATCGGTGAAAAATTAAAGTAAACATATTCTTTTTAAAATAAGGAATTGTAATGAAACGTAAGCAAACGTAATAAAACATAAAAATATGTATAGAAACGTACAAAAATGTCTGAAATCCAACAGTTTAACTTTTTCTTACGTTTTATTACTGTCACGGATGAGCTTCTGGCTTTCCGTGGCATTTCCTTATCGCAGAGCGGATGCGCGCAAGACACGCAGTCAGCTCTGCCCGACGCTGCTCCAGTGTTCCTACGCGCAAAAGTGCAGTACTTGCATCTTTTGCGCGCGGGACCGTTGGCGAGTCGCGATGCGACCGCGAGCGGGCAGCAGATAGCCGGCGGTACTCACGACGAGAGGTGCTCGGACCTAATAAAGCCACGATTACCCAAAAGCCCTGTCTCCTCAATTCCTGCGCGCCTTTCTCTGGCGGCACAGGAGGACCCCTCCAACCATCCGTCACATTTGGCATCCCTCGTGGGCCTGTGTGGAATCGAGGATTTCTCTCTCCAACGTTTAATTAAAAACACAAAATATATATACGGGCGAGCGCGCGAGCAGGACATCGAAGTGTGATAGTACTCTTCAGCAGACGCCAATACGTCGCGCAAGCAGCCGTCGCAGAGCATAAAAAAAAAGAAAAGAAGCCGCCACCCGTAATCGAGAGCGCAGTGGTTTTGCAGAGCACCGGCCGCCGAGCCACGAGAGCAAGCAACGATCAGAGCGGCCCACTGGCGATAAGCCGCAAGCCTACACTAGGCCAACGAAGCCCATCGGGGCCAACAAAGCCCATCGGGGCCAACGAAGCCCATCGGGGCCACCTAAGCCCGCCTGGGCCAACGAGGCCAGTCCAGCAGCCTCCACGCGCAATTCAATCGTCGGCGCGGACCAGCCGCCGACGCGCGCGAGACAGCCGCAGCCCAGGAGCAGCCGCAGCAGCAGAGAGCAGCCGCCTTCGCACGCCATCACCAGTAATACCGACGATGTGCAGCCACATCGTATTCTTCGCTGCAATTCTGTAAGTCGTCTTTTTGTCCTAGCGCGCAGCTTCGGGAATTTTTTTTTCCTTTTTTAAATTAATAGTTGATTCGAGCGAACAATTTTAAAATGCCCTCCGACTTATCCGATGTGTTGTCCGACGAGACGGACCCGGACGCGAAATCCGAGAGAAGAGCAGTGATCCGGGCTCAACGCGACTCCGAAATCATCGCGCGCGAAGATCGTTTAATAGAAAAAATTTTAAAACGCCTAGGTAAATTCGACCTTGCAACGCGGAGCCTGCTAATTCAGGGCAAATGGTCGCGCGCGTCGCATACATCGGGAGACCCGGCGAGCAATAAAAAAATATTTCAGCGCGCCGAAAAAGTGCTGGTACATTTAAGCAAGCTCAGCCCCGAGGCACGCAGAGCGCTATGGCGCAGCGAGATCGAGCTTGCATCTCGTGGCTCGGGCAGCTCAAGCCAAGGTGAGCGTGCGCGTACAAAATCGCACGAAAGCGGAGGTGAACGCATCGTCGACGACCGTGATCAAACCGCGAAGGAAGCGGCGACGGTGGATCAGCATCCTCTAGTAGGCGACGCATTGATAGGTTGCAATGCAGCAGGTGCCATCGGAACGAGTGCCGAAAAAGCACCGTCTGAAATCGGTCGCCAACTAGAGGAAAGGCTGGCGCGGCTCCGTGACGCAGCGAGATCTCCGTCGGAAAGCGGCTCCGCCGACTCCAGATCGGCCGACAGCGAGCTCGGCAGCGACGCCGAAAATTCGGTAGTCGGCGATTTAGAGGTCCCAGAGCGTTGGGCCATAAATGATGAATGCAATGACGGGGTAATGAATTTACTCGGAATTAAAAATATAGTTTGGAAAAACGGAGATCCCGAATTAACTCGCGCAAATTCCGCAAAAATAAAATCTAGGAAGAATCGCGATGCGAGCAGCGAACGCGGCAGAATCGAACACAGCAGGACCCGGGCGACAAACGTAAACGTTGACGAAAACCCGAATAATTTACGCAAAAATCAACGCAGGCAACGCGAGCTTAGTCCAGGAGAGTGGAGCGTGCAGAACGCACGGAGCGCAAGCGGTGCACGCAGCGGTAAAAATGCAGAGTGGCCCAGAAAAACAAAGGGCTCGAAAATTTCCAGCGAGCAGGAGCAAGTAAGTGCCGCATTGCTCGCGTCTGTCCAGGCGGCGATCAAGCAAGCGATGGACAGCCGTCAAAATTGCCACACGAACCGACAAAAATATAGTAGCGACGGTTCCGGAAACGGCAGCGAGCCTGAATCACTCGCCGAGAGGCGCGAAATATTCCAGGAAGATCGCGCAAAAATAAGAAATAAGCGGCGTCTAATTTTGCCGTCCCAAATAAATAAAAGCATGTACGTACGCAACGGTTCGGATAGCGAGGACAATCGCGCCTCGGTTCGTACTCGGAAATCGTTTGAAAATCGAGAAGCATCAAGGAGCGCACGGGCCACCGAATTACACCAATTCACGGGAGATGCGTGCGCGAATACGGGGCGCAACGAGGAGCGCATGATAAACCCGCATAACCGTACAGCGCGCTTCGAGAGTGGCGCGATAAGAGCATGCAGCGGCGCAGCGCGCGATTCCAGCAGCGCGCTAAACGTATGCAGGCGCTCAGCGCGACCCGAGCCGCGAGAGCGGCAGCGTGGCATACGTCCTTACAAGCGAAGCGAGCACACTAGAAGCGATCGGTGTGATTGGCGCGAGAGCGAGCGATACCGCTCCAGTCGCAACCCGTCGGATGACAGCGGGAGCGACCGTAGCAGCCATCGGGATCACGAGCGTAGCAGGCGACAGCGCAAATCCGACCAAAAACCATACGCGTATTATGTCGGCTCAGACAACGACGACGAGAGTGATTCAGCGCCTAGCGACCGTAGTAATGATAGGCACCGCCGGCGACAAGGATTCGGCGGGAAAGTCTCATTTACTCAAGCTGTAAATTTATTGCCAACGTTCGACGGCAACCCGGACAAACTAAATCTATTTTGCCAGTCGGTCCGACAGCTGCGCGACTCGTTTGGCCCCGAATTAGAGAAATTATTAATAATAGCATTGGCCAATAAATTAACGGGGAAAGCAGCTGACGGATATCAAGCCAGGCTTACCAGCTATAAGTCGGTGAGGCAGCTTTTGGCTGACCTCACAATGCAGTACGGCAATATAGGAATTGACAACAGAAACTCTATAATCGCTTGCTGACGATAGTCGAATCCGCGCCGGACCTGTCGAAGCGCGACAAGGAAACCCGAAAGCGTTACGCCGGCGAGGATGCCTTGCAGCAATTTATGTTCGGGCTAAAGGCACCGCTCGACCACCAAGTGCGCATTCAAGGGCCAAGGTCACTGAATGAGGCGATAAGATTCGCGCTAGAGTTCGAAGGAAAACAAAGCGCGCGCCGATCAGCATTAGGCCAGCTGTCAGGAGGCACAGCGCTGCCGCCCCCCCCCCCCCTTCTCGCGACGATTTGCAGCCAAGTAGCAGGCAGGCAGCCGCCGACCCAGTGCAAGTGCGCCGAGCAATAGCTGATAACACTTGCAGCTGCAATCCAGCGCCAAGGACGAGCGCATCAAATAACTTGCGCACGCAAGCAACTCGTCCGCTTGCTAATCCATATTGCGACTATTGCGAGCAATCAACGCATGACATTAGCGAATGTTGGAAGCTACAAAAAGATGCCAAGAATAAGGTAATAAAAAATCCTTTGCTGGTCAATAATCGGGCCAACGAAAATAGGAATTTTAGCAATTCAAGAAACCGGAATAACTATAGTAGCACCAACAACAATAGAGACAATTATAGAAACTATGCTAGCAACACTCAGCGTAATGACGTGAAGGTCGACTCTGTTAGTGCCGGCGACAGCAGCGGTAATAAGGAGCCGCCGAGCGCCGAGTCGATACCCAACGATAGCAGCGAGAAAAACAAGCAGCTTAGCAAGCAGCATTTAAACTAGCCGCACGCTCGACGCGATCCTCGAACGCCGAGCGTGAAGAAAATCCAAAACCAAAAAGCAAGTTAGTAAAAGAGTCGATAAAAATCAAATTTTTGTCTGCGGGTCGTCAACCGCCAATAGTAAACATCGATTGCCCCCAATTGAAGCAGAGACAGGGCAAATTCTATGCTGATTCAGGAGCCGACATTTCCGTCGTGAAGATCGGGTATTTAGAACCCAGCAACCCAATATATAGGCAAACAATTATAGAAATAAAAGGAGTCACTCCGGGAGCCTCTTACACCTTGGGTCAGGCCGAAGTAGCAATACAAGGTCATAAGTGCACAGTGCACGTGGTATCCAACGATTTCCCCATAGAGAATGCGGGAATAATCGGATGGGATATAATAGACCGCTACGAAGGTTGTGTAGATGCAGCCACAAAGAGCCTTAGACTCGGCAGTTCGTCCATACAGTTTGAGACGAATGAGAGACTAACCGTGCCTCCAAAAGTTAAGATGATAATCAGTGCCAGGGTTGCAAACAACGACGTAAAAATAGGTTGGGTTCCAATAATGAATCTGCATAAACATTTACTATTTGGAAATTTTATTGCCGAAGTTAGGAACGGCAGAGTCTATGCAGAATGCATAAATATTGGCAACGAGGAGATCTCGATTGACGCCCCGATAGTTAATTTGCAAGAATGCGAAACGAGCGTAGAAAACCCAAACCCGCTCTACCAAGCCGACGGGGACGGCTCAGCTGATAAGGCAGTTGATTTTTCAGCATGCTTGAGGCGCATGTACGAGGTGGATATCCCAAACCCGCTCTATCAAGCCGACGGGGACGGCTCAGCTGATAAGGCAGTTGATTTTTCAGCATGCTTGAGGCGCATGTACGAGGCGGATAAACAGAGAGAAAAATACAAAGAAATAAGGGACCTAAACGCAAAACTTATGCACAACACTGATTTACGCAAAGAGAGGGTGCAGAAAATCCTAGAGCTGGCAGATTTAGAAGGATGTAATGAAGAAGAGGTAAATTACATCACGGGAATCATTGACGAGTACGCAGGAGTGTTTGGCCTCGAGGGAGAGCCCCTTCCTGCGACACACTTGATACAACATAAAATCGAACTTAAATCGAACAAGGTAATTCGATCAAATAGGTTCCGGTTTCCACCAGCCCTAAGGGAAAATATGACTAGGGAGTTAAACAAATTGCGGGAGCAAAATATAGTTGTACCATCAAGGTCAAACTATTCTTCAGCGCTCTGGATCGTGCCAAAAAAGCCAGATGCGCAAGGCAATAAGAAGTATAGACTGGTCACGGATTTCAGAGCCCTGAACGAAGAAACAGAGGGCAGCTGCCACCCTTTACCATTCACAAGCGACATATTAGAACACTTAGCCTCAGCCAATTATATTACAGTAATGGACCTGAAACAGGGCTATCACCAGATCGAGATGCATCCCGATTCAGCTCATCTTACGGCTTTCCACGCCCCTGACGGCGAGCACGGTCAACAGATGCTCGAGTACAGAAGGATGGCGATGGGACTCAAGGAGGCCACCTTGACCTTTGTCAAGGCCATGTCGTTAGCCATGGCAGGCCTGCAAGGAGATGAGGTCGAGATATACCTCGACGATTTAATGATTTTTGGCGAGACGCTAGAACAGCGTAACACAAGATTGCGCCGTGTGCTGAAAAGATTACTGGAGGCCAATTTGACAGTTGAGCCGAGAAAATGCCAGTTTTTAAAGCAAGAAGCACTCGTACTGGGTCATATAGTAGGCGGCGGGCTGATAAAAACAGATCCCAATAAAATAGCCGCTATGGACCAATACCCGGTACCAACTGACGCGAAGAAAGTAAAGCAAGCGCTTGGTCTCTTCAGCTACTATAGGCGCTTTATTAAAAAATTTTCGAAAATAGCCCGACCTATGTTTAAACTGCTACAGAAAGGAGTGGAGTTTGAGTGGGGACCAGAACAGCAAAAGGCGTTCGATACACTTAGGGCCACGATGTGCAGCGAACCAGTGCTGAGAACACCGGATTTAACGAAACCATTCATAGTAACGACCGATAGTAGCGATTGGGCCCTTGGAGCGATACTCTCGCAGGGCGAGTTCGGCAAGGACCAGGTTTGCGCCTACGCGTCGCGCTGCCTTAAAGGCAGCGAGCTCCGCTATCCCACTTACGATAAAGAATTACTGGCAATAGTTTTTGCCAAAGAACAGTTTCGCTATTATCTGTTTGGTCGAAAATTCACGATCGTAACAGACCACGAACCGTTAAAACACTTCCACACAACCAAGAAGCCCGACTTGCGTTTTAACAGACTCAAGGCGGCTCTCATTGGCTACGACTTCGTAATAGTTTATCGGCCAGGCGAGAAAAACGCCAACGCTGATGCCCTTTCGCGGAACCCAGTCATCAAAGAAGGGGAAGTGAATCCAGAACTTCCGCGCGTAGAACTCTACAAGCTCGCAAACGAGCAGAATGCAGCCGAGCCCGATGAGGAAGCAGATGCACCACCTGGAAGAATTTTTAGAACGCGAGCAATCAAGAAAAAAGGAATCGACCGCGATAAAAAGACTAAGAACTACAAGACTAGCTCGGAAGATTCCGAAGGGCAAGAAGCCCCAAAAAGAAACCGTAAGGAAAAAGACATCTTATATAAAAAAGGCGAAATACTGGCCGTAAGAAATGATCACGACGATTTTTATTTATGTCGCGCAAGGAAAGACATATATTGGGAAGACGAGGACGCCCATATACAGTGGTTCACGCAAGAGAGCAACCGCAAAAACACATTCTCCTTAGATTATCACAGTACAATAAAATTAGCATGTATTATGACTACAACTGAGTTAAAAAGGACGGAGAAAAAGAAATACATACTCAGTAAGAAAGAGCGCGAACGAATCATAGAAATCTTACGAGCATCGATCGAGTTCAGCGCCAGCCAAGAGCAGAAGGCGCCGCCAGCAGTAGCGACTGGCCTGGACGAGCCAATGGCAACCAATACAGCTTCAAGCTCATCGAGCTCTTCCGAGACAGAAACTGACACGTCAGAGCCTTCTCATAAGTCTATTTCTGCATCGAGAACAACACAAGGCTACGCCACAAGATCGAGTCAAAAAAGTAAGAGTCGCACGGAACCCAATCTATTCGAGCCCAGCGACTCGAGTAGCGACTCCATTACTTCCCAGCCACGGCTCAAAACGCAAACGCTGACGAGCATCGAGCCGCTGGAAACTATCGTAATTCCCAGAAAACCAAAGTCGGGAAGAAACGATAGTCCAGTCGGTCACAGAGCTCAGGTATGCGCAGCATACCCGATCGCCGATCAGTCAGGTAGCTCGCCTTCCACTGAGGAGCAGCTGCGTCACGTCGATCCGAACACTTCGACCAATATTATTAAATCGCCACTAAATGCAGTATTGCCTCGAATAGGCACCAGGCTCAACACTAAACTGACAGTAGATATACAGGAAAAAGAAATAGAAGGAAGAGACGGCTTTCAGATAAACATCTGGGAAGCAAAATCGTCGGTAGGTTCCCCGGAAAACAGTCTCACTGGCCTCGCAGGCGGACAGACCGCGAAACCGAGTACAGGCAAGGCGAATAGTAAAAATCCGGTCGCCGATTCGGGCGCCGACCTAAACAGGTCGCCGCAAATCAACGAAAACCCAGCTCCGGCTAGTCCCGGTAAACCTGCGGACAAGCCTTTATCCGAGGCTCCTCTTCGTCCTATTTCTCCATCAGGATGGTCAGTCACGAGTGGCGATGGCCCGTTCGAGGACTTCGCCGATATCCCGCGGAAGTACGACCGCAGAGTCGATTCCTCGGATGAGAATTCGTCAGTCAGCTCAGGCAATATTCTGACACATGCCTACATTCGCAAAAAGCGATGCGCAGAGCCGTTAGTCAACCTGATCCGCTCAGACGATATTCCTCAGTCGCCTCCAGGTAACTGCTTATTTGATTCGTTAATTAAGTTGGCAAATCTAGATATCACAGCCCTCGAGCTCAGAAGCCGACTTCGCGCGTCTCCCCAGCTGACGCACTGCGGCGAGCCAACAGAGACGCTGAGGATACTAGAGTCTGACACAGAGTACGGCACAGTAGATTGCGCCTACCTGTTCGCCCAGGAATACAAAAGAAATATCTGTATCCATTATGACATAAGCAGCGACAAGCGCATATATTGCCATTTAATAGCCAACACGGCTGAGGTATATATGCATCTGAATCTAACCGGCCACCATTTTACGCCATATCTGCGCATCGCAACCTCTTATAAGGCATCCGGGGTTAGCCCATCGGATGACGACGAGCAAAGTCAGCCAAAGTCACCGGAATTGGGCAGGAAAACACGCAGGAAGCGCAAAATGGCGGCTCCCTCAGCGCCAGCTGATCAAAGAGACGTCAACCCCGACGACACGCTCAGAGATAGTCCATGCAACAAAGAATGTGAGCAACAGCCGATACTGGCCGAACCTGAAAGAAGCGACCCGGGGCCTGCAAGCGCAGGGGCCGACGATTGGCCCATGGGTGAAGCACCGCCAGGCTCGCCTCCAGAAAGCAGCTCCGACAGCAAGGATTCTGCGGCGGGACAGGGCGACCCTCTCGCTGAAAATCCCGCCGGCGACAGCGATAGGCCCGACGGCGTCGTTAGCCGCGTAACGGCTGCAGCAAGCGACGGTAACCTGAAGCGTTACGTCGTTTCCAACGCACGGCCACCTCGCGAAAAGCCACCATGGGCAGCTCCGGACGGCCAGTTGCCACCTCCGTTCGTTCACTTACAATCTCTGAACGAATATCCATTCCGTTTTCGTGAAAACTTAGTATATTTAATATCAGCGGACAACTTCATAACAACAGAGATACAAGAAGCCTTAATAGAAAGAGGATACCTAAATCCGGACGAACTGACAAGCAGAGAGTTCAAGGTCAGCGAGATAAATATCTCCGAGTTTCAAGGCATCAAACTCATAGGTGTTTATGTAAAGAAGTATATAGACGACCGACCGATGCGTGCTGATATTGGAAAATGCCTACGGACTTTGAAAAACGTAGTAATAGCCAAAGAAATAACGAGCTTGGCTATTACCCGCGACTTAGCAATTTTGTCCCTAGCAGAATGGACAAACTTCATCGATCAATTCGATAGAATTTTTACAAACGCCAAGATAAGCGCAGTCCTATTAAAAAATAACCTGCCCGTACCTAATGTCATGGAAAGGTACAAGCTAATTAAAGAGTACCACGAGGCAGCCATAGGCGGCCATAGAGGTATGAATAAGACGTACAGCAAAATTGCTGGCGACTTTTACTGGCGAAATATGCGCCCAGATGTGCGCCAATTTGTCGCGAGATGCACTGTTTGCCAGAGCAATAAACTAGTTCGAGTAAAAACCCGTCTGCCGATGTTAATTAGTAATACACCGGCAGCCCCTTTCGAGCAGCTCGCCCTTGACTTCTACGGCCCGCTGGAAAAAACCAAGAAGGGTTACAAGTATATTTTGTCAGCGCAAGACGCACTCACAAAATATACAATTTTAACACCAACAAAATACGCAACAGCAAAGGAGGTAGCAAGAGCTTTGACAGAAAAAATAATCTGCATATTTGGACCACCAGCAGCGATCCTTACGGGCCAGGGGACCCATTTTCAAAACCGTTTATTGGAAGAATTTGCTAAGATATTCGGAATCGAAAAATTTTGCACTACAGCCTACCACCCCCAATCGAACGGCTCAATAGAAAGGATGCATCATACACTGACGGAATATCTCCGAAAATACATAAGAGACGTAACTGACTGGGATAATTGGACAGCAATATGCCAGCACGCTTACAACTGCACAGAACACGGAAGCACGGGCTATACACCGCATGAGCTTGTGTTCGGTTTTAAACCGAGAACACCATCAAGCTTCACAACGAAAGAGTTAGCGCTGTCCTATAACAGTTATATAGTGGGTATGCTATCCCATCTTACAGTCCTACAGACGACAGCAGCCATGAACTTAGTGCAAGCGAAATATCGCACGAAGTATTATTACGACAGGAATTTAAACATTAAACACTTCCGAGAAGGAGAACAAGTCTACGTCCTTAAAGAACCAAAGAAGGGAAAATTCGCAAAGGAGTATACGGGCCCTTTCGAAATAATAAAAATAAACCGCAAGACGAACAACGTCACGGTACAAAACGCTGACGTGTCTAAAACCGTCCACGTTAACAAACTCGAAAGACCCGGCGAGTTAGCTAGACAGTCTGATAAACTAGCGTAGAACAGTCGTTTTTTATTGTTTTTTTTACGCGGCCCCGGACGAGCCGCGCCCCGGAAGAAAAACAAGATGAAGCGATTAATCGTACAGAATTGTAGGAGAACTAGCCAAGCTGCGCGCGATAGTTAAAGTTCCATGTTCGGCAGCTAACAGAAACTTCTGTTTTTTTTAGGGCAAGTCTCGCTGTTGCGCAAGTCGCGAGCCGCGGGGAGACTACAGGGATGCCGCAGCGGTTCCTCAAACAGCTCGACGGCAATCCCGGCTTGATCACTGAAAGAATAGCGCCCTTGACTACATCCAGCACAGACTGGAAGATCGTCCAGAAAGTTAACTTAAAATCATATTTTGACGTAGGTAAAATCCTCGCAAGCCGGGGCGAGTCCTTAAGATTCGAGGGCGGAGCAAGGCCCGAAATTATTTACCTGCGATCCCGAATAGACGAGGAAGTATTACAGGCTGAAAGAGTTGCGAGCCTATTTTCAACACACACAGTAGACAATAATGCGAACAGAGAACAACGTTCAGTCCTCCCGTTCGTTGGTCAAATCAGCAAAATTCTGTTTGGCACGATGGATGAGGAAAGCGAAGCAGAACTACGAACCGCGATATCAGCTGTCGCGAAAGACTCGCGTGTAACAGCCGCACTACTCGCCAATCAAACAGAGATAGTCGAGCACGAACTATCGAGCTTGCAGAGGAAGATCGATACACTCTGCAACGCAATAGGCACCCTGGAAAACAACACACAGGCGGAATTATACGAGTTAAAAGTCGGCGCAGCCATCGAAGCCTTAACCGAAAACGTGCTCCAATATCAACTGGACACAGAGGTTTTAACCGACGCGGTCCTATTCGCGGCCAGGGGAATAATTCATCCCCGGATAATGCCTCCAGAGGTGATAAAATCCTCAGCAGAAACGGTAGCCAGTACCGTAGGAAATGCGCGTTTTCCGTCGCTCGGCGGCGAGATTGCAGCCATACCAATTATGAAGGTATCCAAACTCACAGTGCTGTTTGTCGATATGCACTTGGTTTATGTTCTAGCAGTCCCACTACTAGACGTACAAGAGTTCGATTTGTTCAGAGCTCTACCACTACCAACGCATCAGAAAGGAACGAACGCGTCCACCGCGGCCGCTTACATATGGCCAGAGGCGCACTACTTCGCATTGAGCGAGTCAAAGAAAGCCTATATGCCAGTGTCAGCCGAAAAAGTCGGCGATTTCAAGAAATTAGGCAGTACTTTCATCTGTACGAGCCCGGAACCAGTGAGAGAAATACGCGAGAGCGTGGCATGCGAGATCAAACTAGCAGCAGGTCTCGATCTCGGTAACTTGGAGTACTGTGATGTGCGCTTCAAGATGCTGACAGACACGTTCTGGTTGAGGCTCCATGAAGTTAATTAATTGATATACTCAACGGCCACAAGAGAAAACCTGTACATACAGTGTATAAGGGCAGAGCAAACAACGGCTGAAATTTCTGGCGCGGGCGTACTCCAACTACGCCCAGGGTGCTCAGCACACACAGCCAATGCCCGACTAACAGCATCAAGGATATTCACGACCCAGCCTAAAGAAACGGTATTCCAAACGATACCGCTGAATATTGCTAATTTATTGGCAAATATGAAAAAGGCAAATTTCACCTCGGTGGAGCTAAAGCTAGCCATCGATTCTGAAACTGCCTCGCAGGCAGAGAACTTGCATGGTATCGGACTTCAGACCTTGCAAAGAGGAACTGGGCTCAAGGACATCGCCAAAAAAGCGAGAGAGTTGGCCATAAATAAGGCGTTAGCGACAGAAGTGCAAGCGCTAGGCTACTTGTCCGCGATATTCGGCTACTCCATATCGAGCGTAGTGATCCTCCTATTGGTGCTCGTAGTAGGGCTATACTTTTTGAGCCGCCGCTGCACCAATCGCGTGGTTGACAGGCACATATAGAGTGTGTCAGTCCGTAACAGGCGCAGAATATTTGACAGGGCTCGCAGCGAGGAGGTCCTGGCAACCTCCCCAGCCTAGGCTCATAAACTTCGCCCCCTGAGCTCCACCGAGGAGCATGCCGCGCTAAAACGCACTTCCGTCCCCCATAACATACCTGAAGTATGCTATCAGGTGATGAGAGCACGGGCAGGACAGGGGCAGCGTCAGCGAGAAAAGTGCGAGCATACAGTTATACACTACCAAAAAAAAAACCAAACAAAAAAAAGTATCTTACGCGACGACGCGAATCGAATAAAAATATTAAGGTTGAATAAAAAGGCAATAAAAATCAGGGTCAAACGCGAGCGTGTTCCAATTGAAGTAAACGAGAAAATAAAGCTGCGCGCTTATAGGACGAAAAGCGACCCTAAGCGCAAATGTCCAATTACATATTTTATATTTTAAGGTACATAAGAGTTCAAATAAAAGCTAAGATATAAAAATTTAAGAATTTGAAAATTTGAAAAATTTGAAAATTTGAAAAATTTGAAAATTTGAAAAATTTGAAAATTTGAAAATTTGGAAATTTGAAAATTTGAAAAATTTGAAGAATTTTGAAGAGTAGAGAATTTTAAAGTTGAGAAATAAAAAGAGAAAAATTTAAATATAAGCAAGGTTTAAGAAATTTGTAAAACGAAGTAGATAATAAGATATAGAAATAAGTATATAATGTAGAGCACCTCTCAAATGATATCTTGTAAAGCAGCAGCGGCTGCTTATCTGTAATACATTTTTAGAAAGTGGACGCTATAAAAAGCCGAAGGGACATAAGTTAATTAATATCATTTAAAATAAATTTTACATGTGTAAGTGCTAGCGCGCTTTTGCGCGCTCTCACTTACACACACAAACTTGGCTATTCAGAAACATGCACGCTAGAGCAGTACGTCGGTCGTACGTTTTCATTGTTTTTTTCGAGCAACGCGGACGTCGCCCAACGCAGCCCCGCACGTGTCACGGATGAGCTTCTGGCTTTCCGTGGCATTTCCTTATCGCAGAGCGGATGCGCGCAAGACACGCAGTCAGCTCTGCCCGACGCTGCTCCAGTGTTCCTACGCGCAAAAGTGCAGTACTTGCACCTTTTGCGCGCGGGACCGTTGGCGAGTCGCGATGCGACCGCGAGCGGGCAGCAGATAGCCGGCGGTACTCACGACGAGAGGTGCTCGGACCTAATAAAGCAACGATTACCCAAAAGCCCTGTCTCCTCAATTCCTGCGCGCCTTTCTCTGGCGGCACAGGAGGACCCCTCCAACCATCCGTCACATTACATTTTGTAATTTCCAATTAAGGACGTATTACTTTAAGCATAATTTATTTTGAATTAAATGATTTGAAAATTAAAACTTATTTGTGTGAAATGTGTGAAAAAGTGTGTAAAACTATGAAATTTCGTGAAAAACTGTGAAATTTTTCTTACATTTGGAACAGAATTTTAAAAAATATTATACAATATTTCAGTTTATACATAACTTTCAGTTTTTCAGTTTTTCAAGTTTTCTCACATATCTTTTCATTACATTCTCTTACATAGAGGAAATTACAACTGTGAGAAATTGTGATAAAATGTAAGAAACTGTAAAACTGTGAAAAAATGTGAAAAATTGTGTTTCTTCAAATATGATAAAATACGTATTTTTTATAAGTATGAGAAACTGTGAAAAACTATGAAAAACTGTGAAAAAATGTGCTAATTTGTTTGTAACAAATGTTCCAAAAGTATGTGTATTTTCACAGTTTTTCACGCTTTCTCACATTTTTTTTTCACAGTTTTTCACAGTTGCCATTTCCACTATGGTGGCGGGGCAATTTGGTCAATTTAATTTATGTGTATTAAAAGATTGTTTGACATTTTTGGCCAAACATGAAAGATGTAATTTATTCCTAAATATAGTTATGAGTACATATCAGATTCTAACCCCAAAATGCAAGCAATAACAAGAAATAAAAAATAGTTCTTAGAACAAAATAATGTTTTGAACAGTGTTAAAAATGTTATTAAACTAATAAGTTATATTGATGAAGTGCAATAATAAATATTTTTATAATAGACAAATTTAGCGATGTGCATTTGAGGAAACTTGTGTGCCCAAAATGCCCCGCCGTACTGCATAAATTTTGCCCCAAACTATACTCAATTTTGAAATATTGATTTTTTTATTTACTGTAAAGTAATTGATATAAACAAACAAAAATAAAATAAAAGTTAAAGAATTCATCTATGAAAAATACATTATTTTGTATGCTTGTATGGTTTATTACAATGATTTCTTTCTAGCTAAATTCTAACCAGTATATATATAAAAAAATTGTATTTCAAAAAACCACAGTATTTAAAATAATTTAACTGCCTAAAATGCCCCACTGCCAAAACTGCCCGCCCTCCCCTACGTGACGTATCCAGCGATTGGACAAGTATTTTGGAAGTATAGCCAATCACAGCCCCGATACAGTGTGTGGCGGACTGGCGGCGTACAAAGCACGGCGCGCAACGCATGCAGCGGACTCAAGAGCAATGATATAGACGCGGCCTTTTCTTTGTCGGTGATGTTGTCGCAAGACGCCGATTTGCGTAAAGCATAAATTCCCGCCTTTCGTACCAACTCGAAATAAAAGCATCGTACCTCCTATAAGACGTTTCCAGAAATAGAATTTCGTTAGATACGTTTCTTTTTCTCAAGGTAAGCAAAACAAATTCTATACATCGTAAAAAATTACTGAAAATATTTTCTTACAAAATTAAGTTTTTCATCCATCGTATGCACGTTATTTTTATAAATTTATCAACCTTCATTTCATATTAGTATTCATAATAATAGTTTAGTTTCATTATAAAATTTATTGTAAATATTTTCTCGGTATTCCTGGTATCGTTAAACAAAGAAACAAAGACATCGTGAAGTTTCCCCGTGAAACAAAGAAACAATGATGTCGTGAAGTTTCCCCGTGAAACAAAGAAACAATGACATCGTGAAGTTTCCCCGTCAAAATTTCAATCGATTGCACGTTTTTTCATTATCTTATAAATATTTCTTAAAAATTACTGAAATTATTTGGTTTGATTCAAGCTTTTGATGCACGATTATGTGCATTTTTACATAAGTCTATTATACAATCTTTGTTTAATGCATGTTTTTATTCTTCTTTATTATTAGCTTTATCTTACTTTGATGATGCAACTTCCTTAGTAAAATTAGATTAAAATTAATATAGGTGGATATAAATGACAGGTTAATTTTTTTATTTATATGTGCGTCCATCGTATGTTAAGTTATTCTATTTATTATATCTAGTAAGAAAAATGTTATTGTTACTGTTACATTATTGTAAATGCTTTCTTGAAATTCATAGTGTATCATTATACAAAGAAACAAAGACGTCATAAAACGTTTTCCGATGAAGATTTCAATTTCATCATGTTTTATTTACTAACTTACATGTCTGATGATGCTTCATAGTCAAGAAAATAATGAAGTTAAATATTTTCGTAATCAAAATATAATGTTTTTAATTATAAATCGCAAGACGAAATAGGTTAAAAAATTATTGAAAAATGTTCATTTAGATTAGTTTTATGAGGAGAAGTTTTTATAAGTAGAATATAGCATTTAAAAATTATATAATTCATATTATTGAATAATTCTCAGGGTTGAAATGTTTGCATTGGTGCATACCATAACAAATGGCAAATTTGCCAATAAACAAGAAGTGACGGCAACGTCTAACATTGAAAACTTTGATTGGTCGAAAAACAAAAAAAATGTGAAGTATTGGATGAGTGTCAATGAAGAACGTTGCCAAGGAATTGTAATCATTGTTAATGGTAAATATACACAACTGAAAGAATATTTTTTAATTTTATACCCCAGCCATAGCAACACAATTAATTTTAATTTTTTTATCAGTTTTGATGTTATGTATTTATTATAGATGTATGGATTTATATTTTAAATAATTTTTTTGTTTCAGATGATGAGCAAACACTGAAAGACTCAATTGACACTAAACGAGCAAAAGTTCCACCACTCAACCTGTGTGAAACAGCGCCTGACTTAAAGAGAGTTTTTCCAACAAAAGGGGATAAACTGGTAATTGCAGCTATTTTCAATAATGTATAGTTTAGAATTATGATTAAAAATTCAATATTTATTATTTAAAAAACTTATGATTATAAAGTTTAATTGTTGTCGTTATTTCAACTTTTGTGCAAGCTAACTAAATTAATTGGGGTGGGGGGGTGTTAAAAATTTCGAATGTGTAAAGTGCCCTAAGACAGGAATGTAGAAAGTAGAAAGTTTCGACAATGGAAATTCTAAACTATCGAAAGTAAAAATATAGAAAGTTGAAAGTTACAAAAACGAAAATTCAGAAAGTCCAAAGTATCAAAAGTAGAATTATAGAAAAGAAAAATGCAAAAAGTTGAAAGTTACGAAAATGAAAATTTAGAAAATGAATAGTATCGAAAGTGAAAATACAAAGACTCAAAATTGTCAAAAATGAAAATACAGAAACTTAAAAATGTTGAAAGTATAAATTCATAAAGATAAAAGTGTTGAAAGTATAAATTCAGAAAAATAAAACTGTCGAAAGTATAAATTCAGAAAGATAAAAGTGCCGAAAGTAAAAATTCAGAAAGATAAGTGTTGAAAATATAAATTCAGAAATATAAAAGTGTCGATTCAATCACATGCAGAACTATAAAATAATTGAACAAATTTTTGAGATATGAATGTGTTCTTACTTATAATTTTTAAAATTCTATTTTGCAGACTTTGTAACAAATAGAGATTGTTTTTTGAATAATTGCAGATTGCACTTACAAATAGATTCGCATTAAAGTTTAAAAACTCTCATCTTATTCATTCTTTTAATGTTGGGATTGGGCACTTCTTTGCAGATGTCTCAGTTTATACTGTACTTCGTAAATGTATCTACTGCAAGCTAATTATTCACATCTTCAGTCATTAAAATTATCAAGACAGGCTTTTCGTTTTGCATAAAAGTTTGAATGACAAGTAAAACACAGCTAAAATAACTATGACTTTTCCATAAAATTAGAATCATTAAATTTGTACAACTCTCTTACGTCTAATAGTAGTAATATTATCACAACTTGCTTTTTGGTAATGCACAAAAATTGTAAATGACAAGAACAATATATACTACTTTAATGATAAAATGCTTAATACTATAGATAGTATTAATTATTCGAGTAGGTTATACTTTTCTATTTACAATTATTGATTAGTAATGAGGGTGCAGAACAATCTAGATACAATTTTGATTATTCATTCATAATTCATGAAATCTACGAATAAGTCATCAAATTAGTTAAGAGGATGAAAATTAAAAATGCACACCGTGTTAAAGTATGGAATCTTGCAGGTAAAAAGATTAATCATGATCATCTGCTGTTGATGAACATTAGTTGTTAATTATTTGTTGATCAAGTAACTAAGTAGCTCAAGTTTTAGTTACAAGTAGATATTTATAAAAAATTTTACCTGTAGTTATTGAAAATGTATCTACTTAATATACCTATTTTTGAGACTTTACATATAAGAGACCATTAAAAAAATTACTGTGTGCATCTCTGCTTTGTATTTGCAAAATTCTTTCAATAAATCACACAACACATAATTCTTCTTACTTTTGGTTTCCTCAAAGTTGCAAATGACAAAAGCAATTAAACTTCCAGTGATAAAAAAGATCAATTACAATTTTGGTTTTGAAACAATTTCAAAAAAATTGAAAGATTTACCTAGTAATAAACTCAAAAGTACAAAGATTAATTGCATGATTTTGCCAGTACAAGTAAATTTATATTAAAATTAGATTTTGTTTTTGTAGTTTTTGAAAATCTATCTTATATGTTTATTTCTGAGACTTAACACTTAAAAGATAGTTATGGTTTGCATTTTTTTTAGTCACTAAACTATTTTAATCATTGTTGTTACCTATAGTTTTGCACAAAATAAGATAAAAATAAATTTTAGAAGCAAATGTGGCTAGCAGAAGTATGGCTGCACCACATGACAACTGAACTAATATGTATGTTTTATATTTAATTATGGGTGAGTTCATTTTATGAGTGTGTTCGTTTTACCGAGCGGTGACAGTGGTCACTGGTCAGTTATTTTAGTTATTGCGGTCAATTAATTTATATATTAAAATCCAACGCGAGATATCAAATTGCTGTAGGTATATCGAATTTTCGATTTCTATTTCGATATTTTCATGTGCAAAAAAATTGAATGTTGGAAAGATAACCAAATTGATAAAATTTTTGTTCATTGTACTCGCGTTCCACTCTCTCTATATAATATAATAATGTATATTGTTTTATAGTAATTAAAAATATTATAATTTTTTATTTCAGTGCTGGGAATTAAGAGGAACTATAGCTTCAACAAAAAATTTTAATAAATAAAACTTTACACTTTATTACTAACATATGCAAGTACTTTCTGCAAGTATCTACATTTTTTTAATTTACATTTATAATAAAAATGAAAAAATCTTCGAAGAAGAATTTATGCATATTTTTTATTTTATTAATTATGTATTAAAATATGTAAAATAGACACTATTTAAATATAATGTAAAAAAATTGATTTTTAATATAAATATGTTCTAAAATAACATTCAGATATTTATTGTAATTATTCGACTTTCGTGTCACATTTAATTAAAAATCGGATATAATTTGACATAATCATATCAAAAACTTTTTAAGAATGCCTGGTAAAATACAATATGATCCTGTTTAATCCTGTATGCCACAAACCAGAAAATCTTGAAAGGATTCAATCCCCTATAGTTCAGTAATCACCTGATTTAGACTCATTTGAATTTAAGGATTTATCCTATTAAACCCCATTTCCTATAAAATAAGGTGAAACTTTATTTGATACAATTAGTAAAGTGTAATAAGTGCTACAATTAGTTAGTAATCCTGTTTAATCCTATATGTCATAACCCAACAAATTGTGAAACGATTTAATCCAATATAGTTCAATTAGCAATCTTCTCATTTAGACTAATTTACATTTCGGGATTTGTCCTATTAAACCTCATTTCTTATATAATCAGATAAAACTTTATTTGATCCTATTGATGAATTTTCACGAATATCTGTATAAATATAATATGATCCCATTTAATTCTATATACCACAAATCGAACAATTTTTAAACTATTTATTCCTATACAGATCAATCAGTAATGTTCTGATTTGGACTAATTTGCTTTTCGGGATTTGTCCTATTAAACCTCATTTCTCATAAATTGAGGTCCTATTTTATTTGATCCAATTAGTAAATCGTACGCATTTTTTCTATAAATATAACATGATCCTGTTTAATCCTATATGTTACAAACCGGAAAACCTGAAACGATTCAATCCAATATAGTTCAATTAGCAATCTTCTCATTTGGACTAATTTGCATTTCGGGATTTGTCCTATTAAACCTCATTTCTCATAAATTGAGGTCCTATTTTATTTGATCCAATTAGTAAATCGTACGCATTTTTTCTATAAATATAACATGATCCTGTTTAATCGTATATGTTACACACCAGAAAATCTGAAACGATTCAATCCAATATAGTTCAATTAGCAATCTTCTCATTTGGACTAATTTACATTTCGGGGTTTGTCCTATTAAACCTCATTTCTTATATAATCAAATAAAACTTTATTTGTTCCTGTTGATTAATTGTTCACAATTGCTGTATAAATATAATATGATCCCATTTAAATCTATATGTCTCAAACCAAAAATATCTGAAACGATTTAATCCTATAAATTTTTCTTTACGAACAATTATTTGTTCCTTTTTAGACTGGCCTATAATTAAATCTGATATATTTTTGTGTTTGCTTTTTCTCTATTAAACCCTATTTTACAATTTTTTTATTGGAATTTGAAATATGCGTATTCAATCATATATTCGACAGATTTGGAAATGTTTAAACTATTTGATCCTATTCGTTTTAACGGTTAAAATAAAAAATCTATTCAATCCTATTTCAATGCTTGCTTAAAAAGACTAAATAGGGGGATTTCCGACGTTAATTTCGTATTCAATCTTATTATCTATTTGCAAATAGGATTAAATAGATTTTTCTGGGCAGGGTAAGTACGAGGTCACATAAAAATCTACCATTAACTATTGGAGTGAGAAACCAGTTAGCACAATCGTATGCGAAAGTAAGGTGTGATAACGTTGCAAATAATACGATTTTAGGAAGTCTTGAGAAAGACAGAGATAAGAGTATCTCGGACATCATTCCATCTTTGGAAGTAGCAAAATGATATAAATTTATAGAAATTTGTGGGCAAAAGTATGACTGTGGCTCTATTATTGTTACTGAAATAAACGATGATGGTTTATAATTTGGCAAGGTACTAAAAATTTATCATGTTTTGGAAGAAACATACTTTCTTGTTAACGAAGTTGTCAACCTTTATTTTCATTCTAAGTATTATGCTTACAAAGTTATTGTCAATGACGAACCTCCTATGTTAATTAATACTAAAATGTTGTATAAAGTAGGACCTTGTTTGCTAAGTAAAATCGAATCGGACTATTATGTGACCACTAGATATGATATTTAAAATAAAATATTTAGAGATTGTAGTAAAAGGTGTACTTTTCGATCAATTCTTTAGTAACAACACTATAGCATTGAAGCCAAAGAAGATTATAAGCTTATGTTCATTAATTGCATTATTGACTTCTGAATATTATAAAATAAAAAAATTGTTATAAAAAAAAATAATCGATTAATCTTTTCAATTCCATTTGATTTCTAATCTTAATGAATGCCTGAAGGCAAATTTTTCTTATTTGATACGAAATATAAGCTCCGTTATCGAGATATAAGCGAACAAAATAAAACAAGAATCTATATCCTCGAATATCTTGAGTAATAAAAGATTTCGCATAGTCTGACAATGAGTAAATAAGTCATCCAAGAGATAGTGAAAAGATATGTTTTTCACTAATTAGCATGATTTACTTAAAAAAATTCCCACCATATATTTCCCAGAAAAACAAAAAGAAAATTACGAAAACAATAAATAAACAATAAATTAACAATAAATTACGTTATCGTGTAAAACAAAAGAAGGGAGGTATACGAAATTTCAGGTTTGAAAATATAATGTATTGTCATGCTCTTCTAAATGCATTTAAATAAATAATTGTTATAAAACTAAAATGAGTCTATGAATATTGAAAATTCTATTTAATTTCTAATCATCATTAAAAAATGAAAAAAAAATATAGCATTCAAAACAATTTTTCAAATAATTCATAACCTCAATTATCGTGAATTATAAAGGTGTTCGTTATGAACTGAGCAAAGAAGAGAAGCAACCATTTTCGAAAGTTTCAGTTAGTCAGTTTGAGTTTTATTTTTGTTAAAAGAAAAAGATCAAAGCTTGAAAATTTGACTGAATATTTTTCTCTATATTCCTTTCGAATCATCATAAAATTTTTTAAAAATTTTCATTTTTATATTTCCTAGATATCACTGTTTAAACAAAAAATTATGCTTTCGTGTAAAAAAAAACAAGGAAAATAAGTTATGAAAGTGATACAACGCACGTGCCTAGATAATAATTTATAAGATATAAGTATTCATTCTAATAGTTATTCATAAATTATAGAAAAAGAAAAATTATAAAATTTATGTATATTTTAAGATTACGTAAAATAATGTCAAAAATTTTTATCCTTATGCGGTACTAAGTTTTTTATTTTTAAAAGAGTTTGCAAATATTTATTATGAAATCACTTGTAATGTTTGTTTATTGTCTATTATTTGTCGATTATTGTTTATAAAAATATTTATATACCATTTAAAATATAAAAAAGCTATAGTGCCGGTAAGGTTTTGATACCGTGTCGCTATTTCTAATGATTCTTAATTATATATACAAAATTTACCATTTTTAATTGTCAATCAGGTATACAGAACTACTATAGTAGTACATGTCTCATTCTGAATTATCATCTAAGTGAGTCACTTTATATTAACTTACTGCTTCTCAACTATAACTCATAATAACATATACATTACAAGTGTGGTGTAGTGGTTAGACTCATCGACTTGCACACGAAAAGTTTGGGTATGAATCCTCGTCCGGTTTTTTTTCTTTTCATTATATGTATATATTTCTTTTCTTAAATTGACTTAAACACATAATAATGCAAAAATACAAAAAATTTTATTTATTTAAAAATATTTAAAATGTAAAATAATTAAAAATCTATGATTTACTGTAAATTGCCGTAATTTCCTGTAATTTTTTGTAACTCATTGTATGTTTCTGTAATTTTTTGTGATTATTTGTAAAATTGTCCAAATTCAGACAGAAAATTTCAGCAAATTACAGAATATTACAGAAACTTACAGAAAATTACAGTAAATTGCGGAAAATACAAATAATTACAAAAAATTGTAAATAAATGAAAATAAATTACAAATAATTACAAAAATTTACAGATAATTACGAGACATTACAAATAATTACAAAAATTTACAAAAAATCACATAAATAATTTCCATCAGGGAAAGGTTAACATACTCAAAATATATTTAACTTGTATTGTATGCGCAGTATAAATATCAGGGATTGTCAAAATCTTTCGATCTAGGTGCAAAATACTGTTAAACCTTTACTATCGACCTGGCGTCTGTGAGAACCAACTCAAAATTACAGTCATTTATACCTTAGCAAATATATCATAATACTAGCCATTTGACTATTATGTAAATTCGTTAAATATCATTGCAGATATTGTGCAAAAGTTTGATATTGCAAAATTAATTAATTAAAAAGTTATAAACCATTAACACACGAAAAGATTACGCTACTTTCGTGGCTAATTTTCAGTTTTATAGCAAAGGGATAATACTATTAAGCTTAATTCGTATACACAAGCGCGCTAGATTTAACGCGCGAGTAACATAAAATAATACATATAAGAGCGCGTAAGTTATCTGTAGCGTTGCACGCTCGGTTTTAGGTTTGTAACCATGCTATCTTCCATTGCACATTTACCTCTAACTGCATCTACACATGACGCACTTGCACTCGTTGCACTGTATTATATGATTACGGGGGCAATGCTTTTTAAACCTGATGTTCGTATAAATTACCCCTGTTTTATTGACTGATATGATCGGCCACATGTTGCTGTTTATATATACCAGCTGGTCATATCGTTTAATTACATATAGAAGTAAATACTTTCATTATATACAAGTATTTAATAAACTTGCAGCAATATCTATTTAGATAAGCATATTTAACATTTTATATAAGTTAAATATGTTTTGAGTATGTTAACCTTTGTGTGCGTATTTTTGTTTATAAGGCAGTTATGGGATAAAGGAGAGAATTTTAACTGATTTTGTCTGGGATTTTGCTATACAACAACATAAGAAAGTGTTATAAGTGATTATAAACATACAGCACAGTATATAATTTTTATGTTAAGAATGGTAAAAGGAAAATATTAATAAAAATGTTTTTACGATTAGTCTTTAATTTTTTTGTATTTAATTTACAGAAGCTCTCGCAATTCGAAATAATTAATGACAAATAATAATCAGGGACAAAAATAAATGTTGTCCTATAATAGATTATACATCACATGAAAAAGACGACTTTTTAAACCTAAAATTGGTTGGAATTTCAGCACTTCACCGTTACTAAAAACCTACATGTTATCCGCTAGATTACGACCTCTTTTAAACTCTTATTCTTGCAGCTTGAACTTTTGTGTAATTTTTGATTGGCCTGTAACTTTTGATATATACGGCCTTAAAAATGCTCCGACCACTTAAATTAAAGGTCTTGATGTGAACTTTCATTCTCAGTCACAGACTAGAGTATTTGACTTACTGAGCCATTATAGAAGAGCAATAAAAGTTTAATAACAGCATTTATTATTTTAAATGTGTAGTTAAAGCATGAAAATTTCCAGGAGACGTGCATTATGAGATAAATACTCATAAATACATATGTATATTATTATTTATACATTATAATTGTGCACAATTTAGCATTGATTGAATATAGATATATTGATCAATGTTAAACTGTACAAAATTAAAATCCCCGATTCCTGTATTAAATATTACAACAGACGCTCAGGAGGGAACAGAGAGGAACCCCCTTAGTATATATATATATATATATATATATATATATATATATATATATATATATATATATATATATATATATATATATGTATATATTACTCTTAGCGATTCTCCCGCTCCGCCGCTGCACGTGTTCGCGCTTGTGCTGTGTACGGTGATTCTCGCGTACGTGGGTGCAAGAACAACTGGTGGAAGCAAACGTTCAACCCCCACGATTATCAGCAGAAGGAGAGTACGTACGCGTAGCAAGAATCCTCCAGCAGCAAACACCGAGGCGGCAACGGGGGATAAAGCGACAGAGCTAGCGGTCAGCAACGAGAAAGAGACATATATATATATATATATGCCAAGATGGCCGCGAGCAAGCAGAAAGCGTAGTGCGCGGCACGATAGTGTGACTGAACATTTTTTTCTTAGGTGTATTTGTAATAATCGATTTTTTAATAATGGCCATAATCTTATCATATTTTATAGATGCCCTACTGCTTTCGAAATCTTTGGACAAAAGAGAAGAATATGAGTTTTCTAAAGTTTCATTTACTTTTTGCCAATTAGTTTTAACTGAATAAATTTTGAAAGATTTTTTGTGATAGATTTTTTTTGTGCCATGACAGATATAAAAAACGGAAAATGATCCGAACCCCAAGTTTCATCGTTAAATTCAAAATTAATTTTATCAGCGATTGTATTATTTGAAATTATTAGATCCAGGTTTGATTTTTTATTTCTGTAAAAATCAACGTGTGACAGTGTATCTATGTTATGTATGAATAATTCGTTATCAACTATTGATTTTAAAAATTTTTCTCCATTTGGATCATTATGAAAGCAATTCCAAGTGGTAAGGTGTGCATTTAAGTCGACTGAGAGTAAACAGTGTGAATCAGGAAAAGAAGCATTTTTTGTTATATTATCTCATTGCTTTTGGGAGAGATTGAATTTTGGGGTTCGGTAACGTACAATTAAATTAAATTCTGGCGTAGTATTACTTATTTTAATTCCACAAATTTCAACATTTTCTATTTCATTAATATTAGTGATATCAGTGTATTCTATATTTTTCTTAACATAAATTGCAATACCTCCACCTCGGGTGCCCTCTCTATCTTTTCTATAGCATTTGAACCCGGAATATTTAATTTCTTGATCTTCTTGAAACCAGGATTCGACACTGCAAGAATGTCAAATTCGTTTATTATTACACTTAATTCTTCTTTATGCGAGTTGAGATTCCTGGCATTCCAATATAAAATTTTCAAAGGCTCGTCGGTTGTTGGATTTGTTGCATATTTACAGTTTCTTTGAGTTTCCGTTGGCGAGGTTTGTGTGCGTTGCATTATTCGTCAGTAGAGGAAAGATCTTCACTCGAAGACGCAATCTGTGGCTTTCCTTGTATTTTATTAATAATACGTGTAATCCTACTCTTAAGCGATATTTCTTTGATATAATCATATATACATTGCAGTTAGTCTATAATTTCTGTTGGATTTAGTGTGTATTTTTGTACAGTTTCTGAAATATCGGCTTGACCATGTACTTCAATCAAGAAAAAGTACAAGATCATCGATATGGATCGGAGTAGCATATGACGTTTTTTTGAATTCTTGTTTTTCTGGATCTAGCATTTCTTTCACGCTAATCTTTTCTGCTATTTTAGCTTTCTTTTTTGGAGTTATAACTTTTGGCTTGATTACTTTTTTAGTATCGTTTTTTTGGTAGTTATTTTCATTATTAATTTCATGTTGACTTTGAGTTTCTGAAGATTGAGTTTCTGTTCGAGATGACACTGAAAGTTGCCTTTTCGCGTAAAACTTAGGAATTTTAAATTCACCTTGATTGGCCATATTTGTTGTGTTATTTTTGTCAATTTGTTGAATTGCAGAGGGCGATACAGTTTCTAAATTATGAATATTTTCTAAATACTCGTCTGCTTTTGTATTTTCCTCTATCGAGTTATTTTTGCAATGTTTTGCCAAGTGTCCTTCTCTGCAAACAAAGCACGTAAGTTTTTCGGCCGAGAGATAAAGCCAGTAGGAAGTTCTTTCGTATTCAACTTGAATCGATCCAGGTAATTTATGCACATCGTTGACATCTATGTACATTTGTCTCCTGAAGCTGAGAATATGTGTAAAACCAGGTTCATTATACCAGGCTCTCACGTATAGCATTTGAGATTTCGACGTTATGTTACATTCAGCTAATTTGCTTTCAATTAAATTGAACAAATGATTATAATTTATCAAAAGGTCGAGTAAAATTGCGAATAATTATTAATAGTCAAAGCAAAAGGCAGTCAATCACGGTAATGAAGTGTGTGAAAATTTAATTCAGTCGCCAAGGCACTCGTGCCACGCTTGGTGATCCGGTGATCGATCGATGATCGTGTTTAAGCAGCGTTGAGCACGGTCAGTACTCGGATGGCACCTAGGACAATGTCACTACCTACTATACAAGCTACTATATTTCGCAATATTTTTGAATGAAAATTAAAATCGGAATCAGTATTGGTGTAATACTTTTGAGTGTAATGTTTCCACTGAGAAATATTTTTTTCATCTTTTTTATTATTCTTGTCTTCGAAGAGAGGCTTATAGCCCGAACTGCTCTGATTCTGACAAATCTTAGATGATGAACACTGAGCGAATGAGATGAGTAGGCCATATCTTAAGTATTTATAGAAATTCAATCGTCTCTAAAATGTCTTCCCAATCGATATAAACAAGATCGAAGTAGAACTGCTTCATCAGTTTGACGTTGTGTAGAGCACATATGGCTTTACACTCTCTGTTGTGATTGGTAGCACTGAACTTAAAATGTTCCAACCATTTATTATGTATATCAACTCTCACAAGTATCTCACTGTCATTCTGCAGAGCCGATCGAAGTATATGTCCGGCCTTGATGTATTCAATTTCACCCAATGTCCAGGGTATACCGTGATAGCAATTCTTTAGTTACTGAGTCTTATTTCTGTATTTATCCGTGTGTTTTTTTCAAGGGAATGGTGATTTGAAAAGAAGCATCAGAGGTTTGCTGTTGTCTGTCAGAGTTCACCTACTGCTTGAAGCCCTGCATGTCCATCACGTACTCCATCTCGATGAGACATGATTATTTCTCGCTAAAGCATGAGCCTTTATACAAATCTCTTGACGTCGCCGCTCACTGGATTGTACTGAATTGTACGACGTCTATGGATCTCTACAACATTTATCTCATATCGAATTTACTCCAGCATATGACAGACGGCGTTGTTCACTAATTAGATACGTTCTACAGCAGTCCCATATGCTTTTACTAATTTACCACAAACGTGCAGAGAACTGCGCGATAGTAGAAGATACAAGTCCTGATGTTGAATGGCAATTTGAATCTCATCGCTGTACTTAAAACTCAATGCTGTGTAAGGCTGATTAGTATGCCGCTCATAATGAGCCACTGACTCATCAAACGTTACAGTTGACTGTTTGCTTAGATGCCCGATTCTTGCGTCTTTTAAAAAAACTCGCTGCTAAGCTTTATCGGCAAGCACTCTATCTGCAACGTTTCTATCCTGAACGTTTTTACGATTCTGCGAATAAATTATATCGTGCTCCTTACAAGCTGAACTATACGTTTAGCTAATTTAGTTCCTGGTCCGCAGTATTGATATCCAGGCAAATGATGTTACACTGGAAGCTTGTTGATAAGTTTATTCTGTAAACCACGACCTCGGTATTTGTATATGATCATTACACTACGAAGGTTAATAAAATTAATGACTGAAACTCAGGGTATAAAAGCGCTCTATCTGTAGTCAATGACCAGTCGTAATCGAGCAAGACAAAAATGAGAAGCGACATGGAGATTTACTTCTGGATAGCATTCGAGTTATATTTTGTTAATCATCAAATGGGCTCAAATTTGAAAATGTGTTCATTTACTCCAAATCACTCAATCAGTCAAAGTATGAAATTTTAAAGGAACAATTGGAACCTCTTGAGGATATACAGTATTTTCCTTTTAATAAAAACGAGGGAGTGGTGTCTTCTGATAATGCGCTTTCAAACTCTATCATGATATTCGACGATGTAGCCTGTGAAAAGCAAAACAGAATCAGAGCATTTTTACGTATGGGTAGGCACAAAAGCGTTGACTGCTGCTATCTCCGTCAGTATTGCGCTCACGTTCCAAAACATCTCGTGAGAGATAATATCATTCTGTTGGTAATATTTCGATAGGATGATGTAAACCCGAAACATCTGTACGATGATCACGTCAATTTTGACATGCCAAATTCAAAGATTTATGCTCAAAATGTTGGGCACGGATTTGACTTTTTTGCTATAAATATAGCACGTTCATAAATCACATCATCAGTATATCGTTAAATGTTGAAGCGTCAACATATCTCACTTTCACCAAAACAAAAACAGACTTCAGCAGCTTGTTAAATCACGAAGCGCTGTTAAATGTAAGTATAACTTGTTAAAGTATGGAAAGGATAATTTTGAGAGAGCGTTAGGAGAGACATTCAACCTGATTGTTGATCCTCTACAAAAACTTGTTGCTGCCGAGATATCGAGAAATCATCCTACTCTAAGAAATAACTATCATGATAATTTATCAACTAAGAATATACATTATTTCATTAATCTTTAAATACCTTTTCAATCAATATTTCAAAATATCAATAGAAAAGTTATAAAAAAACAGAAATATCACCGTATATAAGTAATTTTATACTCTTTCAAATACATAATGAAGCGATCATATAGCTCCCGTTGGCTCAGCAGGTAAGACGCTTGCCTACCGATACAAGACGCTGAAGCAGTCAAGGATTCGATTCCCGGTGAAAATTCTCGAGAATTTTTTCTTCGAGTTTTTCGTCGGGAAAACATCTCCGACTACGCATTGTGCTTTGATGCAGGACGTATGCGGGCACATAGCATCCTAAAATGTGTCTGAAGCGCTAGTAAGCAGGTAACGGTTTTTGCTCAACCGACCTCACACAAAACAACAAACAAGTATATAAAATACAAATGTAAAATACAAAAACACATATGCATTGTAACATATCTGAGTCCCAAAAAAGAGGGGACACATAACCATTATATACAAAAAAATAAAGAATTAAACAATCATATTATTTCTAAAGTACAAAAACAATTTACCTTATCGATTTCAGAATAGCGTCAAATAAAGAAATTATTGTAAAACAAAACCGGATCGTTGAATCTCAAAATTTCTATTTAATTCAGAATCTTAATTAATAAACGAAAAAAATGAGCCCTGGTTTGCGAAAACTGACCGCGCCGTTCTCGAGATGTAAGCAGTAAAAAAAATTAAAAAAACATAACCTCAACTAACTAGGAATGTAAAGGTCGTCATAATCTATGCTTCTAGCAGTTTCGAGAAATAGTAAAAAGCTACCTTTCAGGAAATTTTCAGAAGAAATAATGACGTTTTACTCAAGTTATCCTTCGCCAAAAAAACGATTCATGATGTTGCCATTACATTCGTTCTTCATTAGGCCAATCTTCTTGATTACTCGAGGCATTCCGAATTGATTATTCTCTGCGTGGTTGAAGGTGTCTAGTTCATGGATATTTTCCTTCATCACCTCTTACACATCTTTTTTACGACTTTCGTACACCAGACTGGTCAGTGTCTGTGTACAATAATTTGGATTCGTCTCTAAATCTGTTTCACATGTAATGTCATGAATTTCTCCTGCTTTGACTCTGGAGATACTCGAGATCCATTTTGAGAATGTATCCTATGTCACTGTCGTTAGGAACGTTGAAGAATTGCGATTGTTCTCGACATCATCCATCCACTTGAATCCAACGTAGAGACTGTATTATCACCGAACTGTGCACGCTGTTAACGGCAAAGTACATGAGATACTTTCACTCCTCGTTGAAATAATATTCTTTGCTACCTTTCCATGCTATATTTCCCAGATATCACCGTTTAAACAAAACAGGATGGTTTCGTGTATAACAGAAAATAGAAAGTAGATTATTTAAAATTTCGGATTGGAAAAGATAGGTAATTTTATGCTCTTTCAAATGCAAGAAAATTAATCGATGATATTGTTTCGCATAACGCATACGATTTAAAGAAAAGTCCTTGTTGGATGGCTCTACCGCATGGACTACCTGTAGTTTCTCAAGTAATATAATCTGGTGTATCGAGAAAAAAAGTCATAAAGTATTATAAAAGAATGCTAGTAAGCGTATATATCTAGATATACTTCAAAAATTGTCAATGTAACTTTGAAAGGAATATATAGAAAGTCTTTTAATATGTCGTCCAATAAAATGCATTTTAGAACATTTTCTTTTTCTTAAGAAGCAATGAATCTGGCGACTTGAAAATTTATATAATTAGAGTCCTATATGAAATTAATATTCAGAAAAAATTTCATTGAATTTCATAATTTAATTTGTAAGTTGTAACGGCTAACAAAAAATTAATGAACACACGGTATAGCAAATGAAATTGGTATATCTTGAATCTTTTCCAGTCTCAAATTGAAGAATCGTGCGGGGCCGCGTGTATGCGCGCATAGCGCGCGGAGAGAATGCCAGTGTGTGTGCTCTTGTCGCGTTTGCGGGACCGGGGAAGCGGGGGGGGGGGGGGGCTGCAGGCTTGCTGGTTGTGAAGCGCGGTGCATGGACCGGCAACAGCGGGCACAGCTCGTCTCGACGTACGGGGCCGTGTATGCACAGACAATAATAAAATCGTCAGAGATCGTAGATCGCTCCGAACGGCGTGCCGGACTGCGTATACGCGCAATATATACATGTAGTGTTACATGTGTTGTAACACCACATTTTGTGTGTGTTATACAAACTTCCAGTCTGTCGAACGAGCTGCTCAATGCAAGTCCGATGATCGACAGAACTGGCCTACACACTACCTAATGGCACACTACTATCTCACTACACTCACCATACACATACACACACACACACACTATTCTCCTCGACGACAGAGCAAGCGAGCTCTCCAACACCCTGAAGCAGCTGAAGATGACGCACAGCTGCTATCCCATAGAGCCTCGCATAGGCTGGAGCTGGCTGGTCGCGGCTGGGGTGCGCTGAGCGTGTCCTGGTCTCCCCTCTCCTTGCTCCCTTCCTCTCGAACTAACCTAAGAGTACATAAGAGGGAATTAGTATTTAAGAAAATAAGCAAAATGGTATTATAATAATACCCACCTGGTTCTATGTCTTAAAAGGCAAAAGGAGTCCACCTTGGGCGGAGCGGCTGCTTCTCTGGATACTCCGGAGGCCTGCATCATACACCCTAGAAAATATAAAGCTGAGTTAGCCTACAGGAGATACGAACATCAAACTGGAACTCTCTCACTTGGTTTGGAGGGTTTGTAGAGACAGTGTGGTCTCTCAGATGCAGTAACGTAGCTCAGCTCGTGACCCACTCCTCCATAACAGCAGCAGCAGCAGTCTCCGAAGCACTCGCCAGTCACCTAGAAGCAACCTAGCATTAGCAAGAGTAGATTACAGTGGTATACAAAACACTAATATCACCTGATATCAGTGGCAGTTGAAGAATGCAGCCTAGCAAGCGGCAAGTAAATATAACCTCTTCGAGGTTAACGGTGTCCACTGCTCCTGCTGAAAGTACGCAGTTCTGGGCCTTGCAGCTCTCGTCTTCGTGCCCCTTCGTCGGCACAGTTGCCCAGGTGCATCTCCTGCTGCATCCCTTGTCGTACTTCCTCGTCCTGGCCACTCGTCCTTCCTCGTCCTCCCCAACACCATGTGCAAGCCGTCGACTGCGCGCCATATAGCGTGTCGTCACCGCGAGCAGACGCTCCCCTTTCCTCCTTCTTACTTCTCTTTCTCCCTCACCAGGCGCATGCGCTGCGCCCTTAACCGGGCTCGGTCAGCACTAGCGAAATCCGAGTGTAGCACGGGGACGAAACAACAGCCTCGCTCACTTCGTACTGAGCCGCGCTCGCAGACACTCGTGTTTTCTACCTGCTCCGTGCGAAAAAGTTCGAAATAGCGTGCTCCGATTCGCGAACTTGTAACCGCTTTCCGTATCTCGACATTGTCATCGCTCTCCTCGTGTGTGCCAACCAACTTGTATTTTCAAAGGAGGCCACACCGTATTTGGAAAAGAGTAAGTTGCACAGAGTATTATTGTGCTTACAAAGTATATATATATTGAAAACTTAGCGTCGCATGCGTGTCGTGTATCGCGTCGCCCGCCGTCTCTACACCTGTATTTCACCAACGTATATTCTGTAGAATTCGCGTCCCTGAGCATTAACTTCTTCCCCTCTCAATTATATACCGTTTCCCACCGTATCACCGCGCTCACCGTAATTAGTTTAGACTCATAAATAATTCTATATGACGAAAGAACACTTGCAAAATTGTGCTGTGAGTTCGTGCAGCTGGCGCTCAACACATTGTAATGTAGATATTGAATAAACCTCAAATGTTCATATTTTTATCCTAAATTCCTGTGTCGTAATTTATTTAAAGCCTCGTATAAATATAATGTTAAAGCCTGCATGTGCGGCGAAATAATCTTGGCTAATATATCTAAAATTATTGTCATAGTGTATATGTATATGCATACCAGAGCCTGATTAAAAATAAAATTATAATTTCTATTCTAATTTTAAAAGATGAGTGAGGTTGAACTTCATTTGTGTATGCAATCGCCCCCACCCATATAGTAACGGCAAAATTGTGGTACGACTAGTCAGTTTGGATCACAATAGATCTGAATATTAAGTCGCCGTGAGAATTAATATTCTTGTGTGTAAGAATAATATGACTAAAGAGAAAATGTTTGACAGGTTAAAACGTAGATTCAGAGGAAATGGAGGGAAAGAGCTCGGACGAGACTGCTGAGATAACACCATCAGCTCAACCGGATAACACCACCATTCAGCAAAGTACAGAGACATCTTCAGGTAAAAATTAATTTATCCAGAGAATAAGTTAAAAACTAAAATTATTCACAGGTTAACATATAACCAAAAATACACAATAAAATATAAAACAGAATAAAATTATAGTATCAGATTATGGTTCCATCAGTATATGATTATGCACCCCTATATATATAACGTGTACGACAACTTAAGTCCAAACATTAAATAAGAAATATATTGGTTTAATAGCCTAATACAATTTTAAACAAGAGTTGTAACAACGAATGAATGAAATTACAGATATTATATATATATAAATAAAGATGTCTCAGAGACAATTTAAATATAAATTTAAATAAGGACGATTCAGAATTATTAGTTAAAGAATAAAATTAAAATTTACAGAGCATACTGAGATTAACACCGATACAGAGACTTCAGGCATGACCGAACTAATCAAGGTCATGAAATAACAAATAGCGGTTACGAAAAATTTGGTGACCCTGGTTGTCAAGGTCGACGACGGAATCCAGGAGCTGGGACGCCTTTTAAAAGAGAATAAGAATCAAGAGAGGGAGCGGATAAACGTTTGCAAGACCACGCTTGCAGAACTAAAAACGCTTTCAGAGAAATTTGCAGAGACATTCAGAAAACCAGAGGTAAATGACTTGTTACACTCTACCCAAATACACGCAAACGAACCACAGAGAACACAAACGCTGAACGATTAAACAGAACAAACAGAGAGCAACTTAAATTTAAAATCACTGGAAGAAATGACCAAAACTTTCTCGAAATTAAATAAAACATTAGAGTCAAACTTGCATAACAAAATTAATTAGATTCGTTAAATTCAGAATAAGCTGCGAATGATTTATCAGAGATATTGAATAATCCAGAGAAGTTCGTAAATGATAACACAGAGAATAATATAAAGTTAAAAAAATCTGGTTAGAGACATCATGATAAATCATCTCGACCCGAACTACCATAAAAAGGTAATTAACATAAAAGAGAGTAATGAAATTTTGAACAAAATAAGCGAAATACGACGTATAGAATTTAACCCAACAAAAGCTACAGTTAGACATAGATTATATAATATTAAAAAATCTAACAATGAGAAAGTGATTGATTTTTGCAAAAGATTTGACAATATAATAAGAGAATACGAAAGTTGCATCAGAACTGTGTCATTAATTGAAGACTAGATACGATCTGCTTTTTATAATGCAGTGAATGAAACAAGCACTGAGCTTAGATCCGCATGCCTAGTAAGAATACGGGTTTAGAAATGACAAAAGAAGCCATGAAAAATTGTTTGTTACAGTTAGAGGCCCAAAGAAAATAACCAGAGATAATATAGCGAATATAGCTCAAACATCAAGAGAAAAACCAAAAGAGTCCAGAGAAACAAAGTGCTACAAATGCACCAAGATGGGACATTGATCGTCCGAATGTCCTCTAAAGCAGTACAACACCTAGTTCTGCTATTACTGTTATGAGATCAGGGGACACAGGGGTGATCAGTGCCCGAACACAGTTCAGAAGCATGAAAAAGAAAATGCTAATACAAACAACACTAACACAGACACATAACACAAGAGGTAGAGGAAAAGTTTACAATAATCAGAATAGGAACACACCTTATAACAAAGAAGAGAGACCAGCTAACAATAATTCAAACGCCAATACAAACTTGGCAGGTAAGCAAACACCCACCTACCTAGCAGATCAAATTATTAGCTTTATAACAGATTCGGGAACAACTAAACAAATATTTAATAAAATCATATTTCAGAGAATACACTAAAATCAATTTAATTTCAGAATATACATTAAAATTAATTCGATTTCAGAGATTACATTAAAAGTAATTTAATTCCAAAGAATACTTTAAAATTAATTTAATTTCTGACATACATTAAAATTAATTTAATTCAGAGAATACATTAAAAGTAATTAAATCTCGGAGAATACTTTAAAATAATTAAATTCAGAGAACACATGAATAGAAGCATATTACAGAATACAGTTCTAGGAATAATAAAGAGAACAAATATAATATTTTGATTAAGCTTCTACCTATTTAAAATCACAAATAACTGAGAGATAAAATCCTAAGAAGGACAGAAGACACAATAAGCTTCTTGGAGTCAGAATTTATACATCTTTGTCTGTTAAGAATCCCAGACGACTGATTAGGAGACACGATGAGAGGGACTGTTGGCAAAACCGGGCCCTTCGTGCCCTCGCGCGTAAGCGCGACTGGAGGTCTAGTCTCTCCTTACTTCCGTTCCCCTCCTCGTCTCTACGCGGTTGCTGCCTGCGAGCCACTGCTCGCCGCGGCAAGTACCACTTCTACCCGGTCTCTCCCATGCGCCAGTCGACTCAACGTGTTCTTCAACAACCGTCTCCAGAGTTTTCCGACTATCAGATTATTATAAGAGATCACTCGGATTAGAGTTCACTTTTATATAATTTTGTATTAAAGCAGAGTGTGCAGGGAACTGCTAATATAGTTTTTTGTTTCTTTTAAATATAAATTCAGTGTTCAAACTTATTTCATTTCCTCGACTATCCACAACTCCACAGCAATTCTAACACAATTGTACGCTCAGAAACGAGATGTAAAAAAAATTCAGTCTTCGTGATAACTATAAATGGTTGGGTATGTTACACGGCTTGTTAGAGGCATACAACAATCGTAAGCATGAGACAATCTCTGCTAAGGAAAGAGCATACGTTTAAAGCTAATTTTCTTAAATCTAGGATTTTTTTAAGATTATACGAGGGTAGTTCAATAAGTCTTTAGAATGACCAACAGATGGCGCGCGAATCGCTCCAAATCATCTGTTTTCAGTCAGCACCACTCCCGACTAGATATATGGTGCAGTCACAGTCCACATCTTCTGAGTTTACGTGTTTTTATAACCAATTGAAAAAAAAAATTGCTTGTTAAGAAAAATGGAAAAAAACGAGTTCAGAGCGGTAATTAAACATTTTCATTTAAAGGGTTTAACTCCATATGAGATAAAAAATGAATTGGACTCAGTTCATGGCACATCTGCCCCTGCCTTAGCAACGGTTTATAACTGAGTAAATGAATTTAAGCGTGGTCGTACATCAATAAGTGACGAACCACGTTCAGGAAGGCCCGTAGAAGCAACTACTCCCGAAATCATCAATAAAATCCACGATATGGTGTTGAAGGATAGAAGATTAAAAGTGCGTGAGTTAGCTGAGGCCACAAGGATATCTATAGGTGCAGTTGTTTCAATTCTACATGAAAAATTAGGCATGAAAAAGCTATCGGCAAGATGGGTGCCGCGTTTGCTCTCAGCTGAGAATAAACGCAATAGAGTGGTCGCCTCTGAGGCTCTTTTGGCGCGCATAAGTCGGAATCCTGAGGAATTTTTTCGTCGATTTGTGACTGTGGATGAAACATGGATACACCACTACACTCCTCAGACAAAGGAACAATCCAAACAGTGGATTTCCACAGGCGAACCAGCTCCAAACAAGGCAAAGACCGTAAAGTCAGCTGGTAAGGTTATGGCTACAGTTTTTTGGGATGCACGTGGAATTATACTTATTGACTACTTGGAAAAGGGTAAAACAATTACTGGTGAGTATTATGCATCATTATTAGAGTAGCTGAAAGAAGAAATTAAAAAAAAACGACCACATTTGGCGAGAAAAAAAATTCTCTTTCATCACGACAACGCCCGAGTTCACACATGCTTCGTTTCAATGGCTAAAATTGAAGAACTAAAATTCGAATTGGTCGAACACCCACCGTATTCACCAGATTTAGCCCCCAGTGACTTTTTCTTATTTCCAAACTTGAAAAAATGGATCGGTGGACAGAGATTTACGGACAACGAAGACGTCATTGCCTCTGTAAGTGCTTATTTTGAGGAACTTCCGAAAACGCACTTTTCTGAAGGATTAAAAAAACTTAAAAAGCGATTGACCAAGTGTATAGAGCTCCAAGGAGATTATGTTGAAAAATAAAAAAAAATTTACCCAAAAAAAATTGTTTTTATACTTTATTCTGAAGACTTATTGAACTACCCTCGTATGATTAACTGCCTTGACTGTCATTTATAGCTATTAAACCAGTGATAAAACACGAATTTTATAAAATCTTGCTATGCAACAATTTTTTGTGAAAAATGTACAGAGAACATTGTTTTCAATTTATATGTATTATTACTAATGTTTAAGATTCATTAAACAATTTTTGCAAAATATTAGCTCAAATTCTAGTTAAAAATGTCATAAACTAATCCTTATATATTTGTTTTAGTGAAATATCTCTCTGTAGTTTTGTTCAAAATGTATCAAAATAGATATGTAACAAATTTTGCAGACCGATTCATTAAAAATTGATACGCAGGAACTATTTTGAAGTTTCAAATTTGTAGTTTTTAGTAAAATGCGTTTTAATAATTAGTAATAACAAATGTAATAATTTACGTTTTTCTTAAAATAAATTATTTAAAAAAGCTGTACAAAATTCGGAAAGTATATATCTTTAATTACTATTATTTGAGCTTGCAACGTATAATGTAAAATTAATGTTCACCCTAGGCATATTCCCCTTTTGGCTGGATAGTTACCCATCTCTCACTTTCTTTCTTATGTACTTTTCACCTTTTGTTCCATTTGAAAATAAGCTATGACGTGAATACGCATTTGAATGAGTCATAAGAAGAAGTGTTTTAAGTACTTTCAATAATGTTAAACCTTATAGAAAATTTAAAATAGAATGATAAAATTTCCCAAAAATCGGTATACTCTTCCCTTAAGCCAAAAGATGTGACTTCTGCTAATGCAGCCGAAGTGTTGAAGAAATTCGCTTACAAAAGTCAACCGGTGAACGAACCCAAGTTCAAAATCAATGATAAAGTCCGAGTGAGGAAATCCAAACATGTGTTTGAGAACGGATATTCACCTACTTGGTCTGCCGAAATTTTCACAATCAGTCGAGTGTCGCGCTCGAATCCAGTTACTTATCATCTGAAAGACTATCAAGATCAACCCGTGGAAGGTAGCTTTTACGAGTAAAAACTCTTAAATATGAAAATATTGTTTTATTTTGAAAATTTTTGTGCCATGAGCACCGCAGTTTTTTTTTCTCTTATCTTTATCTATTATTATTTATTTATTTTAAAAAATATATATTTTACATACGAGTATTTAGTCTGAAGAAAACTCGATGTTATTTTTGTCATTCAATTTATTTCGGAACAGTTTGTATTTGTTGGCAGCCTCAGTCATCTGATTGAAGAATTCTTCATCATTCTCGAACGCCACTGAAATGAGTTTTGGTAAGAATGCCTAGATCTCCTCGTCGAGATGAGGAACGGTCCTCAGCCCACACTTGTTGTTGACCTGCTTGAGTTTGGTCACCGAAAACGTACGTCCAATCTCCAGGTCAGACATCCTCTTCGTCAGCATGAAGTTGTTCATATTTGACAATTTGTGGAGTCTGGCAATATTCATTATGGAAATCTTCTGTTCAGCACAAAAAGACTTCTTGCTCGATGACTTATGAAAGAATGATTGTAATGCCTGGACACTCTGGCTTCTATGGCCTTCTCTGATTTCCACCTCTCTCTCTCACTTTCTGACATTTTCCCGGGAACTTGGAAGGGAGCTCACCTTGTAACCTTTGCAGAAAAAACCAGTTCCATCTTCGGTTTCTGATTTGCGCTCCATTGCGCTGTTAAGCTTCCTTTCTAAGGTCCTGGAAAAAATTGTCCATGACCAAATTTCTGACTTTTTGAGGAGAAAAAATATTCTTGACCCGATGCAAACAGGTTTTCGACAACATCATAGCACTCAGACAGCACTACTGAAACTCACCGAAGACATCAGAACAGGAATTAATAGTAAAAAGAAATTGTTGACTATTTTATTATTATTCGATTTCAGCAAAGCATTCGACACTATTTCACATTCAAAGCTGCTGCGTAAGGTGTTGCGCGTGGGTTTCTCCAGGAGCGTTCTCCTGTGGCTTAAGTCATACATTACAGGTCGTAAGTAAAAAGTCATTACTAATATAAATGGAGAATCAGATTGGCTAACCACCAATCTCGGCGTGCCGCAGGGCTCAGTCCTGGGTCCCTTGCACTTCAGCTTATTCAATAACCACCTAAAAGACGCACTTAACGTACGCAACGTCGAACATATACTCTACGCTGACGACCTGCAAACCTACACGCAGGTGACCTTGCGGAATCTTCGTGAGGGTATCAGGGGTATGTCGACAATAGCGCGGGCGGTATCGAAATGGGCGTCGGCCGCTAATCTGCGACTCAATGTCAGCAAGACACAGGCGATCATCTTTGGTTCTGATCACAACATCAAGCAGATCCAGAGCCTTGACTTGCAGGGCATTGAGGTGCAGGACGGCGTATTCCTGCCCTTTGTTGACGCAGTCACTAACCTCGGTGTGGTCATGGACGGAAGACTTACGTGGAAGCCGCAAATAGATGCGGTTAGCAAGAAGGTAAACAGGACTCTTTATAGCCTGAAATTCGTAAGCAGTTGGCATGTGCATTGGTATTATCTCACCTAGATTACTGCTCAGTAGTTTATCTTGATGTGTTAGGCGAGCTTCAGACACGACTGCAATGTTTACAAAATTCATGTGTGAGATATATATGTGGGTGTTAGGTGGGACGGGCATATCACACCTTACAGGAAGAGCCTGGGCTGGTTAGATATTAAGGTGAAGAGTGAGTATTTTATGGGGTTGCTGCTTTATAAAGCGGTTATTATGTGGCTGCCAACGTACCTTACTGCTCTCTTCGAAAAAAATCAGGTTGGACTTCAAGTAGGGGGGGTATGAAAGAGCTTTCAGTTCCGGGGTCGCGCGCTGATAAGGGCCTATATCCCTTTAAGGCTCAAAATGTATGTATCTGAAACTTGTTCCTCTGCAGTGTAAAGTATCTGCCATCACTATGTAAGTTTAAACCGACGTTAGGTAGGCACCTTAAAGAATTATACGGCGACAAGACTCCATAAGTGATTAAAAACTTGTCATTGTATTTCGTTAAATTTTTGTGTAGTCTTCATTTATTCTAAGCGTATTATTTATTCTTGTAGTATTTAATTTATTTTAAGTGTTAAGTGTGAAGTGTGAGTGTAATTATTTGCGGAATGATTGTATGAATGAAGGAAGAATGTAAGGCGTTTTATTTTTCGACCCGATAGATATATGTGCAATATAAATGTGTATTACTGTTATCTATCTATTTGTATATTATTAAGTTGACGAAATAATATGTGAAGGCACTGACTACATTACGATATGTTAGACAATAAATTGACGACTTGTGATAGCGATCCAAACTTTTTAACTGTAATGACTGATAATGTGATAACAACTTTTAACCAAATGTACATACAGCTATAAATTTTTGTCTTAAGTGGTGAATAAAAAGAAAATCTCCCTCTCTCTCTCTCTCTCTTCCTCTCTCTATCTCTCCCTCTCTCTCTCTCTCTCTTTCTTTATTTGATACTCGTCGTCCAGATGCTCCGGCTTTTATAGCGTTCAGTGGCTTCCTCCTCTCCAGTAGAAGATCTAATAGGAATATTAATTTTGAAATATAACTGCTGTTGTTGCTTTGGCTTGACGTTTAAGAATGACTCGAGCTCCTCGACTTATCGGCTTATATACACTCCAGATACCTGTGCCTACTCCAGCACGATGTAGTCATCTGGCTCGCGTGGTCTCTTATTACGTGCCTCGTAATCTGCTAATCCTTCGATTTCCTGAGCAGCATCCATCTCCTCCATTATTTGCTTATGCCTCCACGACAACGTATCTATTTCACTAGATCGTAGATAACGTTTGTCATAGTGGGGGCTGAGTGTTATTTTCTTCTCTCTCTCCGATCTCAACATGTGTAAGCGAGAACGAATGTTACACTGTTCCCTGGAAATCGTCGAGTTTCCAAACAGACATTGTACATAGTTGTCGAAAGTCAGAGTCTTCTTCACGACGGATAAGCATCTAAAAGCCACACCTTTAACCGTTTTGATGGAGTTTTGACTTTGAATATTGACGCTGACTATCTTGCTTCTCAAGCTGATAAAACCAGTCATGATGCTGCCATTACATTCGTCCTTCATTAGGCCAATCTTCTTGTTTACTCGAGGCATTCCGAATCGATATTATCCATCCACTTGAACCCAATGTACAGAGTGTGTCATCGAACTGTACAAGTTGTTAACGGCAAAGTACATGAGATACTTTGACACCTTGTTGGAATCGTATTCTTCGTCTATGTAATTATTCTTGGCGACAGTATATCTCGAGTTTAACTCCCATATGCTTCAGTATCGCATCCAAGAGCTAGCCAGATGTGGTGTAATAGTACGCTGCATCTAGTCCATAAGCCTGCAGATAGTTAGTTGTCTCTGAAATTCTAGAAAATTTCAGCCAACAACAAGACATTGGTTTTCAAGTAGTGGCCCGAATACTCTCAGAGTGATGGGATACGGAAGGCATTCCAAACTTTCTTTCCGTGCTTGAAGTCTGCGTTGGAGATGTTACTGTCGGTCAAGATACTGTAGAACTCTTCATGCACTAGCAGAGTAGTATCCACCAGTTGGTCCAATGATGAGACGTACTCGTACGAGAAAACCCCCTTCCGTCTTAAGAGCTCGATTTGTTCCTCGTCGTATACGTTATCCTGCTGAAAAACTGCTTCCAAGATCTCGAGATCCTCTAAATAAGAAGCTAGTTTGTCGAGCGAAGAATCCATGAAACGGAAGGAATCAATGAATCTAAAATTTATGTTACTCTTCTCCAAATGTTTGGTGAACGACATGTAGCACTCCTTGGTCTGCGGCAGAAGTATCACTCGACCAGTCAATCTCGAAGCGAGCTTTCTGATGAAGAGGTGAGAGTTGTAGCCACCCTGGTTATCAAATACAACCGGGATTGTCCTCGAATCTTTGTAATTGATATTACACCCATTGTAAGCTGGTCCTCGATATTTGAAAAATAAATAAATTATTAGATTTGACCGAATGATTGAAAAATTTTCTTTATATATATATTCTCGATTTTCCAGAAAATAACCTATATATTTATATATAAATGGATAACTCTCTCGGAAATCGAAAACAAGAACATTTTTTTTTAATTTCAGAAAAATGTTCGTTCAGTATGTAAAATACATGTTACATGTTTCAGATTTTTTTAAGCTCATAGGTTTAAAGTTGTTCGGAGCTAAATATGACCATATTTCCATATATGTATATGAGTCATTCTTTGATAGAAGCGTCTCCCGCTGACTCAAAGACAGTAAGACACTCAAAAAATCATGAGTATGCTTAAAAATTTCCTTTAACTATCTACTTTTTGTTACTGTACAGGCGTTTTAAAAAATCCAATATGTCAGTTCCAATATAGCGGCTCAAGTTTGGAACGTTCGTAAGAATTTTCCGAAGTTTGACTTTACCTCACTCAATATTGATGCTAAAATTTTTTTTGAGGCCAGAAATGGATTCAGCGTTGAATTTGACATGAGTATATGGTATCACGTTTAAGATCAAATTCATGTTTTCAAGGTCAAATGTTTTTTTTTTCGAAATTTTGCAGAATTTTGGATTTGGACAGTTATTTAATTAGGATTTACAAGCGATTCATGCTCAGTACGAGTTTTGAAATTTGATCTGACCGTATTAGCTGTTTTCAAGGTAGCGGAAGGTTAAAATGTACTTTTTCAGAAAAGAGTAAAACAGAAGTTTCAGAAAATTCAGTGGGGCATCTTAAGGCGATCTATTTTTCATCAAGAATTCACAGTTAAAAATTCATATTCTAAATCCAAAATTTTACAAAATTTCGAAAAAATAATTGTTAATTTTTAATTGACTATCTAGAACAAAAAAAGAAGAGAAAAATTCTTTTCGGCAAATGTGTTCCTTTTAGCATGTAAAATAGTCGTGAATTTTTTTATATTTTTTTAAGCTCTTATATTTAAAGTTGTTTGAAGGTAAATATGACTTTATTGCTAAAATGAGCATTTTAATAATTTTTTTCAAAATATTTGAGAATATTTCGATTCTTATTATATAAATAATCCACTTCTGCCATTTTTCGACTTTTGCAGTCACTGTGGTACTGAAAAAAGCTATCTTCATGATTTTTTGTGTGATGGATCGAGTACTCATAATTTATTTCAGAATTTTAACGTTTTGAATCGCCCTAATTAGGGACCCTCGTAACAAAATCTCACTCGCACATTCGCGGTGCTATGTGTACTAACTGTATAGGTACCTGTGTGCCTCTTTATTGGTTTTAGTCTCGCTGGATAAGCAATAAATCACTTTACCGACCTTGCACGACACCACGGATACTCATACAGACAGCACACATAGCACAGCGTACGTGTCTACCGCCTAGCGGATTTTTTTGCGAGCGATCCTAATTAAATAAAAAGTGTCTTAAATGTTCTTGAAACCGTTTGTATTCAAAATGTCAGAAAATTTTCTAAAAAATCCTTTGTTGCTATTTTTTTAGAGACTTCATTTTATTGAATAAATGGTGGTTTAAATTTTCTAAAAAATGTAAAAAATGACTACATGTTCATATTTAGCTTTAACCAACTTAAATCTGAACGATTTTAAAGAATCTGAAAAAATTCATGAACATTCTATACACCAATTAGAATATTTTTACTGAAGTGCGAGTAAAAAGATTTTTTGTTTTTGATTTTCCACAGAATCACCGATATATATATATATATATATATATATATATATATATATATATATACAAAATTTTCTTCTTGTAACCCCTTCAATATATATACATATATTGAAGAGGTTACAAGAAGAAAATTTTGTAATTGACTTAAGGCAAGTTTGCCGTGGATTTGCCCTATTTATTCAATAATTTTTTTTTCATACAAAAAATAATCTTTATTGTTCAAACTTTTTACATATTAAAATACACATTTTGAAGATATAAATTTTTTTTTTTTTTTTACGGATTTTTCTTGACAAAATGGCCGCCTCAAAATTATTTTTTTGTTTGACTGTCGACACGATATCTCACCAACGGATCATCTGAAATCAAAAAACTAAAAAGATTCTTAAAACTTATAGTTTTGGCTATTGCATAGTCTAGGATATTTCATTTTTACCGGAAAAAAACAAAATGGCGGACTTTTGAATTTTTTGGCTTTTTTTTGCAACATAAATTATTTATAACTTTTTGAAAAATTTATTGATCGTTATAATCCTAGATCATGCAATAGCCAAAACTATAAGTTTTAAGAATCTTTTTAGTTTTTTGATTTCAGATGATCCGTTGGTGAGATATCGTGTCGACAGTCAAACAAAAAAATAATTTTGAGGCGGCCATTTTGTCAAGAAAAATCCGTAAAAAAAAAAAATTTTTTATATCTTCAAAATGTGTATTTTAATATGTAAAAAGTTTAAACAATAAAGATTATTTTTTGTATGAAATAAATATTATTGAATAAATAGGGCAAATCCACGGCAAACCTGCCTTAAGAATGAGATATTTACCCGCCGGTTACCTGAAGTTAACATTAAGAGGTCTATACCACCGTAAACAACTTTTAACATTTGATTTTGATCACTTTCATTACATTAGGTGAACTAAAAATAAATGTATTTTATTTTGCAGCTACCAATTTTCTTTTACGATTACACAGGACCACAATATGAAATCGGGGCGGAGCATTTCTGATCTCAATTGATCTTTATGTTTTTGGGGTCGCTGATCACAATGCCGGTGTTCATATGACCCCAGCACGTCTGGTCACGGATTCTAAAAGATCGGAAAATTTTCGTCCAGATACGCTTCGACCTTTTCGTCAAAGTGACCCTTAGAGGTAATTTGAAGGGCATTTGGAGGTCAAATCCTTTTTTCGAACTTTTAGACTTATATTAAGGCAAGAAATGGGTCTATTTTAATACAGATGCTAGTGAAATGAACAATTCTTGAATCTCGAAAATATTATGCATTTCTTGCTTTTTGCGAATCACATGTAAGAAGAAATAAACATTTGGTTTGCCTACGATCTGGCAAGAGTCAACAGATTAAATCACGGATTGCTGTTTCTGCTGTTCCTATGCATCTGTTCAATCTGTAACTAAAATTGTTTTAGTCATTACTGGATAGGATGAAAGAAAACATCAGATGTCTATTGACGAAGTCTCTAAAATAGAAACTCATCACATAGATAAGAATGTTCTTTCAAGAATTTAAAGATCAGCAATGCGTCGAATTGAATGAATTGCAAGAATTTGAACGTGGTCAACGCGAAAATGCCCACCGTTTTAATCAAGATGAGCTAAGAGACTTGGTTCAGAACACAGGTCTTTCGAAAGAGATTTCCGAGCTCTTAGCTTCAAGATTAGAAGAAAAGAATTGGTTAGTTCCAGGTACTAAAATCCGTTTTTATCGTGATCGAGATCGTCCATTTCGGAAATTTCTCTCAAAAGCGAAGGGTTTGGTTCCCTGTAATTCTGTTGCAGGACTCATAAATGAATATGGATGTATTGAATGAAGTAGCTAGTGACTGGCGACTATTTATCGATTAAAAAAAGGAATACAATAGTTTCCATTTTCGGTTTGAAAAATTAAAATACGATATATATTTAAAAGTGGCAATTAAATTGAGATTTGAAAATAACTAGTATTTTATTACGTCAACAAAGTGGCACAAAGTATTTAGTTTTTTTGTAAATGTACCAGTCATGCACGAGATCAACTTTGGGTAAAAAAAGTTTGGCCACTCAGGCAAGATTTAACTCTTGGATCTATGAATATTGTTAAAGAGGCTCTCATTTCTAGTTATTATGTCATCCTTTCACCTTTATATATCAAACTCGACTTATTTAAATAGCTTTTCAAACAATGAGGGTATTGGAGAGTGATATTTTTATGTATATATTCGACAAATTTTGCAATATTTTTAAAGCAAAATCAATAAATAGGTGTTTTTGTTGGTTCTCAAAACCGGGAACTAATGAAGGATGCTGAATTTGAAATGAGAATCACAATAAAAGTGCAGCTTAGATTTGTTACAAAGAAATTAATTACAAAATTTTTTAATTAACAGAGAAAGTTGGGAATTTAATGAGTTTAAAGATTTATTTCCTTCATTCATACATTAAATGCCTGAAAATCTGAGTTAGGAGCAAAGCGAGAGATTTCAATAAGACTTGAAGGACTAAAAAAAGACATAGAGGTGTGTAGTATGTGAACACATCAGACTATTGATGGTCTTTGAAAATAGACACATCCAATGTAAATAAAAACATGTCTTCGTAGATCTTTTGTAAATAAATGAACACGTTTTATATGAATTTTGAATTCACGTAAATTAACCCTTACGCTGTTGTTATATGTCCAGCAGATTTTATTCATGAATAGCGTGTTATTTTGTTCGCAAAAGATCTACGAAGAGATTTTCTTTTATGCACATTTGATGTATCTTTTTTTAAGGACCAGCAATAGTCTGACATCATGTTCACATCCCAAACACCTTGATACCTTTTCTGAAACTCTTTCAAATCTTGGTGAAATCTCTCACCCTGCTCCTCACTGAAGTCCCCCAGATTTTCTGGGAAGTAATCAATGTGTGAATGCAAAAAATAGACCTTTAAATTCATTAAACATCCCATCTTTCGGTAGTTTTCCAATAGATTGTCAACAATATTCTTATAATCAGGATTTTTGTTATTTCCCAAACAATTTTTTTGAATTTCTTTGAATCTATTTCAAGCTGCTCTCTCATTAGTTGTCACTCTCATTTCAAATTCGTCATCTTTCATCAGTTCTCATATTTGAAGACCATCAAAAACACCTTCATTGATTTTCGCTTTAGAAATATTGGATAATTTCTCGAATAGATACTTAAAAGCATCACTTTCTAATACCTTCATTGCTTTGATAAGCTGTTTAACTAAGCCAAGCTTGATATGTAAAAAAGGTGACTTTATGACTAAGAATGATACTTTCTTTAACAATGCTCTTAGATCCTAGAATTAATTCCTGCCTGAGTGGCCAATCCTTTTTTATATAATGTTGATCTCGAGCACAACTGTCTCACTCACCAAGAAAACATGGATACTTAGTGTTTCCGCTTTGTCGACCTAATAAAACACTGAGTATTTTAAAATCTCCGACTACTTGCCACTTGTGAGTATGGTACTTCAATTTTTCAAGTAGAAAATGGAGATTATTGTATTCCTCTTTTAAGATTACTGAATGGCCAACCGGTATAGGGGCATATTTGTTCTCATTGTGAAGTAAGACAGCTTTCAAACTCCTCACCGATGAATCGATAAATAGTCGCCAGTCTCTAGCTGTATATTCAATACATACATATTCATTTATCAGTCCTGCAGCATCATTACAATAAACCAAACCCTTTGCTTTTGAGAAAAATTTCCGAAATGGACGATCTCGATCACGATAAAAACTTTAGTACCTGGAACTAACCAATTCTTTTCTTTTAATCTTGAAACTAAGAGTTCGGAAATCTCTTTCGAAAGACTTCTGTCCCGAACCAAGTCACATAGCTCATCTTGATTAAAACCATGTGCATTCTCGCGTTGACCACCTTCAAATTAATCCAAAGACAACTCTTCAGTACAAATGATCATTAGTTAAAATGATAGGTTTATAATACGCATGAAGGATGCCCATAAATACAAAATATCGGCTCCTCCACATCTAATTGTCTTTAAATAAAAAATATTATAATAGCATACAAAAAATATAAAAATGTAAAATTAACATTTTTAACTACAAATATTCAACCCATAAAAACTTTCTTAGCAAAACAAAAATCCATATACCCAACCCACAAACTTTCAATCTTTAACCTACAATGAATCAACTGGAATCTTTTAAGCATCCTGCTCGATTGGTTGACGAAAAAGTTTAGGAACACATTCGCCCAATCTATGAGGAACTTTAAAATGATAAACTTTTAACGCGATGCTTAGGCGGTTACACGCAAAATTCCAACGAGTCGTTCAACTCGACAGTCTGGCGCATGAATCCGAAATATCTGCATTCTGGTCAAAAAGTCGTACAAATTGTCACCTAAATGGCTGCAGCTATGTTCAATGAAGGGCATTCTGCGGTTTTGCAGCCGATTTATAAGCTCGTAGATTCGAGAAAATGCATCAAAATGAGTTTTTTGGGGAAGCTGAAGGTCTATTATATGGACCAGGAATAGCTGATTATTAGTGTAATTAATCGAAAATTGATACTTTTTCTTATCGAAAACTTTGAAGCGCGTTTTCTTCAGTTATCATTTTTACGATTTCTCTAAATTGGCGGGCGTGATTGCAAAAAAACTAAACTACCTATTGGAACGATTCCAAGCTTGATATCTTCAGTATTGTATCTTTTTCTATTTGAACAAAAAAAATTGTTGAAAAAATGTTTTAGAACGACTTCTATAGCAAGTTGAAGTGATTTTTTTTTCAAAAAGCACTATATTTTTAAACCTGATAGAAGTTAGAATTTCATAATTTATTCCGGTTTTTCTTAGTTCCCCCAGAAGAGAAATACATGAGAATTAAAATTATTGTTTATGTTTCTGTTTCAGACAAGAATTATGAGCTGCATCTTTCCCGTCAATTGGAGACTTCAGTGGTGAGGCGCTGTACGAATGTGCTTATAAATCGGCTGTAATTCAGTGTTTCATGTTAACAAAATTTTTTTGTAAAGTTCAAATATACATGAAAACATCTCAAAAAGTTCACTAGGCTCAGTTGTTTTTTTCCATTCCAAAAAAATTCGCAATGAAAAGCTTTTTTAAGGCCGCCTAAAGCAGGCTTCCCCCTAAAGTGACCACAGTTAAGTCAGGAATAAAGTTCTATATGCAACACGGGAATAAAGTCGAGCATTCTCTCGGGTGATTACTGCCCTTGCTTCGCTCGAGCATTAAACCCATCCTCGGGAATAATCATCGATTTTATTTCCTTGTTACATATTGTACTATTATATGAAGTAATGCATTATTTTCTTTGTTTTCCTGAAAATCTTCTGTAAAAAATGTTTTACATTTTTCTCAAATATTATAACGTTGAATATTTTAAGCTAAAGGAAACGATGCATAGAATTTATGGAGTTGAAATGGTAACATTATATTATAAGCTTCTTCAAATATATTATAAATTTGAAAACAATCATTTACTAAACCCATTGAAATTTCCGCTTCTTTATAAGAGTCATATGTAGTATTATTGCAAATATGTAAATCTTCAAATGAAGTAGCACCTTTAACTTGATTTAATATTAATTTTAAAAATAAATGCTTACTATCTTTTCGCGAAACAACATTTAAACGACCAATCGCATAATTTTTTCGCATACGTTATTAAATTCAAAATATAGTGCTGTTATATACTGACATATTATATTATTTTAGTACAATTATCATTTTTGTTTAGATTAAATCATTATGTTAAGGTTATTTCCCAATTATTTAAACTTCTGCTATTTTATTACTTCAAAAATATTTTTTTGTTTATATTCTGTATGAACAGCTAATCGTATTATAGTTTGTCTTCTACCACATATAGGATATTCTTGCAATCGCCAAGCTGCTTCCATTGGGCTTAGATATCTACCATCCATAGACTCAGTAATTTCATCATAGATTTCTAAATCTGTTTCACTATTATCATTATTTTTTTCAGCTAGCAAAATGTCTTATCTCCACCCTTATAAATATAATCAAAAATATATTTTATACTTAGAATAGAGACACAATATTCCACGTTTATGTGAAATTTATGTTTTTTTAACAAAAACTACCTCGAAATTATCTACAGGAATAATTTGATTTCAATTTTAATTCGATACGTATAAATTATCTGAAACATTATTACGTGTTTTATACTCCAGACATCCATTTTCTTGAAATATGGTAGATTCTCGAAAATGTTTAGGAAAAATATAGCACTTGTATGGGCAATATTTAAGCTTTGGCTTTCCTTATAATCCGTTCACTAACACAAATTTTATTTAATAACGAAGCTATAAAAACATAAACTAAAATCCAAACCAGTTTCAATTTGAAACCACTATGCCCACTAAGCTGCTATCCAGAGAATATTTCTGCTTTTATTTCGTGGCGCTTTCTGATTACTTCGGAGATCAGGTCTCTATACAGGCTCTTCGATTTCATCAAATATGAAGTAACGCTGCATATGAGGGATCCTATAATTGATATAGGATTCATATTCTAAATTTTATAAGAATTGAACATTGTGGTGAATTGAATTGGTTGAAAGTTTCGTGATATGCTACCATTTTTCGTAGATTAAGCCTATAGTGCTACGTTAAATACAACAAAGTTTGAAATAGCTCAGACCATTTTAATTTGATTTAATTTGATTTAATTATATTTTATTTTATTGAACTTAATTTAACTAAATTTAACTCAATTTAACTCAATTTAACTTAATTTAACTCAATTTAACTTAATCAATTTAACTTATTTTAATTCAATTTAACTTAATTTAACTTGATTTAACTTAATTTAACTTAATTTAACTCAATTTAACTCAATTAAACTAAATTTAACTTAATTAAAATGAATTAAACTTAATTAAACTTAATTAAACTAATTTAACTTAATTTAACTTAATTCAACTCAATTTAACTTAATTTAACTCAATTTAACTTAATTTAACTTTATTTAACTTAATTTAACTCAATTATAACTTAATTTAACTCATTTTAATTTAATTTAACTCAATTTAACTTCATTCAACTCAACTAAACTTAATTTAGCTCAATTTAACTTCATTCAACTCAACTAAACTTAATTTAGCTCAATTTAACTTAATTTAAATCTATTTAGTAACTCAGAATAAATTGTAAATTTTATAATAGTATAATAATTTTTTGGCAAATTAAATTGATGGAAAGTTTCATGTTATGCTTGCTTTCCGTGGATTGGGCCTATTGGAGATACTACTATAGAAATAGTGCGTCATGATATTTACCGCTAGGTGGTGTGGAAAAAATATTTTTGAATAGTTAAGATATGAAGAAAAAAGAAAAAAGAGATAGCTTTATATTTTTGCAATTATTTTTTATTATATTGAATCAAATTTTAATTACTCCACGCTTATACTTTCAACCATAGTTCGGCAAGTATTCGACTGAAAAATTTTGGCGAATAATTTTCATATTTTACGAAATACTCAACGAAATAAGAAAATTTCGAATGTAATTATTATGACATAAAACATGTAATTTAATAATTGTGTAACCTGTAAGAAATTATATCATATAAGTATAAATACAAAAAACATATACAATTCAAAGTGTAAATAATTTGTGTGCATAAAAGTCTAGTAACTTCCTTGATGTGATGTCTTCATATTCAGAATTGTTCCAATATAATGATATATTGGTTACTCGGTTTGTCCCTTCTATGCTAGTTTTGCTCTATACACAATGTAATATATTATTTCCAATATTTAGATTACTTGTAAAAGGAAAATACTTATCAGGTTAAAAAAATTGCTATTTATAATTCACTTTTATAATAACTATTCTGCACTATCAAGTTAAAATGTTATGTTAATAAAAGTAAACATTACAACTGACTGTCCTGTCAGAGACTGATCAGCTGACAGTCAGTCAAAGTGCTGGGCAACGCGTCGCTGCGAGTCAAACGCGCGAAAATGTAAAAAAATGCTGATATTAAAAAATGATAATTAAAGACTGTATCTTTTTTATATATCCTAATTTGTATCTAGAACTTCATTTTTAAGTATTAAATACCTTGTAAATTAATAATACACCGTATAAAAAATATTTTTTCGTCATTATTAGGTATGTTACCCATTAAGAAGAAAAAGGTAATTATTGTTCTACTATTTTTGTTTCTCTATATCTCTGTAATTGTATAATTTTAATGATTATGATTAATTGAGGCGATATTTGGAATAATGATATAAGTCAAGTTATACCCTTTTTCCGGAGATCACATAAAATAAATCAGAAGATAAATACATACATGATACTTTAATTTCATTAAAAAAACGATATTATTTACATATAAAATTGAATAGAATATTTGGAAAGACGGTATAACTCACGAAAAGAAAAAGTAAGATTTTCAAATGATTATTTAAAAAAGGCATTTTCTTCTATCTAAAAACCAATTTTTATGTATTATTCATTACTGAAAGTCTTGCAATGATTGCGCCGGCTGTTTTAACAGCAGATTAATAAAATATGTTATTACTGAAGCATAACTATGGTACAAACATATGTTTAAGGAAATATTTTTAATTCATGTAAAAATTTTGGCCAAAACAAAAATGACTACAAAATCTATCGCTGAGTATAATTTTAACAAAGAAACTAAACGAAAAAATCTAGATAGGTACCTACGGGACCTTTATTTAGTAATTAAACCTTTTTTTTTTGGAAATTAAATATTTTATATTTTGTAAAAAAAAATAGATTTATTTTCTTTCAATAGATTATTTGTGTGTAGAGTGCCTCTCTGCCATTAAATTTATACGAGTATCATCATTTCTCTCTATACTGTTTAAGTGGATTAAAATCATTTTCTCTATTTTCTTGTGTTATATTTTGATTAATAAATATTCTTTGAGTTTGATTAATCATAGGGACTAGATTGGCTAATTTTAAGAGCGACGGAGCCCGTCCTAACTCTTTTAGAAAGCGGATAAACTGTCTTTTTAAAGGCGCCTATTTTTTTGTAATTATACGCAAACATTAATTAGGTATCATTAAAGGCTCAAATATAATTGATATCTGGGTTTCGTATTTCTCTACCCTACCATAATATGTGCATTAGTGTAATGGTTTCTCACTTAATACAAATAGTTCGTGCCGTGATCGATTCTCTCTCTCTCTCTCTCTCTACTCGTCTCGTACTGAGTACTCGCGTCTGGCCACTGACAAGCCGTCGAACCGCCGAACCTTTTAATTTTTTTTTCCTCTTCGGTTTTCCAAGGATATCAAGTGGCGGGACGTAGGAATAGAGCAGTCGCTCTATACGCTGATTGCGGCAATTTTTCAGGGCGTTCGCACAAAAGTCTTTTTGCTGTGTCTGGGCGAATGTGGAGAAGAATACCTCAGTTTCTTTTGCCAGTGCCTAGTGCATTATTACTTTTACTATAACGGTACCGTGCACCAAGATGTTTTTCTCTCGACTTTTCTTGTATTATATTTTATTTTTTATTTTGTCTAATAAGAGGAGAATTAAATTGTTTTTTCGGAATAACGGGTCCATAATTACTTTTTTCTTCTCCTTAGTATGGCAATATTAATTTTTTCTTTGGTATTCTCCTCCTCGACACAATGGTAAAGTATATACAGCAAGTTAGCAAGGCTGTATACCGAACTACGTAATTCAGTTTAATTTGCATGCCTGATTAGACGAATAATATCCCCATATTTTATTTTTCTTTTAAGAGTATAACCCGGAAAAGGTGATTTGATTAATATCTTAGGAACCGAGCGGGTACAAATAACTGAACAAAAGTAACTCTTCGTGCACCTGGAGTTTTGAATAAACGTGCTTGAAGCACAGGTAGTTTATTTTTTTTTCTCCCTCTCAATTCGCATTTAAAGTTATTTTTGGACGGCAAATCGACAGTACCCTTCATTTCTCTCTTGTCTCTTTCCGGTATTGGTAATTATTAACCGTCATGAAACGGGGCTCCTGGTTATGCCTTGAACTGAACCTGGCTCCGGGATTTAATTCTAAAAAAGGAGAAGAAATAAGTTTTAGATTCTCTCCGGACAGTGCGACTCCAGTTTACGCCTTTCAAAAGGTTCCTTACCAACTCCCTCCGATAGAAGCGTGTTGTATTAGATCTGCTTAGTTGAGTATTTTGAAAAAACGTCTCAGCTCGTGCTTCGTGTGTATTGATTGATCTCCTTTCTTTAGAGCAACGTAATTTTCTATGAATCAATAATTTTTCTTTTCATTCAAAATTAGTAGGGTTTTAGTAAAAATACATATCTCAATTATATAAATTTATCAATTAGTTTCAATATTTTTTTTTATTAGTACAGGATTTTTTAATTGTTTTTATTATTAATTCCTTGGACTAGTGTCTATAAATAGTAAAAAAAAAATTATTTTTGCTCTAGCGCTTTCTTTATCTAATGAAGGGAAACTCAATCATAGCGAATCCACGTTTGATTTAGATAGGATTTTTATTCCATTTCTAACGGCGTACCTTATTAGGCCATTTTACTTTTTTTGTATAGCAGGGGAAAACCCTCTGATACATCCGCAATTTTTTGTTCTCGACAGTATTGGTTGTATTTCCGCAATTGTGCCATCAGCGCGTATCGCAGAGGGTTGTGGGATGCAAGAAGCATATCTAGACGCGGTTAATTATTTTCGCTCCTTCTCGCAACTCTACTCCAACATGTCAGGTGATGAAAAAAGTTGCGATAATGGATACGATGCCAGCCCCCGATGTGGAAGCTGCCATGCGCGCGCTAAATCTGAACGTGGAAGGAAGCATAACAGAATAACGTTATTGCTTAATGCGTTATCAGCTACGCTTGCGTCAATTCAATCCTGCTTGGGTAGACCATACCTAGTACTCTCACCAAGAGCCACCTCCAGGTGCCGGCGGGCAGGGATATTTTCCGAATCTCGCGACCGGTCCCTTAGAATCGACCTTTTCCGGTGCCGGCGGACCGGGATTTTTCCCAAATATTTTGACAGCCCCCTTTGAACTGACTGTTCCACCTAATTCTCTACATGTGCCACCCAGAGTGGGCGTCCCGCTTACGATGCCCAGTTTTTCAGACCCTTGGACATATGGCCAGACCTGAGCGTCGTTAGACACCAGTACCCATGTGACATTTACCGGGTCCCAGTACGGTCACCCTGACAGGGAAGTTCCGGTATGTGTGCCTTCTGCCACTGGGTTCCTTGCAAGGGAACCACCGATCTATACTTCCGCGAGTCTAGCAGCAATAACGGCACAGTTCACTTACTTGCAGAAGATTTACAACTCCATTATGTAAGCGGGTAGCTTCGCAACGGCAAATCCTAGAAATAGTACAGCGCCTTTCACGGACAGACTATCTATTGTCGGACATCAGTCATTTATTGAAAACGAGGGCCGCGAAAACGCGTTCAATAGGATGGCCATTCCCCCAGCTGTTCCCACAGTATCGACTAGTCACAACCAATCTATGCCTGTGTGCAAGGCCCCGCCAATACCAATCTCCAGCTGGCTGAATAATCCGATTTTGTCAAACGTATCCACAAACAGTTTACCTGATAATTCCACAGTATTCTTAATACCACCTGCTCCTATCGGGCCCCAGGTACCACCAGCGGCGACTGGAAATTACGACATGTGGCCTTCCCCCTTGGGTTCTGGTAAATACCCAATGTATACCGGGGAGATAATGCGGAAATGGCAACTAAAATACGATGGGAAACGGGATAGCAGTTCTGAAGAGTTTTTATTAAGAGTACATGAGTGCCGCCGGGGTACGCGATTAACGGAAAATGACTTGCTGGACACGATGCCTACGTTGCTTTCCGGATTAGCACTTCAATGGTTCTGTTTAGAGCGACCGAAATGGAGAAATTGGGCAGAATTCGTTGTGGCTTACCGTCGTCGGTTCGATGAATTTTCAATTACGCGCTCGCGCTCCGGCACATTATGGGTCACGTAGTCATCCTACTCGTTTCAAGAACAGCTTGATATCGCATACATGCTGATAAGTCCAAAATATCGGGATAGAATCACGCGAGATCAAATCACCTCACTCGAAGAGCTAGAGTCTTGATAAGGAATGAAAGATGCCACCGACGGCAAACGAATCTCTATTTCCGGAGTACGCTTACACGGGTAAGCGAAGTGCCTAGAATGCTTTTATTGCCGATGCCGAGGAAACTGTACATAAAGATTCCGCGTCGAGTAATTGGAATAAGCTATCGACTAGGAGGGGAAAAATGAAAATAACGCCACAGGGCCTACACCAGCCAAGAATTTCCGCACCTCTACTCCAAGTGAAAACCCCGTTCCTATTGTTGCTCTAGCGGCTTCTTCTAATACCGCTCCTGTTGCGCCTAATTCGGTCCCCAGGCGCACCAAGACCCAGGCAAAACTTAAAATGTTTTTGGTGTCGAGCACCAGATTTTACGACTAAAAGTTGCGTAAATCCAAACTGCATCGAACGGAGGCAACTAAAGGGAAACGGCCAAAGGAGACAGCGTTACGGGTCAGCAATGTCCCCTACGAATAACGGGAAGACTTAACTATACACGTTGAATGCTTGTGCGAGTACTGTGTCTCGCTCGAGAGACGGAAAAATGACCCTCGCTTCTTTTTACCTATGAAAATAGGCGATAAAACCTTCTCAGCGCTAGTTGATAGTGGGTCTGCGCGCATTTATCTCGGTGGTAAAGTTATCTCAGTTTTGCCTGAAACAAAAAAGCTGATTACCACTACCGTAGTTCGAATGGCAGACGGCTCCCACGCTTCTACCAAAGGAAATATAGCCTTAGACTTGTCTGTAGATTTATATCTCGGCCCCTTGAAGCACGACTATTGCCTTGTCTCGCTTACGACTGCATCCTTGGAATGGATTTTTTGAGAGGCTTTTAATTTATCATAGATTTTGGAGCCGCCACCTGGACTACCATCAGGTTCGACTGGTGATTTTCCTTCGGTTCAGCCGATTAGCAGAAATTGCAGAAGTTTCTGTAGAGCAAAAGTGTCAAATGGATGACCTGCTAGTTCATGCTCTGCCTCCTCCTCGCGATAAGTCCGGTTTAACAGATCTTACAGAGCACAAAATTGACGTTCAAGGGCACCCTTCTATTAAGCAGCGATACTATATGGTTTCAGATCCAGTACGTCAAGCGATGCATAGAGAAGTGGATGAACTCCTTGAGTCTGGGTGAATCGAGCCTTCTAAAAGTGCCTGGTCGAGCCCTGTCGTAATGGTCTGAAAATCTAACGGCACTTATCGATTTTGCATCGATTTTCGCAAAATCAATAGTGTTGCCAAAAAGGACACATATCCTTTGCCGTATATGAATGCTATATTAGAAAAGCTTCGAACGTCTCAATATATATCCACTATCGACTTGAAAAACGCCTCTCATCAAATTCTTATGGAAGAGGTTAGTAAGGAAATTACTGCTCTTACAGTCGCCGAGCAAAGGTCTGTTCCACTGGAATATTCTGCCGTATGGTTTATATAATGCTCTGGCCTTCTTTTAACGTCCTATTGACAGTTTAATCGATTTGGAATTGGAACTCTATGTTTTCGCCTACCTAGACGATTTAATTATCATCACGGAAACTTTTGAAAAGCATCTGGAAATTCATGAAAGAATCCTTCGAAAACTCTCGGAGGCAGGCTTAACTGTTAACCGTGAGAATGCGAGTTGTGTCGCCAAAGTATCCGGTACCTGGGTTACCGTGTCGACGAAGAAGACTTGAAACCCGACGCCGAGAAGATCACAGGTTGCTGGGTATGACCTCATGATATAAGAGGTTTATCGAGAATTTTTCGGATGTCGTCGAACCTTTCACTCATCTTCTTCGCAAAAACTCTCGATTTGTGTGAGGCGAAGATCAGGAACGTGCCTTCAAGGCCATGAAAACTGCTCTAATCACCGCGCCCACTCTAGCTTACCCACACGTAGAACTACCCTTCTCGCTCCAAACCAATGCTAGCGCCATCGAAATTGGGTCAGTTTTGACTCAAGTTATAGATAGAACAGAGCGAGTAATTGCCTACGCGTTCAGAGCCTTGTCAAAAGCTGAACGGAACTATACCGTTTCAGAACGCGAGAAATTTCGACAATACTTCGAAGCCACGCACTTTATGGTGATTACCGACCATAGCTCCTGAACATGGCTCCAAAACCTTAAAGATCCCACTGGTCGCCTCGCCCGCTTGGCCATGAAAATGGTCCAATACGACATGGAAATCATCCATCGTAAGGCGGCCTACCAGACGCACTTTCGCGTATGTTCCTTGATGAGGATAACATCTTAGCCGCGATTGATGAAGAGGCGGATAAATGGAATGAGCGTCGCATTCATCAGATCGAAACTCAACCGCATAAATATCCTGATTGGGAGGTTGAGGACGGGAAGATTTATAAAAATCGCCCTGACCCCATTATAGAGGATATTGTGGGAGACTTACAGGCTTGGCAGCTAGTTTTGCCTAGCCGACTTCGCACTACAGCTCTAGAAGAAGCGCACTCCGTGCCTTCGGTAGGCCACTTCGGCATATATAAAACTTTCCGCCGGATGGCTTCTAACTTCTACTGGCCAGGGTAGAAGTTTGGTGTGTCAATCAGTCAAGGTTGAACTAGCTACACCTACTGGTCTTATGGTGCAGCGAGTTATCGAGCAACCCTGGTTGATTGTAGCCGCCGATATTGTAGGATCCTTGACGACAAGCAAAGCAGATTTCTCCCATTTAGTAGATTTAGAAGACTTATATTCACGCTGGGTTGAACTCGTGCCTTTACGGTGTGCCACCGCAAAATCTGTAGTAAAAGGGGTCGATGCGCATATCGTCTTTCGCCATGGGGCACCTCAGGTTCTTCATACAGACAGCGGACCGAATTCGTTTTACCACCCGCAGGCAAATCCTGTTGAGCGGGTTAATAGGGTAGTAAAAAACATGGTTATGTCATTTATCGAGGATAATCACAGGGATTGGGACGAACATATTCACAAGTGTCAACTAGCAGTAAATTCTGCCGTCGATAATTCCGCGAAAGTCTCCCCAGCGTTCCTTAACTTCGGGCGCGAGTCTCGCATGCCTGAAAACTCAATAATTCCAAACACAGAGGCGGAAATCGTGCCAAATCCCATGGGAAATTGGAGGGCTCGAATGGTGAAAATGTCTGCCTTACGCGATTCCGTCACCAAATATATCGAGAAAGCTTCCAATCGTCAAGCCGTATATTATAACCAAGGTTAATTGGAACAAGTTTTTGCACTCGGGGATTGCGTGTCGCGCCGACAACACGTGTTGTCATCGTCCACGCAGGGAATAAGCGGTACTTTACCAAAGCGATTCCGGGGGGATTACTGGATTACTAAAATCCTATCGCCGGACACATACATGCTAGCCAATGTCTCCGGAAAAGTGGTAGCAAAGATAAGCTCCCAAGATCTCAAACCCTATCGTTCAGCACCCGCACAGGTAGTATAGGTCCGTCAGCTGGGGATCAGCATCGGCGGACTCACACTAGAAGAGGTGGAGTTGGTCCTCACCAGGCCCGCCGGACCACTCACGGAGATAAATCTCCCGCAGATCAGCGTTCCGTTGCTCCCAGCGATGGAGCCACCGTCAGAAGGCGTGCCCCCAGCACGCTCGATGCTCGCGGTGATACAGCCGCGCCAACACCCTCGGGACAATGCACCGCAGCTAGAGCCAGTAACAAGGCCCACGGCGATCCGCTTGTCGATGCCGCCACCAAGACCAATAGTCGCGATTCCACCGCAGACGCCGCTTCAAGCAGCGACGACAACACTGTCTCCTCACGCCTCACGGCAACGAACTGGAGCCGTCGTCTCCGACCACGAAGCACGTCCAGCAGACACACGCAAGGCCATCGGCGGATCGACGACGCACTGCTCGCCCCAGCGTCCGGCGACTAACTCGAACAGTCGTTGGCCTTCGCGTTTCCCCACCTCTTCACCCGGACAATATCCGCCTCACAGGGAAGACTGTTGGAACTACTGTCATGTCCGTGAGAAGCTTTAAGAAATGCCAGGCGGCATGGCTCAATATGGAAAGGCCTTCGAAAAAACCGATATTGAGCCGTCACGACATACAGCGATTCATTTCGTTGGGTCCGGATCTCGAAGGTTTTGACAGAGCTCGCCCGATGTTTCCGCAACGCAAGCCGTAGCTCGTTGTTTTTTTCTCTTTCCTATAACTCGTGCCGACTAGGGCCAATAAAATATTATTTTTTTTCTAACATTTCTTTAAATTTAATTTTCTCATCTTCAACTCACCGTCATAACAATCATTAAAATAAAATTTTTTTTTTGTTTTTTTTTTTTAATTGTAAGTATCCTTTGGAAGGCCATTAAAATAAGTACTTAATGCAAAAATAAGCCTAGTCAGCGGACATTAATTATTTTCTTTCTCATTATATTAAGTGCCTAACTTAAGCTATGTAATAGTTACATAATCATTTTTTTCGTTTTGTATGCGTAGCTATTTTTTTTTATAATAAATTGTTTTTTTTATTATTTATACATTTAATTCAAGTTCTTTTTTCTCATTCTACATATATTACCAATTTTTTTTGCGTGTCAATTTATTTTTATGTGCAATTGAGGGCTCCTATGGCGAGGAGGAGAGTAATGTCTCTGGCTGTACGTAACTTCGCGCATGTATGACTTTAAAATGAGTCTGGCCATTTCTTTGGAATCCCACGCCTCGTTTACAGGGGGGGGGGGGGTGTTGTAACGAAGCGATTTTTCATCACTTGTTATGCACGCGCTGCAATACGATTTAGACCAATTTCGAATGGAAATCCACCATCCAACAGCCAGGAGATCAATCACTCTGCCTCTAGCCTAGAGCCGGATAGACAAGCAAATTATTATTTATTGTTTTATTTTATTTCTTTTTCATTCTGCCGAGATAACTGCGAGCGTCGTTGGGAAAAGATTTACAGAGTTTTCAGCCACAACATCTACAAGCCGCTCCAACCTCACCGACGCGCACTATCCAAGCGGCTTTCGCTACGCGGGCCCGCCGGCGCTATTGGTCGTCGTCTACATGAAGAATTGCTTGAGCAAGACCGAGTTAAGTTATTCTCTCTCTAACTTCCTAAATTGTCTCCTCACATATAATTCCCCTGAAACATTTTGTGCTTGCACGTTTACAGCTTTAAAGCTCTTAATTTCGTCAACGAAATTAAACTATTTAAAATTCTCTCGCGGAATCATGGCTCACGAAACTGCTAGTCAAAGTACCTTACACTGGCTCGGAAGAAGTAGTAGGAGAGAAGAGGCCGAGAGATCAGGGTTTCTTATTTCTCTACCCTACCATAATCTGTGCATGAGTGAGTAATGGCCTCTCGCTTAATAGAAATAGCTCGTGCCGTGTGACCCCGTGACTTTCCGGTTGTCCCGTCGAGACAGTAAAATTACAGTTAATTAAATAAGCTCTTTTCACTTTGCCTCAGGGGCACTGCTGATCAGACGGGTATTTCTCCTTAAATCACTGCCTGGCGCCCTTTTAAATGTGGCCTTCTGCTGCAGTACTACTGCGGAGTCTGATGGAGAACAGCGACTTCGAGTTAATAATCGTTTTTCTATTTACAATCTTATACTTCGCATTATACACGAGATTTCGACATCTTCATGGTAGCGCCCCCCGGGATTGAGCTAGGGAGTTTCGATCGACTCTAACGACCGGTACTTCCCGGAGCGATACCCGTTTAAAGAATCCTCAATAAGAAGTTGGCCTACTCTCCCCAAGTCCGTACTCGTATATAGAGCAGCTAGGCGAAAAGAAAATTTTCCGATTCGATACGCTCGCGAAACCTGTCTGAAAATACCCTTTTATAGAGTCTCTGATAGGCGATTCCCAGTATTAGGTCTTTCGTCTTTGCCGTGCTCAACCGGTTGGCGCTTTCACATGAATTGCGTATTTGTATGAGTGTGCTGAATGTCCGGGTACTGGTGTTGCGTGATTGATTGTGTATATATATGTCTGTGTTGGTGTATGTCGAGTGTTGAGTGGATGCAATTCGGTTAAGTATCACTATAGTTAACCAAAGTGAGCTCGGTTACCATTTAGTCACCTTCTAATTATCACGCAAACTAGCAAATCATCTAGCTACAACACTGGGAGGGTCGTTGCGCTTTCTCATGCCAGGAATGTCATGCACCGGCCACGCGTCAACCCAGGCAACCATGACGGAGACCAAGATATTATCATTGTCAATATGATATTTATTGTGGAAAACTTTGCGGCATGCACGTTTCTAAGTGACACAATTTCCAAAAAAAAATTTTCCGACGGTAATTTGACTCCTTATTATATATACTAAAACTTCTCTGGATTAATTTTCGTTAAAATTCTTTTATTATTATTTTTCGGAGAACAAACCAATCAAATAAATCACTATTGGTGATTTTAAAAAAAATTGAATTGGTCTCTAAGAAATAGTGTTAAGAAAAATTCTTAACGAAAAAGTGATGTAAAAAAGTTTTAGTATATACCAATAGAAGTGAAATTACCGTCAGTAAATTTTTTTTGTTGATCATGTAACCTAGAAACGTGCACGCCTCAAAGTTTTCCCAATTAATATAGTATTAATAATGATTTTGTGGGTTTACAGCGGTAGAATTACAGATACTATCAAGAAATTATCGTAAAAAAAATTTCAGAATTGTGACTGAAAAGGAATATTGCTTTCTCAAAGAGAAAGCTTTGTGATGGTAAAAACATTTGTTTCTGTCTTTTTAACGTGCAAACATGTTTTATGCCTTGGGGAGTCCGAATATACTAATCTTAAAAAACAAAAAAAACTAATCTGTACAGATGTTTGCTATCTATACCCGATGTGCGCTTGAAAGTTTCAGCAAAAATGGTTGAATACATTTTTTTTAATTTCCAATTTTCAAAATTTAAGAATGTTCAAATTTCGGATTTTTTCATTTTTCTTAATGCAGGAATAGTTTTGGGAAAGTCAATTTTTTACACAATAAAGTACTCATAAAATCCTTCATTTTAGGACCAGAAACGATTTTGTATGAATCGCTTTTCAGTTGTTATACTGCGTCATACCATTTTTATTTTCGACATTTATTACTCGAAAACTATATGACGAAAGTCATTGAAATTTTTACTGAATACTTGTTTTATATATTGGTATATTCCTATAATGGTGATTTTTCTTAGTTTTTGTGTATACTATATGCTATATGCTCAGATCTCAAAAACTCCCTTGGAAGCTGAGAGCTTAGTGTTTTAAGGGGACCAGACTGAGTTAAAGTTGAAAAACAAAATTTCTTTATATATATATATATATATAGCATATAGCATATAGTATACACAAAAACTAAGAAAAAGAGCACAGAAAGATCTCAAAAACTCCCTTGGAAGCTGAGAGCTTAGTGTTTTAAGGGGACCAGACTGAGTTAAAGTTGAAAAACAAAATTTCTTTTCATAAGTCGATAAAAAAACGCTGCCAACAGCTTTGGCACTATGCTTTCTCAAACAGAATTTAATTAAAATTATTATATAAATAAGGGAGAGCTGCGCAGTATCGTCCATCATGGTCTTTTTCCTGTCTAAATATTTTAATTTAGTGATTTGTGCTCCACTAAAAAATGAATATTTTTCATGAATAAAAAATACACCGACCTTACACGTGATCATATAACTTTTCTGCTAGATTTTTGGAGAACTATCTGGCACAATAAAGAGTTAATACACAAGTAGAATGCAGAAAATTGAATCATGAGTGGAGCGCATCCGCGATGTAAACACCCCTCCCCTTCTTTTACCGACAATTACAGAGACCCAGTTGTGCTTTTACAAAGAAGAAACTTTTTTTCATTTAGCAGTCTCAAAATTAAAAATAAAAGAGAAAGAGGGTTTCATATTGCATTAAAAACATGCCCAAGAAATTCTTAATTTTCAGGCGTCTGCCCCTGATGATTTAATTTTAAAAATAAATTACCTCCTGGTCCAAACATTGCTGAGTAACAAGGATTGTTGCAATAAGGCTTTCCTTCATGTTCAGCATGGCTACCTGGATTTAATGTTTTATTGCACTTCTCACATCGTAAGCAAGCTCCATGCCAATCTTTTCCAAGAGATGTTTTCCTTTCAGCTAGAAATGAAAAAATAAAAATTAATATTATTAAAAAAGTTTTTAAAAATTTGTACGAAAAGTTATTTTTTAATACACTCTTTTATATACTAGAATCCAATCCTAAAATACATATACTAGATATTAGTTCCAAATTTATTTTGGTACCGAGTGAACACACCTCTTATACCTACTGCTCCACATATTCAATAGCCCCTATTAATTCACATTATATTTCTATTTAGTAGAGCCTTTCACTACTCTACCCTGGTAGAAATTTATCCCGTCCCCTTTATAGATCTATGTAGAATATAATAATCTAGAGCTGTGTAGAAATATGTAAGCAAACTAGATGGTTACTATAAAAGCATATAATAGTCGTCCCTTCTAGTTTCCCATATTATTTTCCCGGATAAAACTAGATAGAAACAGGAGCATAATATTAAGTACTATTTTGATGTATAGATATTTACATCTTATTTTTCATCTATTACCAATTTAAGCATTTTTTTGATACAAGAATTTATTTTTGCATATCAGTCTTTTTATACATAAAAGTAGTTTTTATACATAAAAAGATTTTATACACAATTGAATGCACAGAACAAATTTTTTAATTTCATTTTTCGCTAATTTATGCCTGTGATCTGACCGACTGAAGTGAGACCACCTTGTTGCTTGTCGACATGATATCTCCACTTTGAAGCATTTTAAAACAAATATTCAAGTGTTTTATTATAAACTATAACCATAATTTTAGTCCGTACCTCGAACATGCACCCTCGATAAAAGAAAACAAAATGGCAGACTTTTAAATTTTGTAAAAATGAGGTAAAAAAATTTAAAGATCCGCTATTTTGTTTTTTCTATCGGGGGTACATGTTCGAGGTACGAACTAAAATTATAGTTATACTTTATAATGAAACACTAGAATTTATGTTTTCAGATGCTTCAAAGTTAAGATATCATGTCAGTAAGCAACAAAGAGGGCTCACTTCAGGCGACCAAATCACAGACTTAAATCATCGAAGAATGAAATTAAAAATCTTTTCTGTTCATTCAATCTCTACTTTTATGTATAAAAAGACTGATATGTAAGAATAAATTATTGTATGAAAAAAAAATTCTTGAAAATAGGTTCAATAGAAACCTACTGACCCTTTAATGTAAATGACCGTCAAAGTGTAAGGTTATCAAGTTTCAAATGCATCGAGTTTATTTATTTTAGAACTAACGAACAATATTATGTCACAAATATACACTAAAGAATCAAAATAAGGAAATAAATGCATATATTTATTTTGTTTATAAAAAAATTTAGTTTACGTATATTTGATTCTTTTTTCCATCCTAAATACAGGCTTGGTCTCAAAACCTGTATCAATTATGTGAGGAAAACTATTCACCAACACATTAATGATCAACTGGTTAATTTTCTATTTTTAAAAAGAAATAATGTATTTGAGTTGGATTTATTAAAACCATTTATTATATATGTTCTATTTTTGTATTTCGTACTGTTATTAATTTACAATCAAACACTTTTATTTGACACCTATGAACAGTAAAAAATAATACTTTGTTACTTATAAAGAAAATTATTATCTACATGTGTTCGATTAATGTGGTTGTTTTTAAGAATATTGCTTTTTTTTTTTTTTTTTAACGTCGCCATGTTTGTGCTCCTATGTGGTGCTAATCGACGACGGGGGTCTGCGGTGTGTTTGTAAACAAAGCACATGTAATTTTTACAGAGGTGCTTGTATCAATCGGCAGAGACTAGGATTCGAACCCAGGTCACCGGCGTGGGAACCGACACTCTACCGACTGAGCCGCCGCAGGCCCCTGAGAATATTGCTATGGATGAGCAATTTATGCATTAAGAACTCACATGTGGATTAAAACATATTCGCAAATCTGAAATTAAAATTCTAGATTTTAAATAAAGCTCGTCATAAAGTACATACTTGTACATATGATATTATTATTTATATATTATTTTTCAAGAAACAACTAAATCAATCAATAACATTATTTTGTGATCAGTGTTCTTCTTATGCAAGAAAAATTATTTCTAAATTTCCACTTTTTAGGTTATAAATGCTTTCTGTCTGCATTGATGTGTAAATAGTATAAATAGAACTGTAGTTCTTATCATTGTAAATAAAAAATTGCATGTTAAAGTTTTTTAAACATTTTTTGAGTAATATGTTTCATAATAAAAGTTTTGTTCAATAAATAGTATGACCTCACAGTTTTCATATGTACATATTATTATTGTGGAAACTATGTAGATCTGTGTGGATTTATTGAGTTTTGTATAGTCTAGTAATATCTCGTTCTGACTAGAAATGCCTTTATAACCAATATGGGCGCCACGATAAGATTTCAAACAGGGTATCTCAAAATTAATTTAATAAATTTTCAATACACAAGTGTCTATCTCTATAGATATTTAATAGTTTTCTCTTTTAATACACCTTATTATACTTTCCTTAAACTAAACTTAAAATTAACTTAAAAATAAACCACTGTGATCGCTACGCCAAAGATCGTCATAATGATAGCATGTTATTTACTGGGACCACGCAACTCCCAGATCAACTTTGCTCTCTAAACCCAAGAGACATGAGAAGGAAAGCTACATATACTGCGCCCGCAAAATTAAGCATCTACTGTGGAGTCCCAACCACCTTCCCTCCCCAAAGCTGTAAGCAAAAAAAATAAAAAAATTAAAAAATAGAAAAGTTAATTGAAAGCTTTTTTGAAATACTATTACGCAAGGTATTTGCTGTGGCCAAATAGTGGGAAACCGTCTGAAATAAGCATGAATTTGATGTACTCACACTGCTAAACTACCATAGCAAAGACTCACTGGAACATCAAAGCCAAAACATGTATCGACATAAGCTGCATCATGGCACCCAGTTAGGCAGGGTCTCCACATCCAAACGCACACCCACCTCCCTTTCCGAGAAAACCTAGCAGGTACACCGATCTCACTATAGGTACTTAAAACGCTCAAAGCAGGTTCGCTTGACACCTTGGATAATGAAGCCCACAGGTACTCTCTTGATATAATTGCCTTACAGGAAGTTAAACTGCCCGGAGAGGCTCAGTGTAGCTCCAGTCGTTACAACTTATTCTATGGGGCGGGGGGCAGCTGATAATCATCTAGGCATGGCGTTCCTTATTAATAAGAAAGTAGCTTCAGCAGTGATAGATTTTAGGTTTATCAATGATAGAATGTCGTACATTATAGTCACGAGTAGTTGGTACAAGTACATTCTCATTAATGTTGTCCAATATAAGACAAGTTAGACGCAATTACAGTCTCCTTCTACGATAACCTAGGACGATTGTTTGGGCAAATCTCGACTTATGACGCTAAAACAGTACTCCGGAATTTTAACTTCAAGATCGGTCACGCGGGGATCTTCACTTAGTTTAATCATAAAAAGATACACAAGGTAACAGCGAGATCTTCTGATGGAGTAACACGAAACCAAATCGACCATATCTTTGTCGACAAGTAACAAATTGCAAATATCACAGATGCTAGAGTATACAGAGGAGCAGACTGTGACTCAGATCATAATTTAGTCGTAGAAAATATTATAGGTCGGCTATCGGTAAACAATAATAATAAAGGTTAATCAAACAATTTAAAAAGCTACGATACCGGGAAACTCAAAGCACAGGAGAAAGGAAAAAGTACCAGACCGGGATCACGAACAGATTCAAAACACCAAAGACAACCGTAAAGCAGAGATGATATGGAAAAATATAAAAAATGTAGTAACGGACTCAGGAAAGGTAACAATAGATACCGGGAAAACAATAGTAATTAACCGTGATTTCATAATGAATACAAGTTCTGGTCGATGAGCGTCGAAACATAAAACTCACAACTTTGGGGGATGATGACGAAACGAAACTGGAAACATAGCAAAGTATTAAGAAAAAACGGCCCGTTTCTTAATTACCAAGAAACGTCAATAGGAAGCAGATAGATATCTCGAAATACAAAGAAATACTAAAAATAATTACACACGCGAGATGTATAAAGGTATTAAGACAATCAGGAAGGGGCCCCAGGCGTGGTCGAAGTTTATAATGGATGAAGAGGAAATTTTAGTAGCAGACCCAGTCAGATTTCTCAAAGTATGGTGAAACTACTTTAACAGCCTTCTAAATGTTAACGACCGCGAGACTATTGTAGAAAATAACGAAATCCACACCGCTGATCCCTTGGCAGAATAACCCACTCTACAAGAAGTTAGCGAAGCAATCGGTAAACTGAAAAATATCAAAGTCTCCGGGGTTAACCAAATATCAGCTGAAATGATTAAGTACGGGAGTGAAACCTTAATAGACAACAGACTGAAAGAATGGCATAATCCATAATATGCAGAACCTTTCAAAAAGTCGTCGAAACTGACAGCAATAGTTATAGGAGTATCGCTCTGCTTTCATCGTTCTATAAAGTCTTTTCTAACATCATACTTCCGAGACTAACTCCATACGCTCAAGAAATCATGGAGGACCTACCAATGTGGATTTAGAAGGAATAGATCGACAAGCGATCAGCTATTTACCATCAAACAACTGCTAGAGAAAAATTAGAATACTGCGAGGTCGTACACCACCTATTCGTAGATTTTAAGAAAGCATACGATTCGATCATAAGAATGAAGATATACCACATTCTCATTATGCTAGATATAGCCAAAGAGTTATTAAAATTAGTACAAATCGGTCTGAATGATAATCAAGGAGAGTGCAAATAGGAAATAAGCTATCTAAGCCCTTCAACATCGACGATGGACTGACGTAAGAAGATGCACTGTCACCTCTTTTCTTTTATTTAGTATTATAATATGTTGTGAGATCCATGCAAGCAAGTTAGGAAATTGCTTCACTAAACAAACTAACTCAACAATAGCCTTCCTAGACATAATAGGAGATCACAAAGAGACTATCAGAAAGAATGCGGAGGCTTCTCCTAAAGGCAGGAAAATAAGTAGGCATATAAGTAAGCGAAAGAAAATAAAATACGTGATAAAAGATCGACTAGGAAAACATAATAACGACATAGACCTCCAAGCTCTAGACAAAACTTTCGGGAAAGTCAATGAGTACAAATACCTGTACAAATACCAGGGCAATTATAAATAGCAAAAACGAAATAAGAGATTAAGTAAAAAAGAGACTCCATGCCGAATTGTAAAACTCGCAATATACAAAACAATAGTTAAATCGGTACTTTTATACGGATGAAAAACGTGGTCTCTAACAAAGTATTCAAAAACAAAGTTCTTAGGTGTTTTCTGGTACCCAAAAATGAAACCTAGTACCCGTAATTAATTCTAATAACACTATAAGTTTTTATTATGGAAAAATGATCAAAAAGATAATAAAAAGTAGGCAAATCGAGCTTTAATTTAAGTTGTGTTACGTATAAAAATATTAATCTGATCAAAAGTTATTAACAATTGAAGTTGGTCACTGAGAGGACATGGAAAATCAACGAATTTAAAAGAGTTAAATTTCTTTGAATATTCATGTAATTTCGGTCACCATGCTCAATGGTAAAGAACTTTTGATCTTAACAGAGCTTGAATTAAAGGTCTTTTTGCTTACTTTTTATTATATTTTGAGCCATTTATCCATAATAAAAACTTGAAGATTTATGGTTAGAAGGAGAGGTATCTTTTTTCATTAAAATAACGAATATTTCGAGTAAATTACCTCATATCTCGAGAACCAGGGCCCATTAGAATGAATTAGGGTACTAAGGCTTCATTTATGGGTTCCAAAAAAACACCTCCCAAAGTCAGACCAAATTCCGTTTCCCGGAATGTGTGCCCTCTCCTTATAAGTCTAGGGTGGAGACGACTCTACACCGAGAATTAGACGAACTATACGATTTTCCGAGCATCGATAGACTAATAAAGACACATAGACTCACAAGAAGAGTGCACACCTTGTGGGAAACGATTTTCTATCAAGCTTTAGGAGGAGGTTTCTGGTATCTAATAATGAAGACTAGCACCCGTAATCTTTTCCAATGGTCCCCTGTTCTCGATATAAGAGGTATTTTACTTCTAATATTCGTCATTTTAATTAAAAATGTACCTCTTCCTTTGACAATAACTCTGCATCAATTTAGGCTAGAAAATTGAATCAGAAGATAATTAAAGTAGGTGAAAGGAGCTTCAATTTAAGTTTTGCTTCGAATAAATATATAATTCTCATGCCAAGTTATTAACATTTGAAGATTTGTCAGTTGTTAATTATTACTCGTTGTTAGTTAATATTTGTAAAAAAAAGGGAATCTGTCATTCGCTGCGAGTAAACCAATTTTTTATTTGTGCCAACGTTTCGAACTCCTTGATTGAGTTCCTTTTCAAGGTAAACATCAAAGGCGGCTAATTTTTCCGGTATATAAGTTAAAACTCAGTACTATGGAAATTGTTCGTGCGAGACCGAAAAGAAAGTATGTGTAACCAAGGATAAATAATCATATCCAAAGGAATACTACACCCAAGAGTATCATCAAATCGACAGGCGATGATCAACCCGATCTTGATGTATATCCACTCGAGAGAGGACCGACAGTCAATCTGGACTCAATCAGGATACTTTAACCCGTATATCCATGGTCATGGGACATTTTGACAAGGAACTTTTTGAAGTTAGAAAAGTAAGTTTCGAGAAAAACGCGTTTAAAGTTTTAATTTTGTATGATATCGAATGTAAATTATTTCACTCAGTTGGTTATAACTTTGGTATGACAGTTTTGAAATCCAGTAGGTATTAAAATATTTATAACATTATAAGCATAAAAAATATATAATAAAATAATTTTCGATTTCTTGGTAAAAAATCAGTGGAGTTCCACCTTAAGAGGAGGCCGTACCTACCCTAGTGTGAGAAATCTATTAAATCCTATTCACCAATACAAAAAATGCATATACATCCTATTCGCAAATACAATCTTTTCATATTTGGAAAACGGAATTAATAGGATTTAATAGATTTGTCACACTAGGGTACTGTCCTTGTCTAATTACATTTTTGCTATTTATTCAAATAGTAGTTTGTCGTAGTCCCCAATTATTCGTAAAATAAGGAATATTTTGAGACCTAAAAAAATACTGAAGATTATTTTCTTTTCGAGAATACTTCAAAATGCGAAAATTGAGGTTAGTTTTTCCGTTTCGAACCATTCTCCGAAAGTAAGTAATGTTAGGTACTCTTTTAGGCCTCAAAATATTCCTTATTTTAAGAAATATTGAGGACGACTCTTAGTTTTTCAATTAACAAACTACTACTTGAGTAATTAGCAAAAATGTGATTAGAAAAGGACTGTAGATGCGGCTTTCTCTTAAGCGCACACAGTTTCTTTGCGCTCGGCTGTACAATTTATCTACCACTTGTGAGGCTGCTTACACGCACGGAAAGCTGCTTATATATCGCAAGCAGGTAGCTATGCAGAACATGGAGAAGCACACGGGGTTTTTCCCTCTGTGAATTGAAACGTTTCACACTACTGTATTTTGTAGGCTTTATGCTTGCCGCTTCAATTCGCGAGTTTGCGTGTTTTATATCGCCGGGAGCTACGAAAATTATTTTGTAGCCTCGAAATAATGCTCAAACACCACAATCAGCCGGCGATATCAAGCCTCTTACTCTCTTCTATATTCCCCGCACTAAGCAGCTGTTCTAGCCGAGCTTGATTGGTTCGACGTAGGCAGAGGTGGCCTTCTCTGCCAACATTGTGTGTCGCGCGTTCTCTTGCTTTCCTCTGCTCGAAGTATTCCCGCTGAATACCTTGAGTTCTGCTACGATGCGAAATTTTACTTCTCGCGCAACTTTATTCTCCACCAATAATTAATTTAGCGCTATGCTGCTCACAAATTTTCCCTAGGACACGCGTTTTATACTAAAGGCGCCATATAACAGATAGGTTATTTAAGCAGGGGCGAATATTAATTAACAATACTCGCCCGAGTTCAGCGTATCCTCACGCCATCACTCACGTCGGCCCGCGCTATCCGCCAATCCAGGTGCTTACCTGCTTTTTGCCAATGCGCTGCTTCCGCGCTGTTTACGTGTGCCAGGTTAACTCAGCTTCTCAGGACCCTACGCAACTAGGGGGTAAGAAGGAATAAGGATTCGCGAGGGTGTGCAGCATGTAAAAATGATGACACGCTCGTAAAAGAAAATATCGCGTATACTATAATATCACAGAGAACAGGATACAGTGAAAGAAGACCGTTGGTGGATGGTGATGTCGAAGGCAGCTTCTTCTCAGAAGCACTCTTTCACTCTCTCTTTCTTACTCGCACTCACACCTTCGCATGCAAAGTCGCTGACGCCATATGAACGCTGGCATGATGGACACCTATACGACGGTGACGGTCCGCACGGTTCAGCAGCCGGAAGGATTCTAACGCGGCGTGCTCACGTGCTCCCCTGCTACGCGAGCTACGGGGTTGGAAAGGATGCCACTTTGTTAAATGGAATGGCAAAATCGCGTTTTGACTAGGTTTAAGTGATTATAAAACCATGTAAATGAACTTGATATTTTTAAAATAAATTTCGTATACATTCTTTATGAAGAAAAGGTAAGTACTACATATAAAACTTTTAAAAAATTGTCCGTCGATTAAAAATCAATTAGTAAAGAAAACTTGGATGTTGAACTTCAGGATCAATTAGCGACCTCTAAATATTTTTCATAAAATCTGAAAAAATTTGAGGATCGTTTTTGAACCAAGAAGAACAGTTTTTCCGTAGAGCGTTTAAAAAACGTTAAGTTGGGAATTTATATACATATCATTAGATTTATCATAGGACTTTTGTAAACCCTCATACGATTTTTGTTTTATGTCCTATATCTAGCGAAAGAATATCCTTAAGGAGGTCATTTCTTTTGTTAAAATTCATGTTTTGACGAGCTCTAAACAAGAGTATTAGTCTTATACGTTCCCCTTCTACGACTTAATTAATATAAATCTGAGAGCATCTTCCTTTTGGTTTCACACACACGTACATACATACATATATACATATTAGGATGGATCAACAATTCCCAATCTAACGCTTTCTTAAACGCTTCAGTGGAAAACTGTTCTTCTTGGTTCAAAAACCATCTTCAAATTTTTTCAAATTTTTTACAGAACATTTAGAGGTTGCTAATTGATTCTGAAGGTCAACATCGAAGTTTTCTATACTAATTGATTTTTTAAGGACGGACAAAATTCTTTTAAGTTTTATATGTAGTACTTACCTTTTCTACATATTATAAATAATGTATACAAAAATTTTTTGAAAAACTATAAGTTTATTTACATGGCTTTACAATTACTTAAACTTAGTCAAAACGTGATTTTGCAATTCTTCTTAACAGTGTAGCATCCCCCATAGCACCGAACATTGATCTAATCTAAGCAAACTAATTTTATATGATTCTTTTTATAATGGAGTATATGTTACATATTTTTTCGAATCACCTCACCCCCCACCCGCCTCCCTCCTACTCTCTTTTTTCGTCTGTTTTCCTCATTATATACTTTTCTGATTTATTGCGTTTACGATTATTTCGATAGTATTTAAATTAAGCATAATCACTACACATAAAAATGCATGAATATATATTTAGACATGTACACGATACATAAGTGCCGTTTTCTTTCATTTCACCACCTCAGGCCCTTACTCCTCCCTTTATTCTCCCATTTTTCTCGTTAATATACTTTTCTGATTTATTGCGTAATACAACTATTTCGATAGTCTTACAAATCAAGTATAATAAATACACATAGAAAAACATAAATATGTATTTAGACATGTTTACTGTACATATCTGCTGACTTCTGTAATTTCATCAAATACCCCCCCCCCCCTCCATCCATACCTCTCCCTCTTTCCCCCTTTTTTTTCATATTATATACTTTACGGATTTATTGCGTTACGCGATTTTTTCGATAGTCATACAAATCAAGCATAGCAGCTACACACACAAACACATAAATATGCATTTAGAAATGTGTACTATACATAAGTACCACCTTTTTTAATTGTATCAACTCCCCATCCCCTCCCCCTTCCTTATTTCCCCCTTTTTTCTAATTTTGTACTTTTCCGATTTATTGCGTTACACGACTTTTTCGATAGTCGTACAAATCAAGCATAATGACTACACGCACAAACACATAGATATGCATTTAGATATGTGTACTATACATAAGTAGGGCCTACTTTAATTTTATCACCTCCCCCCCGTCTCCCTCATTATTTCCCCTCTTTTTTCTAATTTTACACTTTTCCAATTTATTGCTGTATAAACAGCCATCACTTTTTTATATAGGACTAGAAGCTGATTTTGCGCGCGCGATGCGCGCTTGTGGTGATTTCTCCTGCTGCGCTATAGTGGGGTTGAATATTTTTATTATAACGAATATGTATTATATTGTATAAATTCTTATAATTTTTAATACAATATTACTTACTTCATTTATTTTGTTTGCACGTATTATCAAATTTATCGATTAAAGTATTGTTGGATATTTTCTTGGCTTACTGTAAATTGGTCAAGATTGAGTAAGAAAGAAAAAGATTTTAAGAAATACGTAATTGAAAATGAAATATAAGCTATTTAAAAATTCTTAAGATACTTGTTTATAACTAAAAATACTGAAACACGGATTTTATTTTTTGGTCAAAAAAGTATTTTCTGTAGTTTAGTAGAACAAAATGCGTCACCAAAAAGATGTCAAATCCTTGACGTGAGTTTATCACAGCCGTCGGTAATATTAAACTATAATAGACGTTCTGCACTGATGTGGTGTATATGTGATGTACACGTGATGTGACTGTTTCATCGTGACGATTGTAGGACATAGTGGGGCTAATATGGACACTTGTCTTTTGTGATTTCCTTCTTTTCATATTGTTACCAAATTGAGAAATTATATGCCATTTAAGCATTGCAACTTTATAAATGAATTTGATGTTTAGATGTTTAAATTATAGACACTAATTTTATGCTCATGACTAATTTGGAGACACGCATAAAAATAGTATGAATACTTCAAATATTTTCATATATTTGGTTAAGCGCATAATACATTGTTATATAGGGAAATTTTCCAAACCTTGAGCCTATATGACACGAGATTTCAATCAGTTTTTTCTTATATTTTAACTGTATTAAACTGTTTCACATAGGCTTATGTTATTGTTTAAAGCTTAAGCTTATTGTTTATTACATTTTTATGTTTACTTTCTGTCATAAATTAATTAAATTTATCAATCAAATGTCTAAACTGTCACATTTCTCGTATGTTGTATTCCCGATTACAATTATAGTTTCTCTAATAATGTTTAAAATTGACCTGATAAAAATATAAAAAAAATTATTTCTTACTAAGAAGTAATCAAAGAATAAGATAATATGGATAATATTTTCATCTTATTCATAAAATCGGAGTTAAATACATTTGAAAATTGTCGTAGATTTTTGGTGTCGCATCCACAACACGAAGAATAACTCAATAAATAGTAATTGAATTACCTTAAAACGTATTGAATATGAGTGAAATACATCAACAGTATTATGTTGTATTATAATCCCTTTTTGATATTTTAGTAAACATAATGCCCAAAATTTAAATACCACTAAGTGAGCCGATTAAAAAACGAACAAAAAATATATCGCATCCACAACGCATGTTTGTGCTATAAATATTAATTAAAATCGATGAAATATATGACCAAAATATACTATTTGATAAACTTTTGAGAAATAGGCTTGCATTATACCTAAAAAACTAATATGTATTAATAAAATAGCAAATTTACGTCGATTTGTCGCATCCGCAAAGCGCCGTCCGCAACGCGCCGTTCACAACGTGTGTTTGTTTAAACATCATAACCTCTTATTGCAACCAGCAAATCATGAGACCTGTTTTGAGTGAAGTAAAAGTGAGAAAGAAGAAAGAGTACGTACACAAACAAATTGAAAAGTTAAGAAAACGGAAAAATGGCGTGAACAGAGAAAGAAATATAACGAAATAAGGTGTTTTCGTCGTCTAAGAGGTAAAATTAGTCAATTTAAACGTTTAAGTTGTGAATTTCAATAAGCCAAATTTATAATTTAAATTTAATCAATGCATAAAAAGTGGAATTTGTATAATATATTGGACTTTCGGTCTTTCTATTCTATAAACGATCTATAATAAAATCCCTCAAATAAAGCATACAATATTTGTTGTCCTTTAGGGAATGTAATTCTTTGACCTCATTTGAATCCTCATCCACCTCAAAGTATCTCTCGTAATCAGAAGTGAGTAGTCACGTATCCTTGTCTTTCGTTGTACCTTCTACCGAATCATTACCAATCACTTTAAGTGAGTCATTAAGATCAACGTAATTTGCAAAATAACATTAATGCAATACAAATGTTTGATTTAAGTATCAAAAATAAAAATAAAAATAGCTGCACAAATATTTTAGAACTGTTTTGAAGAAAAAATATATACATGGAAATTGTAACCTGCCGTATTTGATAAATCATTTTAGATTTGGTAGGCACTTGTTTCGGGCCAGTTCATGGTCAAATATTAAATGTTTATATATAGACTTCTTAAGTACCGATTTCCATTTAAAAAATGTAGAAAACAAAAAACACCGATTATTTAAAGTACACATAATCTCCAATTTAGGCCCAGTTTTAATACATATTGTAACAGTTACAATATGAACGTTTGGAAGAAACGTTTAAACATTAACTTATTCTGTATATGTATGTTATCAATAATCTTTTTTTCTCAGTGCAAGGTTTAGTTTTCAATGATCTAGAACTCTGGTTATTAATATATTTTCGTATTTAGTTTTGGTGAAAATATTTGATAGTAGGAAAATAAGAGTTAAAAAAACCTCGTAGCTTATTAAAGAAATTTCCGTAGATACTACCGGTTTTTCAGAAATTTTTTTCCGTGTACAAAAGGAGTCTATAAATCAAGAAATGTCTATGAAAATCGTTTAATTAGCATATAAGTTTACAAAAGTCGTTCAAAAAAATTGTCATTTTATTTCTATTTTAAATAAGTATAGCCTATATATTTAGATAACGTATATTAGATGATATATATTTGCTTTATCTAAGTTTGCTTCGTATCCAACTTACGAGGAGAGTATCAGAGATGCGGGTCCCGAAATTTTCTGAAACTTCATCACTGAGGATCATTCAGTGATAGCTAGAAATGAAGTGTATTAGCACCAGTAGATTTGTGAATGGACCCTTTTTCGTAAGATACGAGGGTAGTTCAATAAGTCTTTAGAATAAAGTATAAAAACAATTTTTTTTGGGTAAATTTTTTTTTATTTTTCAACATAATCTCCTTGGAGCTCTATACACTTGGTCAATCGCTTTTTAAGTTTTTTTAATCCTTCAGAAAAGTGCGTTTTCGGAAGTTCCTCAAAATAAGCACTTACAGAGGCAATGACGTCTTCGTTGTCCGTAAATCTCTGTCCACCGAGCCATTTTTTCAAGTGTGGAAATAAGAAAAAGTCACTGGGGGCTAAATATAGTGAATACGGTGAGTGTTCGACCAATTCGAATTTTAGTTCTTCAATTTTAGCCATTGAAACGAAGCATGTGTGAACTCGGGCGTTGTCGTGATGAAAGAGAATTTTTTTTCTCGCCAAATGTGGTCGTTTTTTTTTAATTTCTTCTTTCAGCTGCTCTAATAATGATGCATAATACTCACCAGTAATTGTTTTACCCTTTTCCAAGTAGTCAATAAGTATAATTCCACGTGCATCCCAAAAAACTGTAGCCATAACCTTACCAGCTGACTTTACGGTCTTTGCCTTCTTTGGAGCTGGTTCGCCTGTGGAAATCCACTGTTTGGATTGTTCCTTTGTCTCAGGAGTGTAGTGGTGTATCCATGTTTCATCCACAGTCACAAATCGACGAAAAAATTCCTCAGGATTCCGACTTATGCGCGCCAAAAGAGCCTCAGAGGCGACCACTCTATTGCGTTTATTCTCAGATGAGAGCAAACGCGGCACCCATCTTGCCGATAGCTTTTTCATGCCTAATTTTTCATGTAGAATTGAAACAACTGCACCTATAGATATCCTTGTGGCCTCAGCTAACTCACGCACTTTTAATCTTCTATCCTTCAACACCATATCGTGGATTTTATTGATGATTTCGGGAGTAGTTGCTTCTACGGGCCTTCCTGAACGTGGTTCGTCACTTATTGATGTACGACCACGCTTAAATTCATTTACCCAGTTATAAACCGTTGCTAAGGCAGGGGCAGATGTGCCATGAACTGAGTCCAATTCATTTTTTATCTCATATGGAGTTAAACCCTTTAAATGAAAATGTTTAATTACCGCTCTGAACTCGTTTTTTTCCATTTTTCTTAACAAGCAATTTTTTATTTTTCAATTGGTTATAAAAACACGTAAACTCAGAAGATGTGGACTGTGACTGCACCATATATCTAGTCGGGAGTGGTGCTGACTGAAAACAGATGATTTGGAGCGATTCGCGCGCCATCTGTTGGTCATTCTAAAGACTTATTGAACTACCCTCGTATCAGCTATTCTTCTCCCAATATGCATTATTTCGTTAAAAAATGGTACCTCTAGCTGTGATCATAACTCTGCATGTTTTTGCATTAAAGAAACTGTCTGAAAGTACCTTAAACTAATCAAAAAGAGCTTTAATTTGAAACCTGGAATGTTAAAAATATTAATCTGATCCAAAGTTATTAATAATTCAAGATATCAATTATAAATGCATGCATATTCATAGAAATTGAAGTATTTTAAATCCGTTGATTTTTCAAGTATTTTTGTTGATATCTTCAATTGTTAATAACTTTAGCTCAGATTAATATTTTTTAACGTTCCAGGTTTCCATTTAAGGTGGTTCCGTCGCGTAGTCCCGTATATACGCGGGGGCACACAATTTTTCATTCTTGTAACCAATGCAATTGTAATAAAAATGATTCAATGTCAATTGTCAGACTTATTGATCTAAATATATGTTAGAATATTATATGAAATAATAACGATATGCATATATATGCAAACAAAAATACATTCATTTTACTTATTAATTAAAAAATTGTTATCTTTGACTGGCATCCGAGTTTTTCTTAAACAATCGTAATCTACAATTAAAAAGATACAATCTCCTAGTGGCTTTGTAAATAAATCATGGGTTTACCGTATGGAAAAACTCTCAAGTTGAGTGTTATTTCGTACCCTCAACTGAATTTTTATATTGTACAAGTCTAATAATTCACCAAATTTTAGTTCAGGGTACAAAATAATACTCAACTTGAGAGTTTTTTCTACACGGGTTTCATATAGTTAGACATAAAGGCATATTTCATCATAAGAGCCAATGTTAAAAGTTCTATTTTCAGTTTACCTGGCAACCCCACCTAACTAAAATTGCATTAGAATGTATAAAACGCTCACTTTTAGTGGGATTTTTATTTTTTGTTAATGATGGATTGTGAAAAAACAACGGAGCCACCTTAAAGCTCTTTTTGACTACTTTTAGGTACTTTCAAACAGTTTTCTTTAATGAAAAAACATGCAGAGTTATGATCATAGCTAGAGGTACCCTTTTTTAAATGAAATAATGCATATTTGGAACAGAATAACTGATATCTTACGAAAAAGAGCCCATTCACAAAAATTACCGGTGCTACTCTTCGTTTCTAGCTAACAATGAATGATCAAGTTTCAGAAAATTTCGGGACCCGCATCCCTGATACTCTCCTTATTAGTCATACTCTTTCCTATATACCGGGATGTATCAGTTGTTCGATATCTGTGTATATATGGGAGCACTGATTACTGATGATAAAATTAATATATTTCCAATTTACATACATGTATATTTCAAAAACACTTGTTCCGCAATGCTAAACAATTTATGATTCATCACAACCAATTACATATAGCAAATAACCGATGCGTTCAGGCGTGCACCATCATAGGTGCATCACATCATTGCGACAGTACAAAATGTCTCTAAAGAAACACTGCATTCAATTCCTATCAAAATCAAACATTGTGGACTTATTCTCTATAATAATTTAAATGATTTGATTGGTCTTAACACGGTGGCTAAGAAGAGACTGCCTCCAGATTAACTCGATAAAAAAACGTGTTGTAGAAAAAAATTGCTGCAGTTGTATGTATAATTTGTGATAAGGTATATCATCGACCCTGTTACAGTGCTATAAATGAAAAACGTTTCATCAGTAATTTACTAGTTATATGTCCTGATCATGAAGACATGAAACTAATCTCAAATTTGAAAACCAATGAAGATTTGCTTAGTGAAAATGCAAGATTTCTGATTGTACAAATCGAAGCAAAAAACAGGAAGAAGTGAAACAAGACATACTAAATGAAATTGCAAATGAATCAGTAAAATACCAAAACACAACAATACACGAAGAAATAATAGAATCAGAAGTGCTAAAAATAGAAAATTCAATACTGAGACAACTGAACTATGAATTCGGAGACAAGAATTTATTACTTAAAGAGTTACTGGTTATTGAAAAAAGTAAAGTGACTAAAGCAAAACAACACAGTCTTTTGCGGAAATAGTGACAAGCACAAAACCTCCTCTCAAACGCACAAGATGTTAATGAAAGAAATTTCAAAAACTACAACACAAAATGTCAAGCAGTGCATATTCATAAGCAAATAATCGAAAATAGAAAAATTATTTTCGTAGGTTATCAAAAATGTAAAGTTTTTGACATTATAAACACCAAACTATGTGAAAAATGTGCTGGTTTCGGTCATAAAAGCAAAAAGTGCAGGAATAAAAGTACCTGCTTAATATGTGCTGGTGAGCATGATACAAAATACAATTGTAACTATACGGCAATAGATAGTTAGAACTGTGATATTTTTAAAAATAAAATTAAAAATATATAGCAAGTGTTGATTATTTAATAAAGCCAAAAATTGATACATATATAAATAGAATCGGTAAAGAGAATCACTATAATCATCAGAAGATAATTGATGTAAACACAAGTATCGATCAGAATGATCATCAAAAGATAATTGATCATAACATGCACCAGCAACACATGTCAATCTAACCTGTCTACAAATTCTGCGAAAACAGTAAACACAAGAAATGCAACTACACCAACAAACGCGCCTCAACAAGTCAACTACAATACAAATGCGTCTATAGTAAAAAATCAGAACAAATCTAAAAGTAAATAATGGCTTGTAATTTTAATTTTTTAGAACCAATAGAAAAAGATACAATTAAGCATGAAATAACTTTCACAAGTATTGAAACTCTAAACAAAACAATTAGTAATAAAGAAGAATTAATACTTTTGGTAAATATTAGAGGTATGAACAAAAATTTTGATAAATTAAAAATAATAATACAAAATGTAACGAATAAACCATCTATAATAACTTGTACTGAAACTTTTAACCAAGTAATTATAAAGAGTATTATCTAAATGGCTATGAAAGCTACTATAATGAGATTAGAATAAACAAAAATGATGGGGTAATTGTTTTTGTAATAAAAATATTGTTCAAATAACCAAAACTATTGAATCTGGTAGGATCAAAATAATAAATACACAAGTTATATTAAACAATGGAAATAGATTAGATATACGAGGGTAGTTCAATAAGTCTTTAGAATGACCAACAGATGGCGCGCGAATCGCTCCAAATCATCTGTTTTCAGTCAGCACCACTCCCGACTAGATATATGGTGCAGTCACAGTCCACATCTTCTGAGTTTACGTGTTTTTATAACCAATTGAAAAATAAAAAATTGCTTGTTAAGAAAAATGGAAAAAAACGAGTTCAGAGCGGTAATTAAACATTTTCATTTAAAGGGTTTAACTCCATATGAGATAAAAAATGAATTGGACTCAGTTCATGGCACATCTGCCCCTGCCTTAGCAACGGTTTATAACTGGGTAAATGAATTTAAGCGTGGTCGTACATCAATAAGTGACGAACCACGTTCAGGAAGGCCCGTAGAAGCAACTACTCCCGAAATCATCAATAAAATCCACGATATGGTGTTGAAGGATAGAAGATTAAAAGTGCGTGAGTTAGCTGAGGCCACAAGGATATCTATAGGTGCAGTTGTTTCAATTCTACATGAAAAATTAGGCATGAAAAAGCTATCGGCAAGATGGGTGCCGCGTTTGCTATCAGCTGAGAATAAACGCAATAGAGTGGTCGCCTCTGAGGCTCTTTCGGCGCGCATAAGTCGGAATCCTGAGGAATTTTTTCGTCGATTTGTGACTGTGGATGAAACATGGATACACCACTACACTCCTGAGACAAAGGAACAATCCAAACAGTGGATTTCCACAGGCGAACCAGCTCCAAAGAAGGCAAAGACCGTAAAGTCAGCTGGTAAGGTTATGGCTACAGTTTTTTGGGATGCACGTGGAATTATACTTATTGACTACTTGGAAAAGGGTAAAACAATTACTGGTGAGTATTATGCATCATTATTAGAGCAGCTGAAAGAAGAAATTAAAAAAAACGACCACATTTGGCGAGAAAAAAAATTCTCTTTCATCACGACAACGCCCGAGTTCACACATGCTTCGTTTCAATGGCTAAAATTGAAGAACTAAAATTCGAATTGGTCGAACACTCACCGTATTCACTATATTTAGCCCCCAGTGACTTTTTCTTATTTCCAAACTTGAAAAAATGGCTCGGTGGACAGAGATTTACGGACAACGAAGACGTCATTGCCTCTGTAAGTGCTTATTTTGAGGAACTTCCGAAAACGCACTTTTCTGAAGGATTAAAAAAACTTAAAAAGCGATTGACCAAGTGTATAGAGCTCCAAGGAGATTATGTTGAAAAATAAAAAAAAATTTACCCAAAAAAAATTGTTTTTATACTTTATTCTAAAGACTTATTGAACTACCCTACCCTCGTATCTTCGATATATAGATCACACGGAATACCAAAGACTGAATTTATTTTAGATTTAAATAAATTTCTAAACAAAAAAGAAATATTAAAAACCATTTAGTGTTAGGAGATTTCAATGCAGATCTACTTGAACTAGATTGTCTGAGTCAGGAATTTTTGTATAATCTCTTAGATAATGGATATGTTCTAGGTTTTTCAGGCGTTACCTCCGATTAGCAATTGCAAAGGTTCTTGTATTGACAATGTCTTTATTAAAACTAATGATCTAAAAACGGAAACCTACAAACTAAAAAATTCGTTAACAGATCACTGTCCATTGTTTATTGCCATAAATAAAATTAAAAATGACAGTAAAGATCCACAAATAGCATTAAATTACTACAAATAAAAGAATACGGCTGCCACTAGAAATTGGAATGAAATTATGTCAATACAAGATCCAAATGTAGCAACAGGCCAATTAATAAATAAAATAAAAAGTGTATAGAAATGACCAAAACAATAAACAAATAAAGATAAGAATAAAGGTAGAAAAAGCTGGATTACTAAGGCTATTATGAAATCGTGTGAAACGAAAGTATTTTTATATAATCTATGGTAAATGGATCGTGATAATGAACATTTAAAAAGTGAGTACAAAAATTATGCGAAAATTTTAGACAAGGTAATTTTAGATGCAAAAGATAAATACAAACGAAATCTAGTCCCAAATAACTTAAACAATAAAAAAAAACTAAGGGAAATTATAAACTCAAAAGTTGGAAAAAAGTAAAATAAAATGATACCATAGATTATATAAAGGTTGATAATGTTAAGATATAAAATAAAGTGGATATAACTAATACTATGAATAAATATTTTTGTGAAATTGGTCAAAAACTTAGTGAAAAGATAGACAAACCAATAGAAACAGAATTATCACTACCAAAGATGAACGGAAATTCAATGTTTATAAATTCAACAAGTGCATATGAGGTGACAAGTATAATAAATTCTCTAAAATTGAAAAGCGGAGGTGTTGATAAAATAAATGCTAAAACACTCATGCAGAGCAAGCTACTTGACCAAATGCACTGAAAAAAGCCAATATAGTACCTGTATACAAATCCGGTGATTAACATTATGCCACTAACTACAGACCGATTTCGTTAATATCTAATATAGCAAAAGTTTTTGAGAGAATAATTTAGAGTAGAATATAGGAAATTTATAAAAAAAAACACAATATAATTACAAACCAACAATTTCGTTTCATGAAAAAAATAGGTACTAAAGACGCATTAAATTATGTAACTAATGTTTTATGTAATAATCTAGATCACAGTAAACCTACTATAATAACATTTTTGGATTTAGCGAAAGCATTTGATACTGTTGATCATAAAGTATTATTAGATAAACTTTATTGTATAGGAATTAGAGGTCAGGCATTGGATTTACTGGCAAGTTATCTTAATGATAGATATCAAAGAGTCAAAATTAATGATAATGAATGTAATTACATGAAAATGGGGCCTGCGGCGGCTCAGTCGGTAGAGTGTCGGATTCTCACGCCGGTGACCCGGGTTCGAATCCTAGTCTCTGCCGATGGATACAAGCACCTCTGTAAAAATTACATGTGCTTTGTTTACAAACACACCGCAGACCTCCGTCGTCGATTATCACCACATGGGAGCACAAACATGGCAACGTTAAAAAAAAAAAAAATTACATGAAAATAAACACTGATGTTCCACAAGGAACTATCTTATGACCATTACTTTTTATTATCTACATTAATGATCTCTTGATACAAATCCCTCCTAATGCAATATCGGCTTATGCAGATGACACTACAATTGTAACTAGTGATGATACCTGGGAAAAAGCTCAGGACAGTATGAATAGATATTTATATATAATCGATAAGTACCTAGCTAAGAAACTTTTGGCAACTATAGTGATAGTGTTCCAAATAAATAGATATTAAGATCAAAGATAAAAAAATAAACAGAGTTGAGAGTTGTAAATACCTAGGAATCATATTTGAGTTCAACCTCAGATGGGAGAAGCATATACAATATACCATCAAGAAAACTAGATATTTGATATATATTTTTTATAAAACTAGAAACATTGTGCGCACTCGATGGCAAATTTCGAACAGTATGCCTAAGGTCCCAATTGCTGCCCTGCTGCTTAGAGGTTAGTATATCTTGAATTCGTAATAAATTTATATTAATGCAAATAATTTAATGAAATTCAATGAGTTTTATTTGTCTATAATTTTATGCAAGCACGCGATTTTAATAAGATACGTTATAACTAAAGATGTGTTTGCATTATTAATCAAAGTTTTAAATTCATTAAAAGTTTGTATGATTAAATTCACTTTCTTTTATTTATCAATAATTAATTATGCAAGCACGTGATTGTAGTATTTAGATATTTTCATATGTGAATTTTTTAAAAGACATGTTTGATAAAATAGATATGTAACGATATTTGTATACAACAAACACCTGCTTGCATTGTTAATCAATATTCAATTAAGGAGGTTGAACACCACTAAATGAAACGTTAAGAAAAAAAATCATATTTTAGCTTTTTTACACATAATAACAAAAGTGTGAATATATGTTAAAGATTGTTACTTTTAGAAGTGAGAAAAAATATTTTGAAACAATTTGTGAAATTGAATTCGTAAATAATAATCATTAAAAAAAATCACTTAAGAAAATAACACTTTTTTATTTTTAATTCGATTTTAATCATTCAAAGCTTTTTTGGTTTCTTAAACATGTATCTATAAATCTTCCAAGTAAAATTTTAATAATTAATTGATGTGTACGCTAATAAGTAATTGTTAATTAGTTTTATATAATAATGAACATAAAATTAGCTTTCACGCTGCATGCATAAATTATTTTTCATTTTTTACTTGGTACATTTGCAGATACATGTTTAAGAAACCAAAAAGGTTTGAATGCTTAAAATCGAATGAAAAATAAAACAGTGCTACTTTTTTAAGTGATTTCTTTAAGGATTATTATTTACTTATTAGATATCACAAATTGTTTGAAAATGCTTTATGTCACTTCTAAAAGTAACAATTTTTAATTTATATTCGCATTTTCGTTATCATGTATTAGGAAACTAAGATACGAGGGTAGTTCAATAAGTCTTTAGAATAAAGTATAAAAACAATTTTTTTTGGGTAAATTTTTTTTTATTTTTCAACATAATCTCCTTGGAGCTCTATACACTTGGTCAATCGCTTTTTAAGTTTTTTTAATCCTTCAGAAAAGTGCGTTTTCGGAAGTTCCTCAAAATAAGCACTTACAGAGGCAATGACGTCTTCGTTGTCCGTAAATCTCTGTCCACCGAGCCATTTTTTCAAGTTTGGAAATAAGAAAAAGTCACTGGGGGCTAAATCTGGTGAATACGGTGGGTGTTCGACCAATTCGAATTTTAGTTCTTCAATTTTAGCTATTGAAACGAAGCATGTGTGAACTCGGGCGTTGTCGTGATGAAAGAGAATTTTTTTTCTCGACAAATCTGGTCGTTTTTTTTTAATTTCTTCTTTCAGCTGCTCTAATAATGATGCATAATACTCACCAGTAATTGTTTTACCCTTTTCCAAGTAGTCAATAAGTATAATTCCACGTGCATCCCAAAAAACTGTAGCCATAACCTTACCAGCTGACTTTACGGTCTTTGCCTTCTTTGGAGCTGGTTCGCCTGTGGAAATCCACTGTTTGGATTGTTCCTTTGTCTCAGGAGTGTAGTGGTGTATCCATGTTTCATCCACAGTCACAAATCGACGAAAAAATTCCTCAGGATTCCGACTTATGCGCGCCAAAAGAGCCTCAGGCGACCACTCTATTGCGTTTATTCTCAGATGAGAGCAAACGCGGCACCCATCTTGCCGATAGCTTTTTCATGCCTAATTTTTCATGTAGAATTGAAACAACTGCACCTATAGATATCCTTGTGGCCTCAGCTAACTCACGCACTTTTAATCTTCTATCCTTCAACACCATATCGTGGATTTTATTGATGATTTCGGGAGTAGTTGCTTCTACGGCCTTCCTGAACGTGGTTCGTCACTTATTGATGTACGACCACGCTTAAATTCATTTACCTAGTTATAAACCGTTGCTAAGGCCTAACATAAACATAAGCTTCTACCGCTCCAAAAAAAATTTTTCGGACAATCAAATCAATTAATTTATTTTTTTTTAAATTAAAAACACGAGCGCAAAGATATGGTCTGTCTGAAGGTTGTTGACTGGGTAAAAAATGTTCTCTTATTTCAATCCAATTCGGATTGCACGTCATTGTGATAAAAAGGTCTGGCTTTCCTTTCACCCGAACTATAGCCATTGAATCTTGATAGTTTAGCATCATATTACGTGGAGACCCAATAAATGAGGAAGGTAAAATCACCATTTTCCCTAATCTTGCATTGCTATCAGTAGCTGCATTATGCAAATAATCAATCAAACCTTGATAAGAATCAGCTGGCAATTTTCTTTTAGTTTTCTTTACAGAAATTAATTCTGTCTCTTTCGACTTTAACAAAATGATCTACTACCCATTGTTGAAATAATCTACGTCCCAAAATAAAAGGATTAAATTCATCATCACAAATTGACATACGATGTTTAATGTTAACTCATCTAGTAATTCGACGATTACTATTAAATCGATGTAAATCTTTATTCCATCCTTGAGTTCCGTAAGGATAAACTAGCGCGCCACACACGGCCTTCGGCCGCATGTGACTTGCCTGCTCCGGAACTTCAGAGCGAGCGCTTCGCGCTCGCTTGCTTTACAGGTGCTCACGCGAAGCGCTAATCTAAAGCTTACATTTAACGCTGACACTATAATCTGTTTATTTTTATAGAAATCAGTAAAAGAATATTGTTTTTTTTATATCTCTTTCGTTTGAAGATATAAGTATTAAATTATTGTATAATTGTTTAATTTTCAATGGTATATGGCGTATTTAATATTTAGAAATACAAGAATACAATTTAAACTGATAAATTTTTCAATTTTAATAAAAAAAACTAGGGAAAAAATGGCAAGATGTTTAATATTTTCAAGAGGAAGAAGGAAGAGGAAGGAATTTCGGTAGTAGGATTTAAATTAGAAAATGGATTGTTTAGGAATATATAGCCTAGTTTAGAGGGATGTAGTAGGTGTCTCCAGAGCCATTCTTCAATCTGAGTTATTTTCATTATTATTTAGTTTAGGTTTTTCTAGTTCAGTATAATAAACTTCAATTTTGAAAGTAAATTGTACCGATCCATTTCGGAAAATATTCACAATTTGTGCGTATATTTTATTTACACATTTGTGTGATGTCGAGTCTCTTGGGCCGGCTTAACCGACCCTTGTACTTGACAATCATACTCTGTTCTAAACTTTGATTTATTTAGTAAAAAAAAATACTATCGTGTTTAAATGGTCGTACTGTGGATATAAAACTTTTATTGAAAAGGGGACAACTTTAAAAAATTTTAAGACGTGCTGCACCGTAATTATTATTAAATGATGAGTATGAAAAATCGTTCTTTAGGCTGTTTCTTGTGTAAAAGCATTTTTTTTTTAATATTTGCTACCATAAAATTTGTGTTTTTTTGAGATCTACAACTTTTTCATGAATTTCTTTTACGTAAAATGCATGCCTGCAAAGTTTTATAGTAAAAAAACTTCATTTTTCGATGTCAAAAATCGTTTTTGGACAACTTGTCAAGAAAAAAAAGTTGTATTTTTCAAAGTTCTACAACTTCTTCATTTAACTTTTTCATGTAAAATACATAGCTGTAAAGTTATATGGTAAAAAGCTGCTTTTTCGATGTTAAAATTAGCTTTTGGTATGTTAACTCGAGTTAAAAGTATTTTCATAAATAGATGGCAATGGAAAAAAGTTGTATTTTTCAAAGATCTAAAACTATTCTATGTAACTTTTTTTCGTAGAATGCTTAGTTTTCAAGTTATAGCCCAAAAACCGTTTTTAACTATTTTTTATAGTCGTCGCATTCAGTGTATATTTGCAGGATCAATCCCAATAGGATCATCAGGTTTTTATACTTAGGAGAGTTCCCAAAAAAAATTTGAGCCTGATCCGCTAAGATTTCGCAGAGATAATCGTGTAACATGAATTTTTAAAGAAAAACACTTAAAAAGACGTAAAAATAAGCAAAAAGTGCTCGCAATTTAAAAACTACGTACAGGATCGGGATAAAAAAAAAGAATTTCATATTCTGCTGGAGAAGATCTCTCCTACAATTTCAGCCCGATTGGTCAAAAATTGCGTGAGATATCCTATCTCACACATTTTTTACTATCGAAAATATAAGGCACTTCCGTGTCGCGGTCGTGCCTAAAAAGTTGATAAATCCACGGTTCTACATTTGGATCCATGGTACTAACATATTGTAAATTTTACTATTTTTATTATGAATCGTAACATAAGATTCTGGAGTATCTACATCACCAGTGGTAGAAAATACTGCAGCAACTTCGTTTACACGCTGAAAATTATAAAGTCGTCGATCCATACCTGGTTTTAACGTAAATAGCAGTTATAAGTATAGATCCAAGGCAATTATTTGCTGCTAATAATTGCTGTTAATTTTTTATTTTCTCATTCATCATTTGATATGATTGAGCAAAAATATTATTATTTCTCATCCTTTGATCCAAAATCTTGATAACATCGACATCAAGTTCTCTACATTGATTTATTCGAAAATCAACTGCTTCTGATGGGTCTACTATAAAAAACTGTCCAAACGTACGACTTTCAGTAGGTTCAGGATATAACGCTGTATTTATTTGATAATAAATTTGACCTTGAATTTTAAAACAATAAGGTCCATTCCGTTGAGATTGGAAATTTACAAGATTATCGTTAAACGAAGCAAATGATAAAGAATTATTATAACTTCGAATTCTCTCATAAAAAGTTTTCGATTTGTTATGATCCCCCGTGAAAAGAGATTTTAATTCTATAGGAAACTCTGGCATGGATTGTAAAACGATAGCTCCATGACTACAACAATCATTAAAAGAGTTTCCTTTATTAGAAACTTTTTCATCATTAAGATGTTTAGCTTTACAATGTTTACGTAGGACATCCATTTTGCCTTCATAACATTCTTCAATAGATTCGATATTATGTACTTGTAATAAGTTAACTCTATTTTGGTCCATTTCAGCATCTCGTTTATTTAATCTATTATTTCTGAGTTGTTCTCGTCGTCTAATTTTAAAGACTTCTTCTTCTACTGGTGTCTGATAAATCTTTTGTCGACCCATTGTATAATAAATATTTTAATAACAATATAATAAATGAAAGTATTGCATAAAGAATGATCAAGCTTGATCAAATAAAAAAATTTTACTCAAAAAATGAAACGTATAGAATTAAAATTAAAAAAATATTGTATAACATTTTTCAGAATGAATTATAAATAATAAAACTTATATTGCCCATATACGAGGCAAAATTAATGGTGATGTGAGATAATGCAATGTGCGTTTTTTGTTCACGTTTATGCAAGTAAATTCAATAACAAACAGTAATATGGGCAATTCTCAATTAGTTCGGAATTTTGTACGACGCAATATTTTTTGCGCTAATACAATATTTTTGCTCGTTTATCAGCCAACAACTAGATTGTATACATTGTTTACAACATGTAAACACAAAAAAAAGTATTATAGTATACATTTTGAATACTGTTTAAAAACATTGTCAACGAATGTATACATACAAAATGTTTAAAATCTGATGAACACGCAAAGTATATTATTCTAGACACTTGAATTTCCGCGAAATCGTTGGAAAAATCGATACCTTTACACGGTGACTCCTATAATGTTTAAAGTCACCGATGTAAACACTATAGCTCAGTCGTGTCGCGAGTTAGTGGAGTTGTAGGACTCAGAGTAGTAGTATGTTTGCACACAGAATGGAAAGTGGTTGTATTGATATGATAAAATCAGTAAGTATTTTATTTAAAACTACACGGAAATGAACATAATGCCATTTAATTAATCTCTGCACTTGCTTACATAAAATGAAGAGGTTCACGCTGACCAAGTAAAATGAGTAAGTACACAGAATAATACTTAAATATTTATTTATTTTAAAAATTGACCATTTGCACTCAGTTGATTATAATTATGGTTTTATTGTTTAATTATTGTTAAATGGAAAATAAAGTCGCAGCTAATTTTTCGAATTTTCCTCAACGTTTTTCATCGTTGTGTAACCTACAGAATAAGAAAAGTTTGTTCGGAAGTGCTAGATAAAAAAAAAAATTTTTCGATTTTCGGTGTCTACAAAGTGCACATTTTGGCGGATTTCGTCTCATAACATTCTACGTGAAATAAATATTTTTTTGTAATTTGACTTCACTGGTTTTTTTTATTTATTATTACACATAATTTACTAACTTATTCTTCGAAAATAAGTTGAAAATCACGAAAAAATTAAAAAAGTGTAAAAAACGTTAATAACTTTTGATGCGTTGCTTTAAAACGTTGCACCACATTGGATTTTGTATTCTAACAGCTAAAGGAACGTATACTAAAAATTTCAGACATGTTCTCAAAATATAAAAAAAAAAAATTTTTATAATAAAATCCGAAGTTTGTGAGAATAGCCCATATAACATAATAATATATTCAATAAAAATACAAAGTGTTTCAATTTATTTAATAAAAACAAATAGCTATATGAAAGTATAAGAAATAAGGTTGAGATAAATAAATATACAAAGTTTATTTATAATATCAAAATCATCAATTTTTATTATATAACTGTAGTAAATCAGTATTACATTTGTTCGGGTTATTTAGGCCTTTGGGGGGGATTTGAATTGCGCGCCGTAGCTCGCCAATCGCCGCGTATTACAATCGGCCGAGTAGTTCCGCGCACTGCCGCTTATCGGCCAAGTGGATGCGAGCTTCTCGCGCGCCTTATGCACGTGGGGGGGGGGGCAGTTCCGTTCTTTCTCCCTCAGAGACCGGTCGATTTTCCTGGCGTGATTCAAGGCAGCGCATCAAACCCGATTTTGGATATTTTAATATTGTTCGAGAAGCTCGGCACGTACGTCCTTATCAGGACGGTCGACTTCTCCCTTCGTAATTGTCTGCGTCGCGTGTGTGTGTGTGTGTGTGTTCGGTGTGACGGAGGATCGGGAAGGTCCGGCCACGTGCGAGCCCCCTCGACGTGCCGACTTCCACACGGCGATCACCTACGCGGCAGGGCCAAAGGGTCTGCCCGTGGTCCAGGTACGGTTCCCTCGAGACGTCGAGGCGCCCTGCGACCAAGAAGGTGCATCCCATACACGTGCAGCCAGGACATTACGTCGCGCTGTCCACGTTTCTACCGTCTAGCCTTTAAGGTAAGAGAGCTCTCGAGCGCGCGTAACTGGTACCTCGCGGCGTTAGGATATTTGCGTTATCACCTTCTCTCTCTCTCCCTTCTTTTGTTCCTATCTTAGAATCTCTTTTGGTATGTATAATTTCCTCTTTAGTAAATAAATCATTCGCTTGCCCCGGCTTTTCTCCCTGCCTCGTGGGAGTTTTTACGCCGAGGCAAGTTGTCTTATTTCCCGCGAAAAATCGTGTCGTTATTGATCTACCCGGCCTTCCCTCACTCATTCATTCATATATATATATATATATATATATATATATATATATATACATTTATTTTTCTACTTATCAGCATTTTCTTCATGGTGCCCCGGGTGAGGAATGAGTGATAGGTTGGTTGGCTAGATGAATGAAATTCGAAAAGCGCATCATATTAAGCGTTCTTAGCGTGCGAGCTGTTATCGGCGCTGTTCGGCCGTTCTCGGAATCGGTTCGTGCTGTCTGGCGCGCTTGTTTGGCTTGACGCGTCGCCTCCACGCGCGCGCTCGCGGTGTTGCTGGCGATACTTAGGCGGGCTGTTGTCGGCGCTGTTCGGCCGCTCTCGGAATCGGCTCTTGTCAGCGAGCGCGCTTGCCCGGCTCGACGTGTCGGCTACGCGCGGCGGCCTCGCGGTGTAGCTGGCGATACGCAGGCGGTCTGCTGCCGGCACCGTTCGGTCGTTCTCGCGGGCTGCTCGTGTCATCGGGCGCGCCTTGCCGGCTTTGCGGGCCGACTTCGCTCGGCGGCTTCGCGGCGTGGACGGTGATTCGCGGCATCGAGTCGCGTATAGCGCGTTCTCGCCGTGTAATTCTCCCGTTTGGCTATTTGTATAGGTGCGCGCGTTGTAATATAAGTTAAGCCGCTTGCGTTATTCTACGCTTAAGTTTACTTTTTCTTGCTACACTAAGTACGTAGTTTAGTGAATTTCTTGGGCGCGTTTCTTGTTCTAAGGCTAGTTTATCATGGCTCCTATAGCATTGAGAAAACTGGTGGCTCTACAGGACTCACGTCAGGTAGAGATCCAGTGTCTGCACAAACGCTTACTCGATAAGCCGCATGCTTCGCTCAATAAGAAAATAATTCAGGCGCGCATCGACGCCTTGAAGGAGATTTGGGTTGAAGCTCGTAAGACTCATTCTGAGATTACCGTAAGGGAGGATGCGGAAACAGATCAGTACGTCACTGAGGATGGATTTGGCAAGCTGCAGGCAGCGTATGAGAGTGCTCTTGACGAGGTCTTAACGTTGCAGTCGCAGTTCGAGGTCGCATATGAGTCTACAATTTCAGGCGGACCTCTCAACTCTACGGTGTCTGGGTTTGATTCTCGAGTCGCGAAGCTCCCTAGAATCCCTCTTCCTACTTTTTCAGGAAAATACGAGGATTGGGAGAGCTTTTGTGATTTATTCACGACGCTTGTGCATGATTTGCCTCGGGTTTCCGATGCGACTAAGCTACAGTATCTGAAACTGTGTTTGACCGGGAGCGCGGCAGATTTAATTAAAGACGTGACGACCACCAGCGCTAACTATGCTAGCACATGGAAGGCGCTGAAGGCTCGTTACCATAATCCGAGGCTCATCATAAACAAGCATTTGTCTGCTTTTAACGAACTTCCTCATCTTAAGAAGGAGTCAGCTGAGGAATTGCGTTCCATTTCGGATGAGGCTCAGCGTATCGTTCGCGCCTTGAAGAATATGGAAGTGCCCGTAGATAGTTGGGATGTTTGGCTCGTGTGCAGTTTATCTGAACGTTTAGATCCAGAGTCGCGCAAGCTGGGGGAGTCGGAGCTTAGTACTAAGGATCGGCTACTCATTGAAGCAGGTACTGGCCAGAATAATACTAGCTCTTCGTACCCCTCTGCTACGTTCCACGATTTGGTTGAATTTCTCGAGAGGAGAATTCAGACTCTTGGCATGATTAGTTCTGAGCGACGTGGGGAAAAAAGGTCGGCTCCTCCTCTTAAGTCGGTTCATCCTCGCAAGATTTTTCATGTGAGCTCTTCTCGTACTGCGAAACCAGGTTCCATGAATTGCCCACTCTGTACTGGCCACTATGCTCTCATGAGATGCAATCGGTTCAAGGAGAAATCTGTCCAGGAGCGTCAAGAGGAAATTAGGCGCCTGCAGCTCTGCTTTAACTGTCTGGGTCGGCACCGAGCGAACTCTTGTTCTTCTTCAGGTCGTTGTTCTACCTGTCAGGGCAAACATCACACTCTTATTCATTTTCAGGAGGCACGGAACTCGCAAGGTTCTGCGTCAGCATCCAAGGGCAGCCACTGGATTCCAGGTACCAAATCAGCGGTGGTGAGTCTGCATGCGGCTAGATCTCCGATGTCAACGAGGAGGACTCTCCTTGCTACAGCTCGAGTGTTGGTAGTAGGTCCAAAGGGCAAGGGCACGTGTGTGTGGGCGCTTTTAGATCAAGGCTCGGAAGCTTCATTTGTATCGGAATCCATTGTGCAGTTACTTGGACTGCCTAAGCGACGTACACACGTGCCACTGTCTGGTCTTGGGGCATGCTCTGCCGGCATTGCTCGTTCGACCACTCAGATCACTCTTCGTTCGGCGGTTGATACAGGATTTCAGGTCGAAGCAGAAGTATTAGTTCTTCCTAAACTCACTTCGCGTCTTCCTTCCCACGAACTTAGCGAGGCTTTAGCTCGGGAGAAATTTTCGGGTATGGTTTTAGCTGATCCTGAGTTTGCAGTCCCGAAGAAGATCGATCTTATTCTAGGCGGAGATATCTACGGTCAGTTGCTTCTTTCTGGGGTGAAAAATTCCATGACTTCGCGGCTTGTTGCTCAAAACACAGTCCTCGGTTGGATTGTCTCCGGACCGGTGGAAGCAGAAGGATCACGGCGGGCGGATGGTTCTGCGATTGACTCTCCAGTTCAGGCGCTCCACTGCAGGGATGATTTAGATCAGGTGTTGCAGCGATTTTGGGTACTTGAGGAAGTTTCAGCGCCAAGTGACAGGTTGAGGCCAGAGGATGCAAGGTGCGAGAGCTTGTTTCGGGAGACGCATGGCCGTGACTCGCAAGATCGGTATGAGGTGAAGCTCCCTTTGAAGCCAGATCCTCCTTCCGTCGCTGCGGAGACTCGTCGCATCGCACTGGGATCGCTTTCTCATCTGCATCGTCGGTTTTCTCGTGATCCGAAGCTTACCCAAGCGTACGTTGAATTCATGGAGACTTATGAGAGGTTAGGTCACATGTCGCGGGTTCCTTCGTCGGAGGTCCATCGGTCTGATGCTTGGTATTTGCCTCATCATGCAGTGGTGCAGGAGGACGCATCAAAGTGGAAGCTACGGGTTGTATTCGACGCCTCTCGTCGTACGCGAGACGGACATTCGTTGAATGCTTCTTTGTTCACAGGGGCTCCGTTGCAGAGTGATCTCTCCTTGATTCTGTTGAACTGGCGTAGGTATCGATTCGCTTTCACTGCTGATATAGTGAAGATGTTTCGACAGATTCGGGTGAGGCCGGAAGATCAGGATTACCAGAGGATCGTCTGGGCGCCCGATGCTGCATCTGAACCAGTTGATTTTCGCCTGACTACGGTCACTTATGGGACGGCTTGTGCTCCTTATTTAGCAATTCGCACTCTCTCGCAGTTAGTTGAGGATGAAGGGAATCGGTTTCCGCTCGGGGCTCGTTGTCTTCAGTCAGAAACGTATGTCGATGACACATTTGCAGGAGCGGATGATTTGTCAACTGCAATTCGGAAGAGGGTCGAGCTTACCGAGCTCTTAGCTTCTGCTGGGATCGAGTTGGACAAGTGGGCTGCAAATCATCCGGAATTGCTGCCAGACTCGGTACGGCAGATCACTGAGAAGCAGATCGATGAAGATGAGTCAGTGAAGGCTCTAGGGGTACAGTGGGTCCCATCGCAAGATGCGTTTCGGTTCAATGCGTCTAGCGTTGAGAATTTGGCTGCTGCTCAAACGAAAAGATCCGTCCTCTCTAATATTGCGCGTTTATTCGATCCGCTAGGTTGGATTGCCCCAGTCTCGGTCACGGCCAAGATCTTGATGCAAGATATGTGGATCTTGAAGTGCGAATGGGACTCATCACTACCAGCTGAGATCCGTGAGCGCTGGTATGATTATTGCAAGAGTTTATCTGCATTGCCTTCTCTGTCCATCGAACGTTGGCTAGGGGGTACAGCTGCTTGTACTTATCAGATACATGGATTTGTCGATGCTTCCTCTCGAGCTTATGCCGCAGTGGTATATCTGCGAATTGATGAGGGTAATGGAAATTGCCGAGTGTCGTTATTGTCGGCAAAATCCAAGGTAGCTCCCGTGAAAACGGTGAGCATTCCCAATTTGGAGTTGTGTGGCGCTGCTCTTCTCGCAAAACTCATCCTGCATGTGACTAGTTTGGATTTTCTACGAGGTCATCCAATTTTTACCTCGTCTGATAGTCAGATCGTGCTTATGTGGCTTCGTAAGCACCCGTGCTATTGGAAGACCTTTGTAGCCAATCGAGTATCCTTGATACAAACTACGTTGCCGTCGGCCACGTGGGCTCACGTTCCGACGAAGGAGAATCCGGCGGACTTGGCGACGCGAGGTGTTCATCCGGGAGAGTTGGCTGATAGCGCTCTCTGGTGGCAGGGTCCGGCGTGGCTATCCATGCCTCCGGCAGAGTGGCCTCGGCCGGCTGACCCGATCAGAGCTCATCACGCTCGTCCACGTTTTGAAGAAGCCGAAATATTGGCTTGGTTTTCCTCCTTGACAGCACTTGTTCGCTTCGTAGCTCTCTGCCGACGTCCTCTTGTCCGGTTGAGGACCAAGAGAAGGTTGACGGAAGGCGATTCGCCGCAATTCTTGACCACTTCTGAGCTATCTGAAGCTCGGGTAACGGTTATTCGTTTAGCTCAAACAGGAGTCTTTGCAGTAGAGATTAGGCTGCTGTCATCGGGGAAGAGATTGCCGAAGGGCAATCGGCTCAGCAGCTTAAATCCTTTCGTGAGCAAGGTGGATGGACTTCTGCGTGTGGGAGGTCGATTGGCTCACTCTAATCTCTCCTTTGACCAGAAGCATCCCCCGATTTTGCCGCAGCACTCGGTCCTTAGTCTGTTGTTCGTACGGCACGCTCATCATCAGTGTCTTCACGGTGGTCCCACTTTAACATCGAGCATTTTAATGCCTCAGGTGTGGATCCTAGGGAGAAATCGACTAGTTAAATTAACGATTCGCGCATGCATGCCTTGTCAACGTGCTAAACCTCACTCAACCCAACAACTTATGGGTGAGCTCCCCGCTGATCGAGTGACAAGGGGTAGAGCTTTCTCTACGTCAGGACTCGATTACGCGGGCCCGTTCCAAGTTCGTATGTCAAAGGGTCGAGGGAATCGGTCTTATAAGGGATATATCGCTTTGTTCGTCTGCTTCGCTACTCGAGCTATTCATCTAGAGCTCTTTAGCGACTTAACTTCAGCGTCGTTCATCTGTGCGTATCGTCGTTTCGTAGGGAGACGGGCATTTGCCGTAACCTCTACAGCGACAACGCCACAAACTTCCAGGGAGCGGACAAGGAACTTCAGGGTATGTTCGATCGTGCCTCCGAGTTTTACAAGAAGGTTGCCTCTCTTCTTGCGAACGATGGAACTGATTGGACGTTCATCCCTCCCAGTGCGCCGCATTACGGTGGTTTATGGGAAGCAGGGGTCAAGTCCGTGAAGCACCACTTGAGGAGAGTTGTCGGTGAGCACACCCTCACTTTCGAGGAGTTATCCACAGTTCTCGTGGAAATCGAGGCCTGCCTTAACTCTCGTCCTTTGGGGGCCTTAAGTTCTGACCTCAACGACTTGCGGGCGCTTACTCCCTCGCATTTCCTTAATGAAGGAGCTTCGGTATTGCTTCCGGACGCTGACCTGCCCGAGTTGCCAGACAATCGGCTGAACCGGTTCCAGCTACTCCAGCGTATCCGTAACAACTTCTGGAAGCGCTGGTCAGCGGAGTATTTGCTTCACTTGCAAGAGCGGGAAAATTGGACGGACCCTTGCGAGAACTTTGCGGTAGGTCAGCTCGTATTGGTCAAGGATGATCGGTACCCTCCATCAAAATGGCCATTGGGCAGGGTCACTGAGGTGCACCCTGGCCCGGATGGTCTGGTGCGATTGGTTACCATCAAGACTGCCTCTTCCTCCCTTCAACGACACATTGCTCGTCTTTGCCCTTTAGTGTTGGATGCTAAGGAAAGGTGAGCCGGTTTACTCCTTTCTCCAAGGTTCTGGTTCGTCCGTCGGACGAAGGCGGGCGGAATGTTCGGGTTATTTAGGCCTTTGGGGGGATTTGAATTGCGCGCCGTAGCTCGCCGATCGCCGCGTATTACAATCGGCCGAGTAGTTGCGCGCACTGCCGCTTATCGGCCAAGCGGATGCGAGCGCCGCGAGAGCGGAGGTTCTCGCGCGCCTTATGCACGTGGGGGGTCAGTTCCGTTCTCTCTCCCGCAGAGACCGGTCGATTTTCCTGGCGTGATTCAAGGCAGCGCATCAAACCCGATTTTGGATATTTTAATATTGTACGAGAAGCTCGGCACGTACGTCCTTATCAGGACAGTCGACTTCTCCCTTCGTAAATTGTCTGCGTCGCGTGAGTGTGTGTGTGTGTGTGTGTTCGGTGTGACGGAGGATCGGGAAGGTCCGGCCACGTGCGAGCCCCCTCGACGTGCCGACTTCCACACGGCGATCACCTACGCGGCAGGGCCAAAGGGTCTGCCCGTGGTCCAGGTACGGTTCCCTTGAGACGTCGAGGCGCCCTGCGACCAAGAAGGTGCATCCCATACACGTGCAGCCAGGACATTACGTCGCGCTGTCCACGTTTCTACCGTCTAGCCTTTAAGGTAAGAGAGCTCTCGAGCGCGCGTAACTGGTACCTCGCGGCGTTAGGATATTTGCGTTATCACCTTCTCTCTCTCTCTCCCTTCTTTTGTTCCTATCTTAGAATCTCCTTTGGTATGTATAATTTCCTCTTTAGTAAATAAATCATTCGCTTGCCCCGGCTTTTCTCCCTGCCTCGTGGGAGTTTTTACGCCGAGGCAAGTTGTCTTATTTCCCGCGAAAAATTGTGTCTTTATTGATCTACCCGGCCTTCCCTCACTCATTCATTCATATATATATATATATATATATATATATATATATATATATATATATATATATATATATATACATTTATTTTTCTAATTATCAGCATTTTCTTCAACATTAGTTTATTTACAATTATTTTTTAACTTTAAAATAAGGTTAAGGTTCGGTTAAGATTTGGTTTTTGGTTTAACTTTTTGGTTAGATTTATCGTTTTAAGGTTTGGTAAATTATAACTTGATTGATCGTATTAGTTATTTGTAATACAAGCAAACTCATTACTGAAACCTGAAACAAAAAAAGAAATCATGAATAATTAGTATGAGTAATGTATTATTGATAATTTTTGTAATTAAAAATAAAAGGATTATTATAATTGATTTTATAATAATAATTGTTATAATTAATATTTGTATTTTTTTTCAATTTTGAGCAACGACTATCAACTACAATGAGCATAGTTTCTGAAATAAATTTCCTGAAGAATTTTTTTAAATATAAAATAATAAAATTTTATATCTTAAAGACAATGATGTAAATTTAAGAGCTTAAGAGAAATTATAAATTATAAAGGCTATTATGGTCATAAATACATTTTGTAACAGATGGGACAATTGTTAATAACAATTGTCCGTGGCTAATAAGCCGTCGGCCGAGCTGCTATCGTGCATTAGTTAGCACAGCACGCAACGCGTACTGGCGTACACTATTGCTCCTACCTGGAGTAAGCCAGCGGCGCAACGCCGCTGAGCTTCTGCCTGGCTGTCGCTGCTCTGGCCGTCCTGCTGCAAAGTTCACTGAACCCCGGTGGATTCAGCTCCGTGCGGAGTTACCTCCATGCACGCGATCTGTAAGGAGCGCGAAAGCGCGGAAAGTTAATTGTCGCAACGCGCCAATGTATCGGCTTTTCGCGCTTGCCTAACTCGGTCGAGGAGCAGGCGGGTCGTGGGGAAAATTGATTCACGCGAGTTTAACTTTTAATAATAAAATAGACTATATTCAGCAACAAATAAATTAATAACAATAGATCAATGAATAATGATAACAATTAGAATTTAATAACGGCGCAGACCAAGCGACGGTGCGCGTCCAGCTCGTTCGCTGCTGGACGCGTTGCCCTCACGATGGGCCGTACGCGCGCCTGGTGTCACGGCACCTTCGTGTACTCTAGGGCGCGGTGCCCACGGTGGGCAGCCCTGTACACCGCTCGCGGTTTGTATAATATCTGTACGCGCGGGCTAGCCTTTACCTCAATTATGCGTTCCTCGAGGACGATCGCTCTATCTCTGTCTCTGTCTCTCTCGCTCTCTCTCTCTCTCTATCTCTCTCTCTCTATCTCCTTCTCCGCTTCGCTTCTCGCTCCTCCACTCTCTTCTGGCTACTCGTGGGACGCGCCTCCACACTAGTGGCACAGTGGGGAGATATCTCCGTAAACACTTCACTCCGATTACGGCGTCGCGGCAACAGGTCGCTCCGCGTGCGCTATCTTCTACGCGGGAAAATGCCGGCGAGACTCTAACGGCGTCGACGCGCGCGGATCGAACTCTGAATCGATAGTGACGCGCTCGAGGCGTCAGCGCGGCTAGCGCCGCGCCCCTAGTCGCGTTCTCTTTGGGTAACTACCCTGTATGCGCGCGCGTCGCCTATAGTGCGAACGCCGGTACCTGGCACTCATTTCGTTACAACCTCCTCCCAGACGTTGCTTGCCCCCACAAGCAACTTCTGCCACTCAACCTACTAAATGCTCGATCGATCGGCGATGGGATTGGTCGGGTTAGGTCCAACTAACTTTCTTATTCATATCAACCTTTATTTTTAAAAAAAAAATATAAAAACACATATATATACAAGGGAAGCGAGGGACCTTCTGTCATCCGCTCCACGGACTTACTCCGGCCTCCTGGTCTTCTAGGATTTTGCCTCCTTCCGCTACCCCGCAATGATGGCGGCGTGGCGGGTATCCTTGTCGGAGCATTTCCCGGGTGTGCGCACCCCTAACCGGCCACATATCGCGCAATACCTCGCCCTGCCTGTCCCGGGCGGGTTCTGCGGTTGCCGTGGGGGCCGCATTCGGACACCCTCACCAGGGTCAGCGCCGGCTTGGGCTCCCGCCGCTGGCGCCTGAGGGGTCGCCCGGGTCGGTTCTGGTGTGCCTGACGGGCTCGAGGAAGCGGCATCCCGCCCTGCCTCTTCGGCTAGCCTTGCGGCCTCGCGCCTGAGGGCCCGTACCTCGGCATTCGCGAGGGACGCTTCAGCTTCACGCGCTGAATATCTCGCAGGCGCCTCGCGTCTTTCTCAGCCTTGGCTGCGGCCGCCTCCCTCTGCTCTCGCAGGCGCTTTGACCTGTCGTTAAGCCACTGGTCGAGGTGCTCCTTCAGCTCCCGATGGCTATTATGCACCTGGACCAGCTTATTGGAATATTCCCGGGCCTGATGGTAGCTGCGATGGAAACCATCCCATCGTTCCACCGCCTCTACCACCTTTGCCCGGTAGGCGCGGAGTAAAGCTCGCGCCTCAATGACGGCTGCCTCGGTGGATTGCCATGCCATCTCGATCGGGTCGGACTCACGGTTGGTCGGGGGTCGTGCCGGGGTATCACCGGCTGGTGGGGCCGCAGCGGCATGCTGGGCCTCACTTACCTCCCGGTTGTGTCCACCACTGCTTGGCGGCGAAGTGGAGGCCGCAGCGGCATGCTGGGCCTCTAGCTCCGTCTGGGAGGCTACCTCCCGGATCGGCACTCTCAATGGAATGGCAAACCTGTCCAGCGTCGACGGGCGTTCTCCCAAGCCGGGGGAAGATGGCACTCCAGGTGTCCTGGACCGCGCTTCGTCTTCGTCCTCCTCCAACTCTTCTATCAATACGGAGGCTCTGTCTCCTCTCATCGTCGCCGTTCTCCCTCCAGCTCGCTCAACCACTGGTCGAACACGTGTAGTGCGGCCTGCACTACCCCTTCGACCTTTTCCCCGAGCTGTAGGTTGAGTATGGCGGCGGCGATCTTCTCGACGTCCTCCTGTGAAGCCTCCATCTGAAAGAAGGGAACAGTTCTGATGTTAGCCCTGATAGGGCATGTCGCGCTTGCTTCTCGTGCGACGCGGTGAGGTGGGTGCCGGCAAGTTCTGATTACGATTCTTACCAGACCCCTTCGGTCGACCTCGCGGGCGCTTAGTCGGTTCGATTTCGCGCGGTGCCTTCTTCGGTTTGGTTGCGGCTTTCGCCGTTTTGACGACATATGGTTAAGTCTGTACATAGTAGGGTTAGTAATAATGATAGTATTAATAATACTTTGAATAACAAAGTAGACCAAGATAATGCGCGCTCAGCTCCATCAGGCAGCGTCCTGCCGATGGACTCTGACGGGTTTCGCACACAGAGTCGTCGCCGTAGAACTCGGTGCCAAAGTTCTAAAAACGTAAATCTTACTGACCGGAACAGGTATTGTTCAACGTTGAACGGGATGATTAGTGGCGAAGGATCGGCGGAAATAATTATTACCAATATTTTTGAAGGTTCCGAATCGCAGCGTGAGGACGTATTAGTTGTCGCGTAGTCCATGCCATCCTTACCACTGTTCTACCGTCCATCGTGAGGGAAGACTTAATGTCTATACGCCTGCTTCGATCGGAAAGACAGACCGTTGCGAACCAACCCGCGAACAAACACCAGCGTCGACGATCCCCGTGGGTTGTCTGCTTTTCTCGTAGCAGCTTGGTAAGTGAGATTATGAGGGCCAAAAGTAGATTTACAGCATTTAGCACTAAGGATGTTAACGTAACGCTTTTGAATCAGGACACGAGTAATAGCCTTATTAGAAGTAAAATTTTTATTAATGAACTTTTAAGTAAAGAATCTTTTACTCATTTCAACACCTTAAAATCTATTGCTCGTGGATTAAGCTTCAAATATATTTGGCATAGGGGCGGTCGTTTCCTGGTTAAGAAGCGAGACGGTGAATCGGTGCATGAGATCACTTCGACTGCAGATCTGCACGCATTATCTGCATCTTTTCGTAATGAGGCTAGCGATAGTGTTAACGCGGCGGTAACACAAAATACCTGTAATCTAGTCACTGTTACACCGGAAACGTCAAAAACGTCGAACTTAATTTCTGGCGTTGGAATTTGACTACGCGGGGACGTAGCAAGAGAGGAGGAAGCTGGGGGACTAAGGGAGGGCTTCCTCAATGCAACATCGCTTAGTAAGCATATGAGTATGTTCCGGCAGTTCCTTGTGACTGCTCGTCCTTTCTATAATATATTCGGCGTGGCTGAGACGCGTTTCGGGGATGGCGATGATGTTGGCGTTCAGATCGACGGGTTCTCGTCAATTAGGCAGGACAGGAATAATAAAGGAGGTGGGGTGGTTCTTTACGTATGTAATTCTTATAAAGCAACGGTGCTGTGCTCCTCAAAAACTACATTAGATAAAGGCAAACTAGGTATCCCTGAATATTTGATGTGTAAAATTCAGCAAGGCAACCATCCGCCAATTTTCGTGGCCGTCATATATCGACCTCCAGGGATTTCATTCACTGACGATTCTGACCTAATACAGAACCTGACGACTTATTCGGTAGGGTACGATCACCCGATTGTAATGGGAGATCTGAACGCGAACATGTTGTCGACATCTCAGGAAGCGTCGTTTGTTAGAGAGTTAATATGTGAATTAAACCTTAAATTAGTTGATCATGGCGCGACTCACCACGTCGGAGAATCTCACACTTGGATTGATATGATCTTCACTGACGACAATGATGTGGTGCTGGACGCGAACAACATGATGGCGACCTTTCCGAGTAAACATAATATAATTGATGTCACAATCGACATCCAAACTTCAAAGTCCCCAGCTCTCAATAACTTTTCATATAGGGATTTTAAGTCTATTAGGCAGGAGGAACTTCTATCCCTCCTTACTGCTTGTGATTGGTCGCCCATCAGTTGCCCAGATAAGAATGTTGATAGTAAGTTAGAACATCTTACCCACAACATCTTGGCGATCATCGACGAACTTGCCCCTCTGAAACAGTTCACACTGAAGAAGAAATGTCTCCCTCCTTGGGTGGATGTCGAGCTGAAAGAACTTTATAATCAGCGTGATGCTGTTCGACGGCGCTACAAATGGACTCGGGACAATAAGTTGTGGCAGGAGTTCCAGTCTCTCGCAGCTCAAGCAGAACAGCGCACAGTTGAAATGCGAGAGGCTTTTATTCAGAGCAGAATTTTTGACGCTCTGGATAATAACAAAAATATCTGGAAAGAACTTCGGCACCTTGGACTGTTACCAAAGGCTAAAGAGGAGCTGCATGGCTTCACTCCGGATGAATTAAACATCCACTTTGCTGGGGTCTCTGTCTCTCAAACGGAGCATGACGAAAATCTAGATAACATCTTATCGACGGCTAGCGACGATGGCTTCACTTTTCGTGAAGTTACCTTCTCGGACGTTGTTCTGGCCGTTGCTCATTTCTCGTCACAGGCAAAGGGCGAAGACGGAATATCCCAAAATGTCATCGCAAAGTCTCTTCCGGTTTTGGGCCATCATTTGGCTAAGATTTTCAACTCTTCTCTGTCTAGTGGGGTTTTTCCCGGGACCTGGAAGAAGGCTCATCTGGTGCCTCTAAAGAAGACGGCAATTCCATCTGCCGTCTCGGACTTCCGTCCAATAGCCCTATTGAGTTTTCTCTCCAAGGTCTTGGAAAAGATCGTCCACGAGCAGATTTCAGAGTTCATATCATCCAAGAAAACCCTTGATCCACGTCAAACTGGCTTTCGACAGCATCATAGTACGCAAACAGCACTACTGAGTCTGTCAGAGAAGATTCGTGATGGTATTAATAGCAAGAAACAGCTGCTTACCATACTCCTAATGTTTGATTTCAGTAAGGCGTTCGACACTATTTCGCCCTCTAAATTACTTCGTAAGCTGATCAGAATGGAGTTTTCTAGGTCCATAGTCCTGTGGATCAAGTCATATATTACAGGTCGTAACCAGCGAGTGGTTACAAAATCTAATGGGGAATCTGATTGGTACACAACCAATCTTGGCGTTCCACAGGGCTCGGTTCTTGGGCCCCTTCTGTTCAGCCTTTATATTAATGATCTTGGAGACATACTAGCTGCTTTCAAAAATCCCCAGGGTGAATTATCGGAAGGTGTCGAGCATTTGCTTTATGCTGATGATTTACAAACCTATACGCAGGTTGCGAGAGACGATCTTCAGATAGGCATTGATCGCCTGTTAACTGTGGCGCGAGCAGTGTCGGCTTGGGCTTCTGAAAATGCCCTTCACCTTAATGTCGGGAAGACTAAAGCTATAATTTTTGGGTCGGACTACAATATTAATAAATTGCAGGAATTGCACCTTCCAGGCATTGAGGTGCAGAATAACGTTTTTATTCCCTTTGCCGATACTGTAACTAACCTCGGTGTTGTTATGGATTCTAAATTAACATGGAAACCGCAAGTGGATGCAGTTAGTCGGAAGGTTAACAGAGCCTTATATGGACTCAGATCTTTTAGATCCTGCACCACCGAAGCGTTACGCAAACAGCTCGCAGGTGCTCTTGTTGTCTCTCACTTAGATTATTGCTCTCTTGTATACCTCGACGTATCAGGTGAGCTGCAGACCAGGCTTCAAAGGTTGCAAAATTCCTGTGTGAGATATATATGTGGTGTTAGAAAGGATGAGCATGTCTCTCCCTATAGGAGGAAACTGGGCTGGTTGACTGTGGAGATAAGAAGGGAGTATTTTGCGGCGGTAATGCTTTATAAAGCAGTTGTCATGGGACAGCCTCCGTACCTTGCGGCCCTTTTTGAACAAAATCAGTCTAGAACCTCAGGTAGGGATCCAAAGGAAATAAAAATTCCAGGGTCGCGTACTGATGTTGGGCTGTACTCCTTCAGAGCCCAAGGTGCTCGCCTCTGGAATTCGCTCCCCCGCGCTATTAGGCATCTTCCGTCTCTAAATAAATTTAAAACGGCAATACGTCGGCATATTATTGAAACCTGCGACGAACGAAATGTGTTCTGTGATACAAATTAACTGTGTTATACTGCTAAGTAATTAATTAATTAAGGTATATTGTGACGTGATAGTTAAGACTACTGACATAAACTGTGCATTTATAATAAGCCTATGTGATGAAATCTAACGATGAATCTGTGATATGGATACAAATTTAATTTAATGTATCGCAACTATGTATATTTGATGTATATTTTTGACTTGTGCAAAATAAATCTTAATCTATCTATCTATCTATCTATACTGCTTTACACGGACGACCGCGCTTTGGCTTCGCTCGTTGGTTGCCGTCGTCATCCGCCAGCCTTGCCCCCGTTGGAGCCGCATCTCGCACGCTATCGTCGGTCGGCGTTGCATCGCCGATTACCCCCGCCGGGGTCGCATCGCTCATTACCCCCGTTGGGGTCGTCTCACGTACGCTTTCGGTAGGCGGTGGCGATTGATCCGACGCCTCTGAGTCCCCTACCGGGCGATCCATCTCTTCTCGTGTCCTTCTTTCTTCTTTCTGCCCAGGTTCCGCTGGATCTTCCCCTGGGACGAAGGGCTTCATATCCTCGGCTTGGACCAGTTCCTCGACTTGCCCGTTCGGACCAAACAATCGAAATGAATTGGCGCCGAGGATACCGATCACGATGTATGGACCTGCATATTTCGGCGCTAGTTTCGCCGTTATGCCCTGGGCCGCCGAGGAGAGTACTCTATTCTTTCTCCATACTATGTCGCCAAGCAGAAAGGTTTCTTCTCTGCGCCCAGTGTCGTAGTACTTCGCCTGCCTGGCCCGCTCAGTCACTGAGCGTAACGCTGACTGCTGATGCAATTCGTGTAGCCTTTCCATTCTCGCGTGCCAAGCTCGCAACAGCTCTTTCTGCACGGAGTCTTTGGCCTCCTCATCGCGCGTACGCTTTGCGGTCCCAGGCGGCGTCGGTTGTCTCCCATAATTCAGCATGGCCGGGCTATAGCCTGTTGAACTGTGACTGGCCGTGTTCATTGCAAAAACCAGCTCTGGTAAATGTTCGTCCCAGGCTTTGTGATTCTCCTGAACACTTACCAGCATTTACCAGAGCTGGTTTTCGCAATGAACACGGCCAGTCACAGTTCAACGAGTTAGGCAAGCGCGAAAAGCCGATACATTGGCGCGTTGCGACAATTAACTTTCCGCGCTTTCGCGCTCCTTACAGATCGCGAAAACCCGTGCATCGAGGTAACTCCGCACGGAGCTGAATCCACCGGGGTTCAGTGAACTGTGCAGCAGGACGGCCAGAGCAGCGACAGCCAGGCAGAAGCTCAGCGGCGTTGCGCCGCTGGCTTACTCCAGGTAGGAGCAATAGTGTACGCCAGTACGCGTTGCGTGCTGTGCCAACTAATGCACGATAGCAGCTCGGCCGACGGCTTATTAGCCACGGACAATTGTTATTAACAATTGTCCCACCTGTTACAGATGGCGCCCAACGTGGGGCGCGCCTCCACACTAGTGGCACAGTGGGGAGATATCTCCGTAAACACTTCACTCCGATTACGGCGTCGCGGCAACAGGTCGCTCCGCGTGCGCTATCTTCTACGCGGGAAAATGCCGGCGAGACTCTAACGGTGTTGACGCGCGCGGATCGAACTCTGAATCGATAATGACGCGCTCGAAGCGTCAGCGCGGCCAGCGCCGCGCCCCCAGTCGCGTTCTCTTTGAGTAACTACCCTCGATGCGCGCGCATCGCCTATAGTGCGAACGCCGGTACCTGGCACTCATTTCGTTACAATTTCTAAATATAAACGCACCGTGTACAGTGTATATGGATGATTGTCAGAAAAAGTGTACATTTTATGTAATCTCCATGGCAATTTTTAATTTTTCTATATCTAATTCTTCTTATAGGATGTTTTTGTATTGACTTGGTCACAATGTCAATTATTCAAGAAGGTTCAAGAAGGTAATATACTTTTAAATTAGCTTATTAAAACTTTTAAAATACATCTCTAATAGAAAAATATTTGATGCCACGGAGTTTACAGAAAAGTGAAGCGTCAAACTTTAATCAAGAAAATAATAATCAAAAAATTTTGTTGAATCAACGTAATGACCTATACATTTTAATATCAATATAAATAAGTAATTTTACATCGTAATTTATATTTTAAAAGTATATGTAATACACTTTTAAGAAAATATATAATAAGAAAATAGTTTAGGGACAGCCATGGAGTTTACAATTTGAAGATAAATTAGGAACAGACCAGCTGTAGTATGATTGTTTCGGAAATTTTACTGCTGCGAAAGACAGTAAAACCTTTATCAATCGAATGAATTTAGTCTGTCCGTTGAAGTTTACATTATAAAAAAGTTATCGAACAGTGACACAAATTTACACTTTTGCACAGAATCACATATATACTTCAATAATTGCCCAAAATTTTATAACTATTTTCATATATTTAATAAAGTCTGCTTACAAATAGTAGGAATGAGTTTTTTAATGAGCCAAGACAAAAACAGTGATAATTTAATATCCATCTGCTTTGTTAGCGTTGTTAGTCAATGCTAACAAAGAATATATCCTGCAGTTGACGATCCAGTATCTCCTACTTATTTTTTCTGAAAATGAAACAAAAAGTGATTAATTGGATTGGATATATATATATATATATATATATATATATATATATATATATATATATATATATATATATATATATATATATATATATATATATATATATATACACACTTAACTTCTGTTTTATGTTAGTTAACTTCTGATAGTGTTATAAAGAGAACGACTAATATTCACGTTTTTTTTTTGTAATTTAATGACTTTAGATAAATAATAAAGAATCCTCCAAAGTTTAAAAAAGCCATTAACATGTCAAAAATTAGTGTCTAGGTCATGCATAATAGAACATTTTCAATTATAATATGTACTGTATATCTTGCAGAGTGTGACACTCATCTGAAGCATATAACCATCTTTTATTAATTTATGCCTCCTTCTTTGCAGACATGGGTACTCAATTTTACGTAAATAAACACTTTTCACTTATTATGACAAACTTTGAACGTATTTTACTAATGGAATGCGAGCAAGCATTCAAGGTGATAATGAAATAAATAAAAGAGTCACAAAAGCAAATTACCTTTTAGCAGAAAGTAAAGAAGATAGAGTAGATGTCGAAAATGTGACTTACTTTTATGAGTCATTTATTAATTTTAATATCACATTTTGAATGGTTGCTCGCATCCCATGAGTAAAGTACATTAAAAGCTTGCCATAATAACTGAAAAGGGTTTATTTATGTATACCCGAGTACCCATATCTACAAAGAAAACGGCATAACTATATAATAACAGGTTACATGTTGCTGTAAAACTGTAAACTATCACATTGATCTATAAATCAGACACATTTATCATATCAGCATAACTCTACTGCTTATATATGTAATGCAATGTACGCATTTTATTTTTACTCCATCTCCAACGAAAGACTTTCTTATATTTAATAAGGTCTACTTACAAATAGTAGGAATGAGTTTTTTCCAGCAGCCGAGACTAAATCTGTGATGATTTAATCTCCAACTTCCTTGTGTGTTGATGGTACATATTCTGCAGTTAACTCTACAGGATCTCCTACTTATTTTTTCTGAAAACGAAACAAATGTGATTAATTGAGTTTGATATACATACTCAACTTCTTTACTGATAGTGTGATAAAAAAACAACTAATATTGTATGAATGTCTGTATGTGAATGAAAACAAAAGTCTTTTTAGTTTAAAAAAGCTGTTAACATGTCGAAAATCAGTTTCTAGGTGACACATAATACAAGATTTTCAATTTTATAATAATATATTACAGAATGCAACACTGGTCTGCAACATATAACCAGCTTTTATAAATTCATGCATTTTTCTTTTTAGACATGGGTACTCAGTTTTACCTAAAAAAAACTGTTCATTGATATTATATGTACAACAAAGTATATATTCCTTTGACTTTATAGATGCAAACGTTGTACGGAAATATACCGTGTATCCCAAGAACACGATTTTCCTATTACGTACGAGGGTAGTTCAATAAGTCTTTAGAATAAAGTATAAAAACAATTTTTTTTGGGTAAATTTTTTTTTATTTTTCAACATAATCTCCTTGGAGCTCTATACACTTGGTCAATCGCTTTTTAAGTTTTTTTAATCCTTCAGAAAAGTGCGTTTTCGGAAGTTCCTCAAAATAAGCACTTACAGAGGCAATGACGTCTTCGTTGTCCGTAAATCTCTGTCCACCGAGCCATTTTTTCAAGTTTGGAAATAAGAAAAAGTCACAGGGGGCTAAATCTGGTGAATACGGTGGGTGTTCGACCAATTCGAATTTTAGTTCTTCAATTTTAGCCATTGAAACGAAGCATGTGTGAACTCGGGCGTTGTCGTGATGAAAGAGAATTTTTTTTCTCGCCAAATGTGGTCGTTTTTTTTAATTTCTTCTTTCAGCTGCTCTAATAATAATACATAATACTCACCAGTAATTGTTTTACCCTTTTCCAAGTAGTCAATAAGTATAATTCCACGTGCATCCCAAAAAACTGTAGCCATAACCTTACCAGCTAACTTTACGGTCTTTGCCTTCTTTGGAGCTGGTTCGCCTGTGGAAATCCACTGTTTGGATTGTTCCTTTGTCTCAGGAGTGTAGTGGTGTATCCATGTTTCATCCACAGTCACAAATCGACGAAAAAATTCCTCAGGATTCCGACTTATGCGCGCCAAAAGAGCCTCAGAGGCGACCACTCTATTGCGTTTATTCTCAGCTGAGAGCAAACGCGGCACCCATCTTGCCGATAGCTTTTTCATGCCCAATTTTTCATGTAGAATTGAAACAACTGCACCTATAGATATCCTTGTGGCCTCAGCTAACTCACGCACTTTTAATCTTCTATCCTTCAACACCATATCGTGGATTTTATTGATGATTTCGGGAGTAGTTGCTTCTACGGGCCTTCCTGAACGTGGTTCGTCACTTATTGATGTACGACCACGCTTAAATTCATTTACCCAGTTATAAACCGTTGCTAAGGCAGGGGCAGATGTGCCATGAACTGAGTCCAATTCATTTTTTATCTCATATGGAGTTAAACCCTTTAAATGAAAATGTTTAATTACCGCTCTGAACTCGTTTTTTTCCATTTTTCTTAACAAGCAATTTTTTTTTTCAATTGGTTATAAAAACACGTAAACTCAGAAGATGTGGACTGTGACTGCACCATATATCTAGTCGGGAGTGGTGCTGACTGAGAACAGATGATTTGGAGCGATTCGCGCGCCATCTGTTGGTCATTCTAAAGACTTATTGAACTACCCTCGTAACAGCTTGGTTTCAGTCACACTAAATAATGTATTAGTATTTCCAATGAACCTAGAACAATTATTTACTTATGAACACAAACCTCAAAAATCAATTCATTAAATCTAGCAGTATTACACGAAAAAAACATTTAATAATACTTGAACATACAAAAGGAATTAGCACTAAAAATATTTATATAAAAGTCTTAGCAATATACAACAAGCTATTGATAAAAAAACATTAGATATGAATAAATATTCACATAAGAATAAGCTAAAAAATTGGATAAAAACAGATGTATAATATCAATTATTATACTATGAATAAGTCAGTTAAATATTGATATAAGCACTGATGAAAAATAAAAATAAATTTATTACGATAATAATTTTTAGTATTAAGTTAGTTAATTTCAGTATCTTAGTATTTAAGTTTTATTTTATATTTTAATTTTGTATATGCCGGATCGCGTACAGATGCTTAGTGCATCTCTGCGATATACAGAATGTAATTTATACACTAATGTATTTTTTTTTTACTTACTATTTTTACTATTATTTTATTCTAAACTTATGTAAGGTAAACTGGTTTTGAATAAATAAATAAATAAAACTTTTTGTACCTGCAAAATATGAGGAATTCTACAAACAATCGTCCGATAAGTGGTTCGAAAACTGACGAAAAATAAATGATGAGACACGCTTCTGTAATACGAGTTTTCTTATTGTATAGGTTCTAAAATGTACGAAAAAATTTCCAACAAGCAAAAAAGACCTTGTGACACTTTTTTAGATATAAATTTTTCTTATGGGAATTTAAGATGGGAATTATGGACTAAAAATGGTCATCATTAATATAATAATCACTTGACTTATAAAGGTGCAAATAAATTTTTCACGTAATAGAATGTAAAGTATAGAAGAAAAGCTTTAATTAGAGACGTACCGCGTTCAAAAATATTGACATTATCAAAAGTTATGAATGACCAAAGATAGTGAATAAGCACAAAAAAACACTAAATTTCATGATTTCTTATTTTTCACTAGTTTTTCGTGTTAATTCGCTATCTTTGATCGTTTATAACTGTTGATATTGTTCATCTCTTTTTACGTGGCACATCTCAAATTAAAGCGTTTGTTCTCTACTTTACATACTATTATGGTGGAAAATTACGTAGGTGGAAATATACGTGGAAAAAAATTTTGCACCCTTACAAGTCAAGTGATTGTTATATCAATGATGATCGTTTTAGTCCATAATTCCTATGTTAAATTCCCATAAGAAATCTTGTCACAAGGTCTTTTTCGCTTGTTAGAAATTTTTCTTGGAAATTTTAGGACCTGTATCATCAGAAAACTTGAGTTGTAGAGGCATCCATCATCATTTATTTTTCGTTACTTTTTGAACCACTTATCGGTCGATTTTTTGTACAATTCGTCATATACTGAATTAGGGAAATCGCTGCTTAAACCTTATTTGGTGCTGACATAAATCAGAAAATTTGAAAAACACCTACTACAATCCTTTATGTTCGCAAAAATAACAAAGATCATCTGAATCTGAACACTGCTACGATAATATGATACAAAATTGTACTACGCAATAGTGGGAGGGCACCACGGGTTTGGCGGGTAGATTGGTCACTGGATATTTTGCCAAAATAAAATAATGTCCTGACGTAAATTTTTTTGTGTAACTGTCGAATACTATTGCATTTTCCCCAGGATGTTTTTGAATGGAAATAACTAATATAATTGTTACAAAAATAATCAAAAGTTTGGTCTAGAAAAATGTGATGCCCTCCATTTTTATAAGCTCTGGCCCAAGCCAAAATAAAACCTTAGAATCTTTGAGACTTGATGATTTTTGTAGTTTAAACCCTTAACTTTTAATAGCATTTTGAACGAATGTCTTACGTTGCTTAGAAATAAAGTTATGTTAATTTTAAAAAAAGTATAAAGGGGGCACGACGGGCACCTGCAGGTGGGGCACGTTGAGTATACGGAAGACGGGGAGTAAGAGAGAAGGAGACCAAACTCTTATGGACCCGCGTTGCCGAAATGGCTCTATTTTCCCGTCAGAAATGCCGTGTACGCTCGACAAAACCGCCGCGACCTAACGAGTAACAGAGCCGCCTGTCGGCGGCTTATTTTACTATTTAGCGCTTGAGCGCGCTGTTTGAAAGAGATGTAGGTGGGGCACTACGATGTAGTTTATTGCTTTTTTTTTTTTTTTTCATTTATTTATTTAGAGTCGCATCGACAACGAGGCCATTAGCGACTACATTTAAAATTACATGGTATCGGGTTGTTACATTGTCATGTTATATAAAAAAGTACATAATTATACGAATTACAGTTATAAACATAATACAAAAAATTAGTAATTTATAAAAGAGAAATTAATTTAACATTATGCAAATAATTTACAATTTTTCGTATACTTTCGTGTGAATTTAATGCTAATTTGATGTCGTCTGGTGGAATTAAGTAGAGTCTTCTTTCTTCAGTATATTTCTTGCAAGTAGCTAGTATGTGTTTAACAGTTAGTTGTTCATTACATTCGTTGCATGTTGGTGGTGCCAGATTATAGAATAAATATTGATGTGTGATTTTTGTGTGTCCTATTCTGAGACGAGTTATAGTGACCTGTTCTGTACGAGAGAGTTTTTTGGTGCTTATTGTAGAAAAAATATCGTCTCTTATGGTATGCAAATATGTATTTTTTCCAGACCTCCATGTTTTGTTCCATTTTTCTGTTATGAATTTCATTAAGATTTCTTGAGCATTATAGAGTGGTATCGGAGTTTCATTATGTACATTGTTCATCTCTACCGCTTCCTTTGCTGAAATATTCGCCGCTGTAGCTTTTTGGTCGTTCGAGTCTTGTAATGATGAAAGGATTATTTTTTTTGTTTTCATGTTAGTGATTTTATGTTGTATATTTTGTATTATTGTATTTTTTGTATACGGGTTTTTTATATCTTTTAGGATTGACATTGAGCTGGAGAAGATAATATATTTATTGCAGTCTAAAGTTTCGATCATTTCAAGCGCTTTTAGAATAGCATACGATTGCACGGTAGTGTTGTTGAGCGAACCGTGAACTGGAAATTTATAAGATTTTTCAGGGAGGTTAATTGAGATACCTGTTCCAGTTCTTGTAACTCGTCCTTCGACGAATACTTGGGTGTATTCATCATCTTGCAAATTGTAACTGGTGTTATGTAAATTGATGTTAAGGTTTAATGCAGCTACAGGATGGATTGGGGGCGGCTTTAACATGATGTTTGGTATTTCTTCGTTGATTAGTAAAAGAATGTCTTGGAGTCTTTCCATAAATGATTTGGGTATATTATTTTTATTATTATCTTGGGAGATTATTGGATCAATAAGAGACATTTTGGTTAATGGATTTTCGGGTAAAGATGATAATTTGCATGCATGTTTACACATAAGTTGCATGCGATGAAAGCTTAGAGGTGGCATATTTGCTTCAGCTAGTATACTGGAGGTTGGACTCGTATGAAAAGCTCCAAGTGCTATTTTTAAGCCAGTATTATGAATTGGATTTAATGTTTTAACTGTCTTCGATGAATCATACAGTATACTACCATAATCGAGTTTTGATAGGACTATAGCTTTGTATGTATTTAATAGTGTATCTTTGTCGGCCCCCCAATTTTTTGCGGCTAAAGTTTTTAATATGTTTAAGCGTTTTGAAGCTTTAGTTTTTAAGTCGTTTATGTGGTATTTCCAATTTAATTTATTATCGAAAATAAGACCAAGAATTTTTAGCTGTTTAACTTCTTCTAGTTGTTTATCTTTAATTTTTAAAACGACTTGTGGTTGAGATACTGTTTTTTTTTTGTAAAAGTAATAAATTGCGATTTTGGTTGGAAAACTTAAAGCCGGAAGAAGTTGACCACTGTTCAAGTTTGTCAAGTGTTTTTTGAATTATTTCTTGTGATAGTTGGGGGTTATTTCCTTGATAGAACAGCGTTATATCGTCTGCAAATAAGCAGCATTTCACTGGGTAATCAATATAGTTTACTATATCGTTAATTGCCAATAAAAAGAGGGTAACGCTAAGGACCGAGCCTTGAGGTACTCCGTTTTTTAGCACCTTAGTCGCTGATAGAATGCCGTTTGCTTTAACTTGCATTAATCTTTCTTTTAGAAAATTTGTGATAAATCTTAACATGTGTCCGTCAACTGAGGCTTTTTGTAGAGCTGTAATGACTCTATCTCTATAGATCATTTCGAAGGCTTTTTCTATATCTAAGCTAACAGCGATAAGATGTTGTTTCTTGCTGAAAGCTTCGCATATTGCATTTTCTAATTGAATGAGATGATCGTAGGTTGAACGGTCTTGTCTAAAGCCGCTTTGTTGAGAAACAAAGATGTTTTTTATTTTTAGAAATACTTTAAGCCTTTTATTTACAATTTTTTCTAATAGTTTACATAGATTGTTTGTCAAGGAGATAGGTCTATAGTTTTTTGGGGAGGACTTATCTTTGCCTGGTTTAGGAATTGGTATGGTTATGGCTAGTTTCCACTGATCGGGAAAAACGTTTTCGAGCCAAATAAGGTTTAACAGCTTTTTCATGTATTCCGTTGCTGACTTGGGAAGATGTTTGAGTAAAATATTTGGAATTTGGTCTGGTCCGGGACTAGAGTTCTTGCATTCCTTTAAAGTTTCAATAATTTCTTCCATTTTAATCGGCTCATTTAGAAAGGGATTATTGGATTTGTTTTGTTGTTCATAATTTGTCGAGTAATTACTTTGGTTGTGTCTGTTTTGCAAAAAATCTTGCTCATAGTTCTCGTCGCTGGAGTTTCTCGCAAATGTGTCAGCTAATTCATTGGCAATTTTATAAGAGTCAAAGATGATTTCATTATCTCGGTTTTTTAAAGCAGTGATTTTTGATGATTTGATTTTACCTTGGATCCTTTGTATTTTATTCCAAATTATTGAAGCCGGAGTGTACACGTTAAGAGATTTAACAAAGTCTAACCAGTAATTTTTTTTGTTTCTTTAAGAGTTTTTTTGAAAATAGCCTTTTTTTGTTGTACTCTATTTTATTTGAGAGAGTGTTGTGTTTTTTAAATATATTGAAGGCGTGTTTGGATTCTTTAGAGGCTTTTACATACGCATCGTTCCACCAAGGTACTTGGTTATTTTTTGTTTTTATTTTTTTTTGAAGGAATTGCGATGTCCGCGGCCCTGCATATAGCATTGTTAAAATTTTGAACAAGGTCATTAATGTTATTTTTATTGTTCGAGGATGGGATTTGTAAAATAGATATTCCTTTATCTACTTCGTCATGATATAATGTCCAATCAGCTTTTTTATAGTTTCGTATTTTATGGACCGTAAGATTTGCACTTGTATTTTCAGTGATAGCAGCATAATTTATTACTATCGGGTAATGGTCGCTATCATGCAATTCATCCGCGACTGTCATTTCAATGTTTTCTGCTATTGATGCGCAACTTAGTGTTAAGTCGATAGCGCTTTCAGAACCATTGGATGCATTAAAATGTGTTTGTTGGTTGTTGTTAAGTAGAATAATCTCGGGATCATTTAAAAATTTTTCTATTATTTGGCCTCTGGCATCTGTTGCCTTTGAACCCCATAGTATATTATGTGAATTAAAATCACCTAATAATATAAATGGTTTCGTTAATTGTGATTTCAAATGGTTAAGTTCGTGCAAATCTAATTTCTGGCTATTGGGCAAGTATATGTTACAAATAGTAAGTTTATTTTAATAAATATAGCTACTCCTCCACTTGCTTGGCTTGTATGTCTATTTTTAAAAAAAATTTTGAAATCATTTAATTTAGCGCAGAAGTCACTTTTAAAGTGAGTTTCCTGCAAACATATTATTTTAGCATTACGTTCGGCTAGTATTTGTTGAAGATTCTCTAGTCTTTTATAATATCCGTTAAGATTCCATTGTATGATATTAAAACTCATTTTCTAATATATTGATTTATTTATGAAAATTCAAAAGTTAAATATTTAATCCGTTTTATCTAGAGTGGCTGCTATATCGTTCTGGTTTTCATAAATACCGTCCATTCTATCGGTAATTTTTATTTCTGTTTTTTCTATTTTGTTAATGATTTTTGTAAATTTCGATTTCATTCCTCGAGAAGTCAGGTTTGGATACAGTTTCCTCAGCATTATAGAAACTTCACTTATGTTTTGACAGTATTCTTGCATGGTTGTAGGATCAAAGGTCTTTGGTGAAACTTTATCGAGAAAGCTTTTGAAGGTGAGAAAGTCCATTGGGAATGCAGCTGATGGGTCTTCAAATAGTTCTTGGAGTGATAATAAACTTTCATCGGAATTTGATGAGGGTTGGCTTATTTCTTCATTAGGTTTGCTTTTCTTTTTTGATTTTTTTATTTTGGGTTGCGTAAGGTTTTTATGGTTCGAGTCAGTGTTATTTAGAGCTGATAGGGAGTCTAGACTTGACTCTGATCCTGAGAGATTTTTTGCGTTTTCTATAGGGGAAGAAGATGATGTTGACAGTGATAATGGCCTCTTAAAGCTTTGTTTGTTAATTTCGTCTGTTGACTGCATATTATTGGGAGTTTTGAGTTGAGTATGAGGAATTTGCATAGTAGTTTGGCCAAATTTATCAATTTGCGGGGTTATATTTGTATCATCGGCACTTTTAGCGTTTGGGCTGGGAAGATTTTGTTTACGATCAAGAGGTGTAAGTGTAGGAAAGTTTTCTGTATAGATTTTGGTGAGAGTAGTGGAAACATTATTCTGGTCGTTTTCGGTAATTTGTGTGTTTACGTTTAGCGGGCATTGTTTAGCTACGTGTCCGGTCTCTTTACAAATGAAACACGTCATACTGTCTGTTGAAACAAATATGCGGAATTTCGTGCCATCATAGAGTACTTGAAATGAATCTGGGATTTTTTCTGTATGTTCCGGTTGCACGTAAACTTGTCTGCGGAAACTAACAATATGCGCACAGCCGGGAATACTAATTCCCGCTCTCTCGAAAGATACTTTAGATTCTAGTTTTACGTTAAAATTGGCTAATGCTTTTTCTAATACTTCATGTGGTATTGAGGGTCCTCCATTAGAGAGAATAATTCGTTTGGCTCTGGAGATTAGCGGACGAAAAGGTAAATTTTTGTTTCCAAGTGTAATACTTTTGTGCTGGTCAATAAGTTCGTCTGTGATTTTTCTCGAGGCAAAATACACGCAGATTCGGTTATTTGAAATTCTTGAAATGGCTTTGATGTTTTCCCGGTTGGTTAGATTTAATAGTTGACTTACGTAATCGTCGACTGAGTAGTTTTCGATTGAATCAATTACTATTGCTTGGTCGTCTTTAGGAAAATTGTCGGTTGTTATTACATTGGCGTAGCTTTTTTCTTGAGTTTGGGAACTTTGAAGTATACTAGTAGATGCAGGAGGAGGGCCTGTGCCCCCATTTTGTGCCATTTTAATCGGTTGCACTGATAGTGCACCGATAATCTGTTTAAAACCAATCTAGATCTTGTGTTTGGTTTCAAATTTTCGTTTAACTTTACTTGTTACTCGCGGCCTCGTGTATCGCACTGTGTACAAACACGTCTTAACTCTACGAGAGCCAACATGAAACTGGTTTATTGCTTGTTATTAATAAAATGTTAATAAATTAGTTAAATCGTAATTTAACAATGTTCGTACAGTACGTTAATTCGTAAATGTACAATGTGCGTACAATACGCTAATTCGTAATTGTACAATATTCGTATGTACAATACGTAACCTTAACAACTGTCAATTTTTCTTTTCAATATTAAAATTTCAATCAACACTACTTAAAAAACAAAAAATAAATGATGTTTTGATGAATGTGGAAAGTAGGTTCGTATATTCTGAATGATGAAATTGAAATAAAAAAATCAAGATATTCATACCCGGATACATACAATTTGCACTTATTCGCGGCTACACTAATCGTAAACTTTTTATTCCTTATGTTATCTTAAACCTCATTTGTTAACCAATATTGCTTAGGCTTAAACAAAGCTTAAATAACTTAAACAAAGTTAAATCAAACTAACAAGCCCAGTCTCTCTATCAACATATCTTACTTTTGATATTATACCTTTCAACGGCTCTGCTGGATGATTGGTCTACGTTATTGCTCAGGAAGTTATGCACCATGGGTTCTAATCCGACCGCCGAAAAGTTTTTTTTTACACAATTGGTAAGTAGGTGGTGTCAACTCATAATACAATCAATTTATTTATACAACTTTTAGTTAATTAAAGTAGTATAGATGATTTATTTTGATAATCTTTTTACGCCTCCGCGACAAAAAATACATAGGTAAGTTTATTACTCTTTTATTAAAAAATAATATTTATGTAATTAAATATGGTTAACTTAAACAAATCAGCTATCTGTAAGCTTAAGCTTAACCATACCTTAAATAAACTAACAAATTATTCTCAGCCTCTCTATGAACATATGCTGCTGTCGATATTACACCCCGAGTAGAAATTCTTGTCAGGCTGCCTGCTTATATAATAAGGCCCTTTTCAGGTTACAGTATCAGGACCTGTTACACCGTACAATTATTCGTAGGACAAAGGAAAAAAGAAAACTGAGCAAATTGGCATATGCTCCAAACAATTCCAAAGCTTTAGAATTGCAAAATGCAACTACTGTGAAAACTTCTAAGAGGAAGCGAAATTTGTCAAAAAGTGACAATCGTAAATCAAAAACATGTAAAAAAAATACTAAAAACACTTCATAAATTAATTAAATGTTATTTTCATTTTATCTATTCAGTTAAGTTACGCTATTAACCAACATTGATAATTACTTACAATTTATCTTAACACTTTGTTCCTGTTTATGCTATACGCATTTTATAAACAAATATTTTTATACTATACTTACCATTATAATATATACAAAAGTTCATTTTATGATTTATTTATAATAAAATATACCTTTTCAAATTATCATACGATAATAAAAAAAGAATAAAAAGTTGCGACGCGGAGATTTGAACGCACGTCAAAAAGTTTATAAACTTACGACTTAAGGGGATGCCGGATACCGGCATTGCAGTTTTTCGTTTTATTCAATGAATAAATTTGATTTTCAAATTTCGCAAACGTACGCACAATCTATTTATCACTAAGAATGTGCGTACATTTGTAAAATTTTATTAAAGTAAAAATTGACTGCGTAAAACGAAAAATCGATAATGTCGGTACTGGGTATAAGATATAGGACTCCGACCTCTCCTTAACTACTCGATTAGCGATGAATACGACATTTACATTATGGAAGTAGCGTATGTTTATTTTGAAGCTGGACGCAAAGAAATTTTGTTTAAACAAGATGTTTTGAGAATTTGGTTATTTATACTAAAGTATTTTAGTATTTAGTTATTAAGAGCCTTATCTCATATATACGCTACACTCAAACATCATAATCAATAACTATGATTTTCATTATATATTAATGTACCATATCATGAATTACATATTATATTATTATTTAAAGATACCAGGGTAAAAACTCAGAGACACTTAGTTTTCACCATTGTATCCCTCGAATTACATATTAAAAAAAATATATATATATATATATATATATATATATATATACTAGATAAGCAGATAGTGTACGTGTTTAAAGCACATCGAAATGTATGCAAGTTACGAAATAAAAAATATTAAAGATATTTTTGTAAAATCTATTCTATACGCATAAATTTCTAATGATAAATGTAGTTCTTTTTTCTTTTGAATTACATATTAAAAAAACTACATTTATCATTAGAAATTTATGCGTATAGAATAGATTTTACAAAAATATCTTTAATATTTTTTATTTCGTAACTTGCATACATTTCGATGTTCTTTAAACACGTACACTATCTGCTTATCTAGTATATATATTTTTAATTTTAATTTTTTCATCGTAAAATTAAAAGCTGCATAATAATTGTTATATAAAATAAAGAATAAAGTAAAAAAAAAAATTTCTTTCATGTGGATTCGAACTCGGAAATATTTTGCAATCAGGATATCGTTGAACAGTACAATAAGCCGCCGACAGACGGCTCTGCTACTCGTTAGGTCGCGGCGGTTCCGCCGAGCGTACACGGCACGGCATTTCTGACGGGAAAAGAGAGCCATGTAGAAAGCATCGTGTTTGGTCTCCTTCTCTCTTACTCCCTGACGGAAGAGGTCGCGTTACTCGCGCCGAGCAGTAGCCGAGCAGAAGCGCTGAGTTTCTAACCTCACATTTACATGCATACACAAATTTCGGAGCAGAATTTTCAGAGGCTGTGAAAAAGTAAGTTAGGGGATCTAAATGGTTAGAAACTATAAGAAGAAAAGTGACCGGTGCAATTGGAGTAATGGTCAACTCCAATTGGCTATTGATAGCATTAAGGCTGGAAATTCCATTAAAAGTGCTGCATCAATTTAAAGGAAACTGAAGAGTGACACTTCGATTAGCACTGGTAAGAAAATAGAATTTTGATCAAATATTTCGACAGATAAAGAATATGTGAAAACCTTTTCTATTATTATTTAGGATTCAAGAGAATTTTTGATGATGATCAGAAGAAGGCCTTATACGAATACGTTGTTGATCTTGAAAAGAGATTAATGGGCCTATCTGCAAAAGAACTGCGAAAGGTAGCATATGATTATGTCACCAAATTTGGAATTCCTCATAATTTCAATGAACAAACAGGTATACTATTATAACTACTTTCTACGTTCAATTTTTTTATAATTATAGTAAATATTAATTCTAGCTATAACAATAAAATTTATTTTTCTCATAGGTTCAGCAGGCAAAGACTGACGCAGGAGTTTCATGAGTCGTCATAATCTCTCCAACAGAAAAGCCGAATCTACATCAGCAGCTTGAGCAAATGGATTCAACAAACAAGAAGTGGATAAGTTTTTTGGGTTGCTGAAAGAAGTTCAAGAAAAATATAAGATCAGTGCAAGCAATATTTGGAATGTAGACGAAACAGGAATACCTATTGTCCCAAAATCTGGTTCAAGAGTTATCGCTCAAAAAGGAAGAAAGCAAGTAGGAGGCAAAACAGCTGCTGAGCGAGGTGAGACAGTCACCGCAGAAATTTGTGTATCTGCAACCGGCACCTTTATGCCTCCTATGCTGATCTTTCCTCGAGTTAAAGTCAACGAACAGTACCTTCAGAACAAGCCAGAGGGGTCATGGGCTGATTGGCGTAAAAGTGGTTGGATGGAGACGGATTTATTTACTCAGTGGTTCAGAAAATTTATTGAATTTTCAAGAGCATCTATAGATAATCCAGCGCTACTACTGTTGGACGGTCATCACACTCATGTGAAAAATGTTGAGGTTACAGAACTAGGAAAAGAAAATGGAGTTGTAATTCTGTCTTTTCCACCTCATTGCACTCACAGAATGCAACCTTTGGACGTGTCTTTTATGAAGCCTCTGAGTACATATTACACGGAATAAATAAATCAGTTCCAACGCAGTGGTACACAGGTTCAAATGAATCATATATTTGGAATTTTTGGAAAAGCTTGGCAAAAGGCAGCGAAAATGGATACAGTAGTGAATGCTTTCAAAAAGACAGGCATAGAACCCTTAAATGCTAATGTTTTTGACTCTGTTAAATTTAAAAATTCAAATGAAAATTCTTCTGGATCGACAGCAATTTCAAATCATCAAGTAATAGATCAAGTAACAGGTGAATATAAATGGTTTTCTATTAAATGAAACTCACTTTACTATTTAAAAATCATAACTAATTATATTTTTTTATCTTGTAGAATCTAATGTCAATGTCGCAGAGTTGAAACAAATGATCAACAATATTATGAAGTCAAACAATGAAAGTAATTGTACCAATGATGCCTGCCATAATCTACCTGATCGTCAAGTTCCAAATATTGCATCGGATTGTAACCCTTATGTGCCAGCTGCGATAAATTCTAACCCGTCAAACAATTCTAGTCAGAATTTGCTTGAACGAACAGTAGAAATTCCTCTCTCCTATATTGTAAATGCTAAACCATTGATTTCATTACTGGTAAGTATCGATTGATATTTTAAACTATTTAGAATATCTAGTTTCATAAAATTATAAATCATTTATTGTTCCAGAATTCTTTCATTGAAAATGAACGCAGAGATAGTGATTTTCAGTTTCAATCACCAAATGAAAATTTATCAGTGAAGCCAAAAGTTTCTAGGGAAGAGGAACAGCTACTATAGTAACAAGCGAGGACCACATTCAAGAATTGAACGTACAAAAAGTTAAAAAAATTAAAAAGAGCCAACGGAGAAAAGAAAATCTAATCCAAAGATTAAATCAGATATTTTATTAAAAGAGCCAAAAAAAATTCTTAAAAAGAATGGTGCTGCAGGAAAAAGACAACCACTTTCTGAATTTAATTACAATTTGAAGACCAGCAATCAGCTGTTACAATGAATGGACAAGAAATTCAGATAATTAATACAGAGACTTTTCCTATAATTAATGGAACATATTTTGTGCAATCAAATGATGGTCAGTATGAACCATTAGTGTTGGAGACACTTCCAGTCGAAAATGTGCAATTAGAGCCATTAGAAGACTTGCAATTGGCGTATAATTTTCCGAATTAAAGATTAAGAATAGAATAGATTTGAAACATATTGTGATAAAAGTGCCTGATTATTAAATAATAAATTTCAATTTAAGTTTAATTTTAATCATAATTTTAATCATACCAAATATGTCCAAAGAAGACAACATTATTTTTGAATGCTTTAAGTATTTTGTATATTTAGTTATTCATTTAATAAGTAATAATGTTCAGTATATGTGTTTTCAGTTTTATAAGTACTTGACCTGATATTAATAAAAAAATTAAGAGAAAAATTTCACCAAAAAATTAAGAGAAAATGGTCTTTATGAGAGCTGTAATAAACCTCAAAATATAATTATTTTAATCGAATATCTTAACTGTAAACACATCGGATCTTAATCTTTAGGTTTCACTCTTCAAGGTAAACTTTTTTTTACTTTTATTAGATAATAATTAGAAATACCAGATTATTATAAATTTAGGGTGCCCGTTGTGCCCCCTCTTCCCTACATGATATCATAATTGCATTTGTAATCCATGTGTTTCTGGGCCTTGTATTTGTTTTATTCCTATTTGATATGTTAATGCTTGTTGCCTTGTCTATGTATCTTTTTTATTTCTAGTATAAGGGAATCGGTTGCAAGATTAGGATGCTGCATAGACATTAGAAATTTCCAGTCTATTTTGTTAACTATGTATTTTAATTTTTTGTATTTTATAATGTTATTGTATTTATTATTCTGTTTCTGCAGTATTATTGTGTCTAGTGTTACTTTAAATGAATTTACTTTTATTGTATTCGTTTTTACAAAAATGTTGTCAATACAAGTTCCATTTGAACTGTTCTCTGAAGGTCTTGTTATACTTAGAAAGCATGGTCTATATCCCAATTCTTGAAAATTATGTAGAAATTCCTGACTAATATTACTTATATCTTATAGATCAATATTGTAATCTTCTATAACATAATGATTTTTATAATTTTTTATTTTATTCAGAAATGCTTTTAGTTGCATAACAAATTGTCTTGGGAATATCGCGTAATCTATATATAGCAGAGACCAGAAAAATGTTGTTAGTATGTACTTTTATACTAGAATTTATAATACTCAGCCTTCCAATGTGTACTATTTCAGTATTTTCTCAACATATACATAATGTATATGACCACTCCGTCAGATTTGTTACTTTGCTGTAGTTGTAGAATATTTTATAACCAGGTAGTTCACAGTATGTATAGTGTTCTATATTTCATGTTTCCGAGCATACGATTATGTATGGCTTTTTTCCATTCATTCAATAAATAATTCTAAATCAGAGAAATTTGCGTTTAGACTTCTTATGTTTAAGTAGAGAATAATTTGGCTTTTATTGCCAATCTCCTTACTAAGTGATTGCATATTTTCGATAATATTTTCATAATGTATTAATTCTTTAATGACCGTATTTTGATCCATTTTTGCTAAGATTGAGTGTGTTTATTCCCCTGTTTTGAAAATGGCTTGTTGTTTTATGTTAATGTAGTTGCAAGTGAAGCAATAGACGGACTATTTACCATACCTTATTCTGTAAATTCTCTACCTTGCCATTGTGTGTTGGCAATGTAGATACACTATTTACTATTTGACTTATTCGATAGTTGTCTACCTTATGGATGTGTGTTGGCAAGGTAGAGTTGATTGGAAATCCGTCATATGAATGCTTTTCTTTACTTTTACCGTTAATATTGCACAATGGTTAACATCAGTTACTGTGTGATTTATGTTATAATTTGTCTTAAACTTATTATTGCTGAATGTACAGTTAGAACATTTTATATTATTTCCATTAACACATTTCTCTGTCTTATGAGGTCCAGCACATTTGAGATATGTGGGATTATTTTCACAGTTTGTGCCTTTATGTACAAATCTTCCACTATTGTAGCATTGCATAATATTTATTACGTCATATGCTTTGTTCGTGTATTTTTTTATTAAGATTTAAAATAAAGAAGAATTTTTAAGTTTTATCGATTCATTTTTTTATTCTTTTTATGCTATTCATTTTTTTCAAATAAATTTTAATAGCTTTTATCTTAAGTAATATGTGGTATTTTTTGGCCATTCAAAGCTCTATTTTTTTTCTATGAAGATTTGAAATAAAAAAATTACGATTGATCGATTTTTTTGGTTTTATACCGTTTTTTCATTTTTATGATTTTTTGTAATAAATGAATCCGTTCTTCATAATCTCGAACAAAATTACGAAAAAATTTTATTTGTAAAAGTAGTATGCATTTATTATATTCATAAATAAAATTGAATCAACAATTATAGTGTTGCAATATTTATTATTATCATTGATAAAAAATATAACTTGATATGTAAACCTTTTTAAGTTGCTATTTAAATACTATACTTTGGCAGAAGTTTATTTATAGATGAAAAATTTTCTTAAATTTTTTAAAATAAATTTTGTCATCGGTGAGCGTAAAAATTTTTAGTTTTTTAATACTCTTGTTTTTATCACAAAAGTATGTGTTAACTCCAATAACTTGTTAAAGAACATTTTTGTATTAAATAGTTTACAAATAAAAGAAGACTGTAGAGAAATTTTTAGTTAATCAATATATTTTTTATGTTTTCTTTTCCAATACAATTTGTAAGGCATAAAATTTAATAGAGTTAAAATTTGGGTTCACAGTTAAAATGAGTTTGAATACAATATTTTGAATAATTAACTCGAATAATTATACTTAATGAACATTTTTAAGATTTTCTTAGTTACATATCATTATCTTATCTTAAATTTATTTGTGATAATGGTATACATTACATATTATATGAAAAAATATGTTAAACAATAATAGTTTTTCATTATTTATGCTATACCCAGACGGAAATCGTTTTAGCACATAAAAAATAGAAAGTATTTATAACTGTTTATAAAAATTTATAAAGGTCGGAATTGAGACTATGTATAATATCTATAAACTGTTATAAATAATTATAAACAGTTATAAATTTTTTTTTTAACTTTTCCTTTTTACCGCAAACAAGGAAATATTACATCGTGCAAAAAAATTTATAACTATTTATAACTGTTTTGAATTATAATTTACTTCGTATAACTATTTATAATTTTAATATCTTCTTTCAAATTCTGAGCTATATATATAATTTTTCAACGGCCCAAATTCCACGTATTCGAAAAATGATAATAACATATAAATTTTATTTTATGTGCCTATACTTCACGCATCGAAAAAATTGAAAAAAATTTATAACTGTTAAAAAATTTTATTGACTAATAATTGCAGTTCATATTCCATAATAACTATTATAAAAGTCTCAATTCCGATCTTTATAAACTATTATAAATAGTTTTAAAAAGTTTCTATCTATTATTTTCTTTCATAACTAGTTCTATACAGTATTCATACAAAAATATTTCCGTCTGGGTACTTTTGCATAAGTATAATTACTAAATTGAAATATATAAATAAATTATTGGGTGCTTCTTTAAACGTGTACTTTCACATAAAAAATTGGCGATGATTTTCGAGAACCCTCTGCGCAGCTTGTTTTAAAAATCGGCTAAATTGACTCATATATATATATATATATATGAAACAATTAAGAGAATTTTAAAAAATGGCTGCTCAGAGGGTTCTCGAAAATCATCGTTAATTTTATATATGAAACTACACGTTTAAAGAAGCCCACAAAACATTTTCAGCCCGTTTTATTCACTATGGACCGCCTAGAACTTTAAAAATTTTTGAAATTGACCAATAGCATGATATTTTCAAAAAATTCGACAAAGCTTCAATCTTAACTAATTTAACGTTTCGAAAAAGTATTTGTTCGTCTTTTGGTCAATTTTCAGGTAAAAATGTATTCGGTTCTTAAATACAAATTTCAGTCTTATCAATCCTGCGACGTCTCATTTTCTTCGTCTTGAAAGAAACGTTAAGTGCTCTGTTGAAAATTTTAAAAAGGTGGCGTTCGACTAGAGTTACAGCTGTTTGAAGTTTATGCTTTTTCAGAAATTTTTTAAGTTGACACCATTGTAACGCCGGTCTGCCAGAATTATTTTTTACGGAATTTGCAGAAAAAGATGACATTTTTGTAGTAGAATAGAATGCAATATGACCCAAGTCAAGTACCTACCTATCTATTGAGAGTACAAATGTTACAATGTAGGACTTTTTTAATTGAATTTTATTTGCATCTTGAGTAGATTTCTTTATACGAAATTTTCCACGGTAAGCTTATAGATTTCGAAAAAATACAATTTTTTTTGTATGCAACTTTGTTTACCTAAACCTCTTTCAAACAAAGTTTATTGAGAAAAACGAAATACGAATCAAAATTTTAAAACAATCTAAAAATCTATTTTCTTTAACCTAAATTAATTGTTCAAATATGAAATTTTTTATTCTAATAAATTAATTTTAAATTCGTATATCTTTTTAATTAGAATCTCAAAAAATGTGTGCTGATTTATCATAGATGGGTTATCAAAAGATAATTTTTTATTAAAAGTACACATTTAGTTTAAATTACATTTTTTCTTTGCTACTTCATACATTTCCGAGAATTAGCAGTTTAAACTAAATATGATGTTTTCATTTATAACAAAAGAAAAGAAAGTGTCGATTCAAAATTTGCGGTTAAAAAATGTAGGTAATTTTATGCTCTATTAAATGTAATTGCACTAAAATTATCATAATCTTTCTAACATATCCAAAACTTGAAAAATTCAAATTCTAATTCAAAAAATCGTTATAAAATAAAAACAATTCGATAAATCTTACAATTTCTTTTTAATTTTAAATCTTCATTTAAAAACGAAACAAATGAGTCAAGATTAGTAAATTAAATAACCGTGAAGT